>CM050323.1:68687970-68732800 GCA_027475135.1 Bactrocera correcta | reverse complement strand
GAAGTACCCCATTTAACGAAAAAACCCAAAATAGTGGGAAAGGGCAAAAACGTATGAAAAAATATTATTCCCATATAACTTAATGTTCATCGCAGAATGGTTGCGGCAATACTGACATTGTACACAAATTAAAGAGCAGAAGTTTACTTCATATTGGAATTGTACAGTTGTGTGAACAAAAAGAGGTAAACATAATTTGCATGTTTTAGAATTTTGCATTAATATTTGTTTTTATTTACCTTTTCATGGTGAGAAATTCTAATCACTATTAGGGAAAAATTATATAAGTTATATTAGTATCTAAAAACAATTTTATTTAATAAGAAAACAGCACATTTTAAAATTTCACAACACCTTATGTTGCTCCTATTTTGTTAACACCACTGTACATGCCCAGTTAATGGTGGTGATGCCAGTTATAAAAATTCATTTTAGCTACAATTAGAAAAACTTCTCAAGTTGTGGGCTTTTATATGTACATATGCAAGGCAGTTTTATATATCTGCATATACTATGTACTATGGAGGATGGAGTCATGTGTAGAAGTTCACGCAAGTGAGGAAAGTTCTCTGATCGCCATTCACTTGGGAGTGGCCAGAAACGATTCTTTTACATATGACTCAAGCAGCTCACGACTTCCGGTCTTTGACCAAGTATCCTCTGGGTAGCCTAAGAACATCCGTTTGAAGGCGAGCTAAAGTGAGAAGGCGAAACATCCCCTGCATAGGGTTATGCGGTGGGTTTGGGAGCCGCCACGTAAAAAACACCCCCAATGAAAAGGAAAAAACAGCCTCGGATGAGAGACCCCCCTTTTGCTGCTCGAGAAAATTATTCGAGCTGCAGAACTTAATCGAGCAGGTATAATCTTTTACAAGAGTGTACAGCTGCTGGCGTATGCCGATGATATTGATATCATCGGCCTCAACACCCGCGCCGTTAGTTCTGCTTTCTCCAGACTGAACAAGGAAGCAACTCAAATGGGTCTGGCAGTGAACGAGGGCAAGACGAAATATCTCCTGTCATCAAACAAACAGTCGTCGCACTCGCGACTTGGCTCCCACGTCACTGTTGACAGTCATAACTTTGAAGTTGTAGATAATTTCGTCTATTTAGGAACCAGCATTAACACCACCAACAATGTCAGCCTGGAAATCAACGCAGGATTACTCTTGCCAACAGGTGCTACTTCGGACTGAGTAGGCAATTGAAAAGTAAAGTCCTCTCTCGACGAACAAAAACCAAACTCTATAAGTCGCTCATTATTCCCGTCCTGCTATATGGTGCAGAGGCTTGGACGATGACAACAACCGATGAGTCGACGTTGCGAGTTTTCGAGAGAAAAGTTCTGCGAAAGATTTATGGTCCTTTGCGCGTTGGCCACGGCGAATATCGCATTCGATGAAACGATGAGCTGTACGAGATATACGACGACATTGACATAGTTCAGCGAATTAAAAGACAGCGGCTACGCTGGCTATGTCATGTTGTCCGGATGGATGAAAACGCTCCAGCTCTGAAAGTATTCGACGCACTACCCGCCGCGGGAAGCAGAGGAAGAGGAAGACCTCCACTCCGTTGGAAGGACCAAGTGGAGAGGGACCTGGCTTCGCTTGGAATATCCAATTGGCGCCACGTAGCGAAGAGAAGAAACGACTGGGCGCTGTTGTTGACTCGGCTATAATGGGGTAAGCGGTGTCTACGCCAGTAAAGAAGAAGATATACAAATATGTCCAAAAATTAAGGTACCATTTGAATTTAAACCGTGCGCGTCGAAGGATTTGGAGATTTGCCAATACCCAATACGCATACATATGTAGTTTTGTACGAATCAAACTTTTAAATTATAATTTTTCATAATATAAAATATCAAAACTGAAAACAAACTATTAAAAATAGTTTATATATTTATAAATAATAGATATCGATTCTGATTGTGAATTAGTTTAAGAAAATTTCAAATACGTTGAAGAAATTTTTATAATTACTGGCAACCCTGCGTTGTGCGAGAGCAATCTGCTGAGTCGTTTCTACGGGGAAAACCCCAAGTCGTTGGAAATTCTACGGTAAGCGGATGGTAGAAGATTCAGTCTCTGATAAGATTCATTTGTGTAAATGCGTTTGAAGAAACAGTGGTTCAGAAACTTAAATTATTATTATTTAAATGTGCCGAAATGTTATCAACGAGTGAAAGCAGAGTCCACAATTTAATAAGAAAAATTAATCCATTTAATGTGGTATGGGAAGAAAAGTATTTAAGTTAAGAAAGCTCTGCTATGTATATATATAAAGATCTGCAGTGCTCTATTCTTTTAAAAACAAGTTTGTGCAAATTTCAGACAGAATTACTTTTTATAAAGATCTTTGTTTAAAGAAATATCCTTGTTTGAAACTTTTTTCTTCGAAAATTATATGTATCTATGTTTGGAAGCACCTACACTTGTGAACAAATTTTTTAAATAGTGAAACTAAAACTAATAAGATGTAGGTTATCTAGTTTAAATTTTGGTACAATAATGCGTGTAACTTAAGCAAATGAGACTAAACCAAACATAGAATTTATTATGTCAAATAAACTAAATTAAATGCTGTTAAAAGGGGCATATTAAAAAAATTATTACTAAACTAAAATATTCATTATACCTTTGGTTATTTGGCTTAAATTTTAAAAATTTATAGTAGTTATAAAGAAACTTAGAACTTTTAAGCAATTTTATAGTTATTACGCACAGTGCAACTTCCCATACATGCGCGCGCTCTCATTTGTAAACATGGTGTGGTAAAATACGTTGCTCTCATTTGTAAATATGGAGTAGTAAAAAACTTTGCTCTCACTTCCCTCTTCATGTTTGCCCGCGATGATCCCCTCACCTAGCCCGCAAAATGTGCACTCGTGCCCGAACGGGCAAAATGCCACTGAGGGCTAATATGCCCACCCCTGGTTAGACGGATAGAAACAGAAAGATCATTGGAGTATACACCTGCCCCTACTCCGCAATTCATTTCGGATTCGTCGGCATAGATACAAGTAGAGTCCTGCTCCCCTAGTGCCTTTTGGAATCTATCCTTGGAATATAGGATATAGGATGAAAGTTTCCATAGTAGGAAACCAGGCCTCACCCAAATTAAAGGATTTCAGAAGTCAGAACAAACTTTATTATGTTTCAAATCCCAGCACGAATATCTCAATACTCCACTAAAGCGAACAAATCACGAAGTAAGGTTGTAAATTTAGACAATTTGTGCCCAGATTACGCTTACCAATTTGGACGCATTTCAATATATATATACTCCGCAGCAATTAAATAACGGGATAGTGGCAGAGCGAATCCGTTGTCCATTGTGTTGACCTTACTAAGGACTAAGCCACAAACTAAGCCTGTTTTGGCAAATAGGAGTGGTGAAACTAGGTAAACAGGTACAACAACAAAAACAAATAACAACAACTAACACAACTTGTTACAACTTGCCGCATCAATGTTGCTGGCGGTTGTGTTGCTGCTGGTACACATGTATTGCAAATGCGACTAAGTGCACGTTGCATGGCAGCCAAATTGCAATATACAACGGACAACAAAAGTCAACCACAACTTGAAACGTAACCAGGCGAGTGCAAACCTCAAGGAACAATACTATTACTGTTCAACATGCCCACATTGTTGTATGTACTTTGGCATGTACAATGGCTATTGTTGCTGCTGTTATTGTTGTGTCGTTGTTTGCGGCCGCGTATACGTCATGTACAACACCGAGCAACTGATGTTCACGCTGCGAATATCTTTCACCGGCGCGTCAAGGAGCGAGCGCGTGGCAGCACAAATCGTTGATCTGCGACAATTGATGCGCTTACATACACGCAAGTACGGAGACATGTTCGCTATATAATTTATTATGCTAACTTGTTGTTTTTGGTACAGCCTTTACTAAAGTCAACAATCTCTGGGCGAGTTCTCTAACTATAGTACTTAGCAGTTAGAATTACGTTTTTTGAATTTTTAGAAAACCTTTACAATGGTGGGTCAATAAAAACCAAGCGCCGGTCAATCTCCCGAGAATCCCAGCTGTCAAGAAGAGAGGGGAACCCCGACCCGTTCTCATTCAACTGATAGCGAAACTAAAGTACCTTTCCTTGCCAGCTTATCAGCTTTACAGTTATCTACGATTCTGTTGTGGCATGGCATGCCTATATAGGTTAATCATTCCTTAACCAGCCTTTGATGATCGGTTAGTGATATCAGAGCTAGTGTCGTTCTTTTAATTACTTTGATCACGACGTCTTTTTTTATCTTGGTGCTATTAGCGGAGCTCACGGCATCAGTTCAATCGTTAATGCATTTTCTAACGTTTCCAGGTATAATATGCTTATTTCAATATGATATTGAATTAAGCGTAACCCAGGAGTTTTGTTATAGCTGTATCGCTGCTTTTTAGCCTAAAATTAGAAAACTTCGAATCTTAAACTTCTTATAATATAAAATGCGATAAATTTCGACGAGTATTCCCCTTGACCATTTTCCGCCATTTCCTGTATCAAAATCCCGCAGGTTTATGCATTTTACTCTTACTGCTGGTCTTGTAAGTGAATGGCAGCGAAGTTCTTGAATCTATCTAATAAAAAAAATTTTAGAAAACCAATAGAACTGATTTTGAATTCGGTTCCCAAAATTGTCTACCCTTCTAGAAGAGAGTGAGAAAGGGGCGAGGTAGACAAGGGCACAGGAATAAGCATCTGTACAAATGGGTCAAAGTTAGATAAACCAGTGGGAGGTTTTCAACAAAACTACATACCAAAATCACATATACAATGAATATATTTACTATAGCCAGGTAGCCTTGAAATCAGTTTTCGTCAAAATTAGTGGAAGGAAGCCTTGATATCTTATTGCATATAACATCCTATTTCAG
This sequence comes from Bactrocera correcta, assembly GCA_027475135.1. Lineage (NCBI taxonomy): Eukaryota > Metazoa > Arthropoda > Insecta > Diptera > Tephritidae > Bactrocera > Bactrocera correcta. The sequence continues at coordinate 68,727,898 of CM050323.1, read as the reverse complement.
GCTTGCAATGGGTTCCTGTACAAAGTGACCTCCTTGGCAAATGTATAGCAGATGACCTGGCATGAGCGGGCACAACCCTACAAATAGACTCCGGAAGACAAAGAATAAATATGCCCCTGGCTATTTTCAGATAGAAAAAAAAATTTTGTTAATAAAGCCGAGTCACGGTGCAGTCAATCAAAGTCTTGTCAGAAATAGTGTTATAGTACTCAGCTTGAACTGATATTATAGACTTTGAATAAGATTCCTTAAATTAATTCCTAATTAAAATACATTTGAAATTCAAGCGCCAAAGTGAACTGCGGCCGGGTGCCGGACCCGGAGCACGGCAAAAAACTTGTACAATTTGGGGCACTGATCAACGCATTGTTTTGATGTATGTGCTTTTAAGTACCTTGGCGTAAGACCGTCGTCGGCTGGTACTCACGTAAAAACACAACAAATGCAGACTTGGAACACCAAAAAATTACCATTCTAGAACCTCTCAGGAGGTGGAAGAGGAGGAGACTATAAACCATCTTCTATGCGAAGGTAAGGTGGAGAGTCGATTCGGTGCCGTTCGCAGCAACTCGAACTGACATATGCAATGACTTGGCGCGTTTTACGTCGAAATCTTAAAACAAAATACAGCTTGTGCAATACTGAAGCCGCTCGACTCCAAGCGACATCGCTTCGCTCTATGAACTCTTGCATGCAACTGCGACATAATTATGCAGACGAGAAAGGCTCTTTTGAAGGGAACTTATAGAGAGTCGATAACAAGATAATACATAATTTATTATTACAGGATGTTCAAAAGGGCTAAAATTTAATGTGTTTCCTAAAAATGGGATTTAACGATAAATAAAGTGCATTTTATATCCCGCATGCGCATCTGCGTGTGTTGGTTGGCATTTTTGTGTGTGTATGTTTGGTAAACATGCTTCATTGCCACCATCAAAATTCCATGAAAATTCATTTTGGGTGTGGCCGCAGAAATTTCTAGTCTTTTGCCATGCGATTTTTACTGCTTTTTTGCGAATACGATTGAAATTACAATAACAATAAAATGGGATTTTCCTGGCTGGCTTAATAAAAGCTGGTAGCAACAACAACAGAAAATTACAGCACATGCGTATGCAAGAAAATCGTGTATGTTTGTGAGGTCATTGGTATGCGCCACAAACTTATAATTATTTCGACACAAATTGCTGCATATATAAATGAAACTAGAATTGATAGAGAGCTCTCTGGCAGAAGACTTCTCCAACGCTTCACCACACCTACAAGTCCAAGGCAAGTATTTGAGCTAAGGAAGAGCAGCCGGGAGAAGGGTTTTAAATAAAAAAAGGTCTAAGAAATACCTGCTTACTCTACATAAGCCTAAGCTAAAAATTCGATCCAGTTTTATCCTGACATTCGCCTAACAGCTCACATATACCACTTACTATAGGTTTACTACAACAGAAGTCATAAGACATAATTTTAATAAACTGAGTAGTTTAAAAACTCTGAAGCTGGGCATTCCATTCTCTGAAAGTACATAATAAGTTGTGCCTAGCCGGTAAGCCAAACGATTAGTGTCTATGGGCAGTTTTCCAAGGCTCTCTGCTGAGGTCTACCCCATTATTGAGTGTGCTGAGGTTATTTTAGAGAATGCACTTAAAGCAATCTCGTCCGTCGTTGAAATCAAATCGGCAATAGTACTAGGTGCATCAAAAGCCTTAACAGGCTTGTCATGTATAACGATAACGAACATGCTGACATTCTGGAGACAAATACTAAGGCAACTAAGCCAATAGGATTGGTGATGTGGAGACAATATGGGAGGAGTCAAGTGAGCAGAAAAGTGTTTGTAAAAATTGCTACTAACAGCAACTCTCCGGTTTTCGCCAACCTATTTCTAGAAAAGTTCAATACAAAAAAGGTCAGTAACTAATTATTCTGTACAAGAGGTAAATTAAAGCTGCTCTGAGGGTTTTGTACTTAGAGATCATCTAACGCTAAGGTATCATCGTCAAAGTATCATTCGTCATATATACTTGAGCTTTGGGTTTGATGTCATCATTTTCTCACTTTTGTCACATATTTGTTTTATACGTACTTTTATCCAGGCACATCATATCGGTGTAAACTTTAATATATATCATTATATTTTTGAATTGTGGAATTTAGAAAATGTGTGAAGTAATATCACTTATTACCGAAGCAAATTTAATAAGGCCTCAGTATCTACTTCTTAGAAGTTTCGTTAACAAAAAACTGAATATTAAGCATGTTGTTTGGATCCCCTCTGTCGTCTCAAAATGCTTGCCTTTCAAGGCAAGGTAACAAAAAAGTGTAGGGGACCTATCTGGGCTGTAGGGTGGCTGCGAAAGCGTTAGGATACTGGCCTTGGTTAAGTAGCTGTTCACAAGAAAGCCGGTGTGAGCCGAGGCGTTGTCGTGGTGTAACTTTCAATCGACTACGATGTCTTGTCGGACCCGATTGACCCTTAGTTTGAGTCTCTTGAGGACGTCCACGTAAAACTCGTTGTTGAGGGTTTGTCCAGGTGGAATAAATTCATGGTAGATGGTGTCTTTGATGTCAAAAAAGACAATGAGCATATTTGGATTTCTCATTCTTCCGGACTTTATCAGCGACCTCTTCTCGACCTTCCAAAAAGGCCTGGTGTCAACGAAGCACACCACTTCTTACTTAATCATATCAAACGTCTCTGTCGCAGATTTACGGAGTTTCACACATAGTGAATGATTGGAGACAACTGACCAGCCGCTCGTTCGTTATCTAGGAACTTTCTCTACCGAATGCAGTCGGATCGCGCACGAACAGTCACGGCAAAATTAAATGAATCCTATTATTTTAAGGACAAACCCTGTAATACTTTCATACAAATCTATATCAATTCTGCAGCCTTGCGGCAGAAACACCAGAATGCATGCTCCTGCATTGCCTTACTACTGCAATTACGAGCAATCTGATCAGAGTGCTTATCACTCCATGAACACAAGAGCTTCACTAAGCCTCTTTGATCCAACTGGTTTAAATGATGATATGATAATAAGATGTATCACACTAGACTTTTAGCCGCAGTGTATTATTCAACTTCAATCCAGTCTTCTTTTTACTTGAGTTCTTCAAGCCTAACTATGTACCATGATACTCTATAGATCAGATACCTAGAAAAAATTAAATCCGGGAAAATTAAAAAAAAAAAAATAAAGCTGTTCAAAACTGAGTGAAAGTAATGAAGAAAATCGTTATATTTTACGGAGACGATGCTCTATCAGTTCGTGTAGCAGAACAATAGTTCGCTCGCTTCTGTTATGGAAATACCGAAATTTCGATTTACATTGATTTTCTCTAGCGGAAAAATGGCAAAAAGTGGTTTACCAAATTAATACTTATTTGTTTATTTATTTATTAGTATAAATTTGAAAAAAAAAAATATATTAAGATTAGAAATATAAAAAGACTTTTTCAACTAACCAATATATATATAGTATGTATGCATATGTCCATGCGCAGTGTTTGTTGTGGATTGCAGGATTAGCATTAGCGGTCAGAACACTTCGACAAGCGACAACTAATTATAAAACAATGTGCGAAATATTAGCTTGTATATAAAGACATAAGTGTATGTGTGATGGAATTCCATATGTATATGTTTACAATGCTTTCAATATGCATACCAGTAAGCGCTTGCTTACATGCATATATGTAAGTACCAAATCGTCCGCTTATCTGGCATTGTCCTGTGGCACATTCTTTGATTTAATCAAATCATATGCGTAAATAATTTTAATAATATATTAATGTGCGTGTAATTGTCTAATGCTTCAATGTAAAAATTATATTAAATGTCGTGTACCAACTGAACAAATGTAATAATTAAACAGTGTTGTGGAAAAATGAATATTTTCCGTAAAAATTGCTTCTTCTTCTTCGGGTAAACGGTATTTCGAAAGAATTTATTTTATTGAGTTGGTATCACGGTCATTAATTGCTGTGATAAATTTGCGAGCGATCTGTCAACCAGTTTTTTACAGCAGCTACTTAAGTCGGTACAGCTCAGTAGTAAAAGACATCAACTGAGGAAAATATTAAAAAATGAAGAATATGACGCTTGAAAATAGTCAGGCAAGTATCAGAGATGTGGAAAGAGAGCTCGACATCTCTCGCGAGTCCATTCGAATGATTTTTGTGGATATTTTCGGTACGACATGCGTTCTTACACGACTCGATCCTTCTCACCTGGTGCTTCCAACGGAGTGGAGGTCGTGCCGTCGAAAGCGGATTTGAAATCGACGAAGCGTTTATGTGTGTCGATTCTCCTTTCACGGGTCTTTTCCAAGATTTGGCGCATGGTGAATATCTGGTCAGTGGTCGATTTGACAGGTCTAAAACCACACGGATGAGGTTTAATCAGTTTTATGACGGTGGGCTTTAATCTTTCACACAATACGCTCGATATGCGATGTTGAGGAGGCTTATTCCGCGGTAGTTGGCACAGGTTGTGACGTCTCCCTTTTTGCGGATTGGGAATCATAGAGCATGAGAGGATAAAGTCATGTGTAGAAGTTCACGCAAGTGAGGAAAGTTCTCTGATCGCCATTCACTTGGGAGTGGCCAGAAACGATTCTTTTACATATGACTCAAGCAGCTCACGACTTCCGGTCTTTGACCAAGTATCCTCTGGGTAGCCTAGGAACATCCGTTTGAAGGCGAGCTAAAGTGAGAAGGCGAAACACCCTGCATAGGGTTGTGCGCTGGGTTTGGGACCCGCCACGTAAAAAAACAACCCCAATGAAAAAGCATAAACAGCCTCGGATGAGAGCCCCCCCTTTTGATGACGACCATGGCAAACGAAACAAGGACTATGATTTGAGGGCATGCACCTGGAATGTCCGGTCCCTTAATTGGGAAGGTGCCGCTGCCCAGCTGGTAGATGTCCTCGTAAAGATAAAGGCTGAGATCACCGCCGTCCAAGAAATGCGATGGACGGGACAAGGACAGATACGAGTAGGTCCTTGTGACATTTATTACAGTGGCCTTATAAAGGAGCGCAAGTTTTGTGTTGGATTCGTGGTGGGAGAGAGACTCCGTCGCCGAGTACTATCATTCACTCCGGAGAATGAACGTCTAGCCACAATCCGCATCAAAGAGAGGTTCTTCAACATATCGCTGATTTGCGCCCACGCCCCGGCGGAAGAGAAGGACGATGTGACCAAAGAGTCACATGAGTGCTTGGAGCGCACCTATGAGAGATGCCCCCGCCACGATGTCAAAATCGTGCTTGGCGACTTCAATGCCAGGGTGGGCAAAGAAGGTATCTTTGGCACTACGGTCGGTAAATTAAGCCTCCACGAGGAAACATCCCCAAATGGGTTGAGGCTGATCGACTTCGCCGGGGACCGAAATATGGTTATCTGTAGTACTAGATTCCAGCATAAGAAGATACATCAAGCTACCTGGCTGTCTCCGGATCGAAAAACCACCAACCAGATCGATCATGTTGTGATAGACGGAAGACACGTGTCCAGTGTTTTAAATGTGCGTGCGCTCCGAGGTCCTAACATCGACTCGGACCACTATATTGTTGCAGCCGAAATTCGCATCCGCCTCTGTGCAGCAAAAAACGCACGCCAACAAACGCAAGGATGGTTCGACGTCGAGAAGCTGCAATCACAACAGACAGCCGAACGTTTTTCTACTCGGCTTGCACTCCTGCTCTCTGAGAGCACTCGTCAACAACTCGTAATAAGGGAACTGTGGGACGGCATTTTAAACTCCTTACGTACAGCTGCAACCGAAACCATTGGTTTTCGGAAAGTGCAGAAGAACAGCTGGTACGACGAGGAGTGCCGTGTCGCAGCGGAGAGAAAACAGGCTGCCTACCTCGCAACGTTACGATCGACCACAACACGTGCGGGATGGGATAGATACCGAGAGTTGAAGCTGGCCGACAGGGGTAATGCTCGAAAATTCTACGAAAAGATGCGGCAGCTTACAGAAGGTTTCAAGACCGGAGCATACTCTTGTAGAACCCCCCAAGGTGATCTAGCCACCGATGCCCAGAGCATACTTAAATTATGGAGGGAACACTTCTCCAGCCTGCTGAATGGCAGTGAAAGCACAACACCAGGAGAAAGCGAACACGATACTCCAATCGATGACGATGGAGCAGACATTCCATTGCCCGACTATGAAGAAGTTCGAATAGCAATTGCCCGCCTGAAAAACAACAAAGCGGCAGGGGCCGATGGATTGCCGGCCGAGCTATTCAAACACGGCGGCGAAGAGCTGATAAGGTGCATGCATCAGCTTCTTTGCAAAATATGGTCGGACGAAAGTATGCCCAACGATTGGAATTTAAGTATACTATGCCCAATCCACAAAAAAGGAGACCCCACAATCTGCGCCAACTACCGTGGGATTAGCCTCCTCAACATCGCATATAAGGTTCTGTCGAGCGTATTGTGTGAAAGATTAAAGCCCACCGTCAACAAACTGATTGGACCTTATCAGTGTGGCTTTAGACCTGGTAAATCAACAACCGACCAGATATTCACGATGCGCCAAATCTTGGAAAAGACCCGTGAAAGGAGAATCGACACACACCACCTCTTCGTCGATTTCAAAGCTGCTTTCGACAGCACGAAAAGGAGCTGCCTTTATGCCGCGATGTCTGAATTTGGTATCCCCGCAAAACTAATACGGCTGTGTAAGCTGACGTTGAGCAACCCAAAAAGCTCGGTCAGAATCGGGAAGGACCTCTCCGACCCGTTCGATACCAAACGAGGTTTCAGACAAGGCGATTCCTTATCGTGCGACTTTTTCAACCTGCTTCTGAAGAAAATAGTTCCACTGCAGACCTCAACAGAGAAGGTACCATCTTCTATAAGAGTGTACAACTGCTGGCGTATGCCGATGATATTGATATCATCGGCCTCAACACCCGCGCCGTTAGTTCTGCTTTCTCCAGACTGGACAAGGAAGCAAAAGAAATGGGTCTGGTAGTGAACGAGGGCAAGACGAAATATCTCCTGTCATCAAACAAACAGTCATCGCACTCGCGACTTGGCACTCACGTCACTGTTGACAGTCATAACTTTGAAGTTGTAGATAATTTCGTCTATCTTGGAACCAGCGTAAACACCACCAACAATGTCAGCCTGGAAATCCAACGCAGGATAACTCTTGCCAACAGGTGCTACTTCGGACTAAGTAGGCAATTGAGAAGCAAAGTCCTCTCTCGACAAACAAAAACCAAACTCTATAAGTCACTCATAATTCCCGTCCTGCTATATGGTGCAGAGGCTTGGACGATGTCAACAACGGATGAGTCGACGTTGCGAGTTTTCGAGAGAAAGGTTCTGCGAAAGATTTATGGTCCTTTGCGCGTTGGCCACGGCGAATATCGCATTCGATGGAACGATGAGCTGTACGAGATATACGACGACATTGACATAGTTCAGCGCATTAAAAGACAGCGGCTACGCTGGCTAGGTCATGTTGTCCGGATGGATGAAAACACTCCAGCTCTGAAAGTATTCGACGCAGTACCCGCTGCCGGAAGCAGAGGAAGAGGAAGACCTCCACTCCGTTAGAAGCACCAAGTGGAGAAGGACCTGGCCTCGCTTGGAATATCCAATTGGCGCCACGTAGCGAAGAGAAGAAACGACTGGCGCGCTGTTGTTGACTCGGCTATAATCGCGTAAGCGGTGTCTACGCCAGTAAAGAAGAAGAAGAGCATGCTTTCGTCCGACTATATTATTAAAAGAAGCTGATGCATGCTCCTTACCAGTTCTTATCGCGCTTTGTTGTTCTTCAGACGGGTAATTGCTATTCGTACTTCTTCATGGTCGGGCAGTAGAACGTCTGCTCTATCGCCATCGATTAGGGAATCGGTTTCGCCTTCTCTGGCGTTGTACTTTCACTGCCATTCAGCAGGTTGGAGAAGTATTCCCTCCATAATTCCAGTATACTCTGGGAATCAGTCACTAGATCACCTCTGGGAGTTCTGCAAGAGCATGCTGCGATGTTCAAAACTTCTGTTAGCCGCCAAATTTTTTCGTAGAATTTTCGAGCATTATCCCTTGCAGCTTTTCGACGTCGAACCTTCCTTGTGTTTGTTGGCGTGCGTTTTTTGCTGCACAGAGCCGGGGCGAATCTTGGCTGTAACAAGATAGTGGTCCGAGTCGATGTTAGGACCTTGGAGCGTTCGCACGTCTAGAGCACTGGAGACGTGTCTTCCGTCTATCACAACGTGATCGATCTGGTTGGTGGTTTTTCAATCCGGAGACAGCCAGGTGGCTTAATGGATTTTTTTATGCTGGAATCTAGTACTACAGATAACCATATTTCGGACACCGGCGAAGTCGATCAGCTTCAACTCATTTGGGAAAGTTTCATCAAGAAGGCTGAATTTAGCGACTAGCGTTAAAGTCGGCAAGCACGATTTCGATATCGTATTGGGGGCAGCTCTCATAGGTATGCTCCAAGCGCTCTTAAAAGGCATCTTTGGTCACATCCTCTTTCTCTTCCGTCGGGGCGTGGGGGAAAATCAGCGATATGTCGAAGAACCTCGCTTTGAAGCGAATTGTGGCTATACGTTCATCCACTGGAGTGAATGAGAGTACTCCGCGACGGTGTCTCTATCCCACCACAAATCCCACACCAAATTTGCGCTCCTTTTTATGGCGATTGTAGTAAATTCCATAAGGACCTACTCGCCTCGGTCCTTGTCCGGCGATGTCAGCCTTCACTCTAACGAGAACATCAACCAGCTGGGCAGTGACACCTTCCCAATTAAGGGACCGGACATTCCAGATGCATGTCCTCAAATCGTAGTCCATAAGTCGTTTGCCATGTTCGTCATCAAAAGGCGGGTCTCTTATCCGAGGCTGATTGCTATTTTTCGTTGGTAGTGTTTTTTACGTGACGGGTCCCAAACTCAGCGCACAACCCTGTGTAGGGGATGTTTCGCCTTCTCATTTTAGCTCGCTTTCAGACGGATGTTCTTAGGCTACCCAGGAAAGACTAAACCTGGTTATAACTCAACTTTAAAAGTAAACGAAGATTCACAGATTTTCGAAACAATTTCCCCTTGAGCGAACTGAAGACATTTGTTAGCATACTTTTTGCGAAACACACTGTAACCAAGCGCTTTGCGGTGAGAGCGGGCACCTGCTTATTAACAAATTTGTGGCCACGCACACACTCACACGAACATTCGCGCTAAGCAATCAGCTCCGGTCGTTAATGAGGCATGATGAAAGAGCGCACCAGTACCGCGAACAGTGTGAGCGAGAGGTGTGCTGCACGCATGACAGGGGTGGGCGTAGTGTGCTTGAGTGGCAGACAATTTATATATTCTGCAAATTGCCTATTTACTTTATGACTTTTGCGTGTCGTCATTTTAACGCAAATTTCATTCGTTACAAAAACACAATCATACACAGCGCGACTATACGGCACTCAAAAATGTTGCTCGTTTAAGTTTAAGCCTTGCAACCGCTTCACTTGTCACCATAACCGACATTGTTTGTTGTTTACAACAAATCCTTTGAAATATTATTCTGCCACAAGCTCAGTATTCCAATAAATAATTAATGAGATGGTAATACCGCAATAAATCGGCCGCTGCCAATGATTTCAATTAGCTAAGTCGTTATCGTTATTTACACATACTTGTTTGTGTGCGCTTCAGCGTTGGCCCAGTGAGACAACGACAGCATTTCTCACGTGGCAACTCTATTTATAGGTTTCGGCTGCACGCCTTAACGGTGTCGTAGCAATGGCCGAAAGCGTTTAATTTGCTCATTGGACTGAGCATCACTTGTGTCATCTTGTCATCTCCTTCTACTTCAATACAGTTTTTTGCATGGTCCAAAAGCATGTCGAACGAGTGTTTTAGCTCATTCGCTGGTATAGCCGCCAGTAGGCGGTTTTCCGTTTTTGCTTTTGGTTTAGGCATTGAAAACCATATATAATATAAATTAGGTTTTAGCAGCAGGGACTGAACGTACTCATTGACAGGTATACCAAACTATTTTCTCACTGAGGATGGCCTCTGAGAGTAGTATAGGCCGTACACAAGAGAATTCTTTTCGGAGGAATTCTAAAATTCTGAGAATGCCGTTAGGGCCGAAATGAGGAATCCACTGCTGCTGGATCCACATTTAGTGACGAAACTGTTGACTTGGCAAGCAAAAGTGAAGAGAAATCACTAAATAATGAATCATCCAACTACTTTAAAACGCTGGGTTGCAAAATGAAAGAGTGGGAAAATATGATGGCTGGTCAAAGGCACGTAAACCAGGCTAATATAACAAAGCCGAGAAACCGGAGGAGAAAATAATGTCTGAGAAAGCAACACAGCTTTCTCATATTTCTAAAGAGTTTAACACCCCAAAGTGGCTGCGAGAAGCATCTGGAAAATGTGCAACAAATGACCAGTGAGGTCAAGAAAGTAATAGATATTACATAACACATGCAAAAATAGGTGGATATAGTTAAAAATAGGAAGCCGATTCAAAAGAAAATAAGAACGAAACCCGACCCTTAGAACCGCGGGTTATTTAGCAAAGGTATGCACCAACGTTCGGAGCTGCATGCTCTGCAAAGGGGCACACCCATTATTGAGCATGGCTTGCCCCAAGTACCTGGAGATAAAGAACACTCTAAGAAAATGAGGATAATGCAATTAAATTTAAATCATTGCGTAGCAGCACAGGATTTTCTAGATCAGACAGTTATTGAAGAGAACATTGATGTCGCCATACTAAGTGAGCAATACTCCCAGCGTCCGGAAAGCACATGGATTGCAGGCAAAACCGGCAAGGCAGAATTATTGTCCTGCAAAGGACAGCCTTTTAAAACCAGGTCCAGAAAAGCTCATAACTGTTTCACATGGGCGAATATAAAGGGGATATATTTTGTAAGTTATTATGCTCCTCCCAGCGCAACAGTTACAGAATTTGAAGATTCCTCTGTAGAAACCATAGGCAAAGTTCCAATTGAATAGCGGGGGATTTTAATGCATGGTCGACTGCATGGGGCAGCAAATATACAAACCTTCGCGGGCACTTAATTCAAGAATTCCTAAGTCAAATGAATTTAACAATAGTAAACAGTGGAACGCAAAACGCATATCAAAAAGGAAACAAAGGATCCATAATAGACAATATGTTCGCAAATGATTCACTCAGCAGGCACATTAAGTGGGCAGTGTCAAATATATACACAAATAGTGATCGTATGGCGATTATAGCTCAAATTTCGTCCACCCCGGAGCCGGAACTCCTCAGCAGATACACTTCCCGAAAGCGAAGCTGGAAGCAACAGCAGTTCGATGCAGACCTGTGGTCTGTTGGCACCCCTACCAGAGTTCTTACAACGTTCCTTTTGAGTTTTATGGTAATAGTCGTCATGTGCGGCCCCGTTTTTATTCATGCCACGTTTGGCCGCGAAACTTAAGACTATCTTCGCTTAATCGCACCTTTATATATTTTTTTACTAGTGAGCACAGTTCTCAAAATTTAAAGGTGCATGACTAGAGACCAGTGTAGAGTAAAAGTTATGAGTATTCTCGTCTCTACAATGTGACTTACACATGAACGTGTCTTACAATTTTTTGCTCACAGTACCAGTATTCTAGTAAATTTGCAGTTCTCACTGAATAATAATCGTGTTCAGTTCAATTATTTTAGCGGAGTCTTGTGGGAATAAAGAGATGGGAGCCTAATATGACGTAACCTTACATTAACTTCAATGTAACGCGTGATCCAAGTAATAGCCTTTTTTGACAGATCACGCGATTTTGAGACCCAACTCAATTCGACCAAGTAGATCATATGCAGAACGCAGTGAAGAAAATAAATCAGCCGTAGTTGAGAGTGCAAACAAAGTGCCAATACGATGTAGTTCGCCTCAACTCGGACTAATGTATGGAACGACTTGGCGCTTTTTACGTCGAGATCTTAAATAGGAAGCGTACAAAAAACTTAAGCCGCTTGACCTTACCAAGAAATATAACTTCGCTCTATGGGGTCTTGAAAAGTTCCAAAAAAATCCAACGTTTTCTAACCAAATTTGGACAGATTTTTAAACAAACAAAATTGCCGCATTTGGAACAAAGAGCAACTTGAAGAGGTTCATGAGCTTCTATCTAATCCAACAACAACGTTTTAGAACTCAAGAGATGGACCATCTGAAACGAAATGCGACCAACACATTAAAGAGGTAATCTTCAAAAATAAATGCCAAAGAGTGTTCTTTCGAGTGATAATAAAGTTCCCTGTTAAATTACAAATTTCTTTGCCTTTTCTTTAAAAATGTAAAAATTTAAAAAATGTATGTACGTGTTATTTAAAAAACTGTCTCCCATAAATATCTAAATTTAGAGTGCAAAAAAAAAAATAGGTCAAATATTTTCTTTAGTGGAAATCCGAGCTTACACTAAAAAACTTGAACAGAGAACTCCTTACTCGCCACATTTCCACACCAACACTGTTTTGTGGCAAATATTTGTAAAATTTATTGCCACTCCCCTAATTTCATTATCGAAACTATAAAATTTTTGGTCTGTCGGCGAAATTTTTACCTGCCGCGAGCAAGCGCACTTTAGTGAACTCCAGCAAACCGTTAGCCAACGACTTGTATGCGCGCAGTTTGCTGGCAAAAAGTTCTGTTATTTAATTTATGGCTAACGCCAGTTAACCGAGTGCAAAGTGGACCAAAAGTGATAGAGGTAGGGCATGACTTATGGTTACTACCACTTTACCAGCACAAAAAGTTAAAGGTACCGGGGCACAGGTGTGTTGAGACAACTGACTATCCATAGACAATTGCTAAAGTTTCTATTGTAATTGAATATTTACGTGGCGCATAGGTGAACGCGAATTAGCGTTGTTTTGCCGCTCGGACTAACAGTACCTTTAGCTAAAACGTTCCTCTTACGTACACCAGAGCTCGTGTCTCTACCCCACACTAGAACTTCTTCCCTCTGTCTCCTTTCCCCTCTCACCTAGTGCGCATTTGAATTAGCATTAGCAATTGGCAGCGAATGGCGGCCGCTCGGCAAATTGTAGAAAGACACTTGAAAAGTAAACCAAATCCCAAGGTAATAAAGAAATGACAAAAATAAAACCGCAGCTGAATGTGTTGCTGAAAAAGCGCACACATGTCATTGAACTGTTATTATACTACTCCGCACAAGAACTTTTCAACCGAGTTTTGCACTTAACCACCACTATGTGGTACATGTAGAACGCTACGCTCACCACTCAACGTTAACCAATCACTCTGTCGTATTAAAATTCAGATTCCCAGAGAAGCATAGGATCTGCCATGCTTCAGAACATATTAAACCAAAAACTACAGCTGCAGCTCCGCTAAATTAAATTGTCAGTGATATAATTGTGATACTCAGTGGCTTTGTGGGAGGTAAGTTGTACCAGACAGTCGGCTGACAGCTCAGTCGCAAGACAGTGAAGTGGATTAAGTAACGTGTATTGAATGATGAACGAGGTTTTCGTTACGTTCCAATTGGTAGTGGATGATACAATACATTGTTTGATGGAAATGTTGCCTAGTTACCAGCAGGATTACGTGAAAGCCATGGCTCCAGTGCATTAGTACATATCATGCGTTCACGACAGAAATTTGAAGGTTGATCTGTGTGTAAAGAAAAATAGGAAGGGTAACCTTCACGTACATATTTGAAAGGAACCTATGAACTATTGTACCCGAGCTTACACATCTTCGTAATACAAAATAAGTACAAGAGCCTCATTTTATAAAAACAGCGAAGCTTCATATATATGGCGTCTCTTGCCTACCAGAGGAAATCACTTAGAAAGGATTTTGTTTTTACTTATCCTCCTAGTTTTTCGTGAAATACCAAACAAGATATCTTTGGAACATACGTACTATAATCAGGTTAATAGGAACTCTGTTATACTAACGAAATTCGGATGGACTTCAAAACTATTTACTCTTTCATTATTATTTTATCGACCCAATTATCGAAGAAGTTATGAATCGCACAAACGGAAAATGACGTGCGACAAAAGTGCGGAACCAAAAGAAGCACGGACCGCTCAAAATCATTGCCGAACTTTATCACAACATCAGCACTTTTTAACTTTTTCACATTTCATAATAGCCGTTATCACAGTTTTCCATACAGAGGTAGATGTCGTACTTTATTTAAGTACACGTACCGAGGACTACGCCATTAGCAGCTCGCGTGCGTATCAAAGCCCCCGTTTCACTCCGGTCATAATCGTGTTTTTGTCGTTGTCAAAGAGTTATAAATTGTGAGCAGAATTTTTATCTGTCAAAAGACATAGAAATAAGGAAGACGCAAAATTTTTTTTTCTACCCAAATAATTTTATTTTGCAAGGAAAGAAGTGATAATAACAAAGAATGTGAACAAGAGCGGAATATAGCGAGCTGTTGCCGAGCAGCGGCAAATGATGAACGAAAGGAAGCATTGAACAAGTTTTCGTTTGCTTCCTGTGTTTTTCGAGTTACGCTCGACGTTACAGCCAACGCGAGTGAGAATTACCAAATCAGTGGCAAAAGGAAGAAAAAAAGTTGCATGGGAAAAAACTTTAATATTTTTGTATTATGTTTTTGCTCACTACTGTGACTGGTCTGTAAATGTCAATTGTGACTGGTGACGAACTGATTTACACTCAGAGGCAGCTCAGCTTTAGGTGACTTCGTGCCGGTAGTTAGATATACGGTTCTGTGTATGTTGCATCCAATGTTGAAAATGCAATGGCTGCCCGGTAGACGCGGGAAAAAGGAGGGAGCTGGGCATAAAGGATAAGAAACTAAAATGATTGTTTGAGACGTCTTTAAAATTTTCCTGGAAGAGAGGACCCTTAGACTTACCCGAACCAAAATCTGTTATTTTTTAAGTGAAAAAAATTAAAAAAAATTTAGTTTCTGTGATATCTTCACGATTCGAAAACTTCTTTACATTTTTTAACAGAAAAGTGCGTGGAGCCAATCCTTAGAATATAAACGGCTGTTGGCTTCTCGTGGTTTACTACTGAACTACTGTTAGGGCTCAGATTCAGTGAAAAGGTCCTTTTGGTATTTGACCGAGAAAGCTTAGCCGCTATATCTTAATTCGCTGAACTATAGTATCTTAATGTTATCGTATATCTCGTACAGCTCATCGTTCCGTCGACTGCGGGATTCGCCGTTTTCAATGCGCAAAAAACCATAAATCTTCCATAGAACCTTTCTCTTAAAAATTCACAGCGCCGACTCATCAGGTGTTAGCATCGTCTATGCCTATGCACCATACAATAGGACAAGAATGATGAGAGGCTTCTGGAGTTTGATCTATGTTCGTCGAAAGACGACTTTACTTCTCAATTGAGTACTCTGTACGAAGTAGGACCTGTTAGCAAGATTATTCTGATTTCGAGGCTGACATTACTGTTGATGTTCATGCTGGTTTCAAGATAGACAAAATTATCTCCGACTTCGAAGTTATCACTGTGGGAGCCAAGTCGCGAGTGCGACGACTGTTTGTTTGATGACAGGAGATATTTCGTCTTGCCTTCGTTACCTACCAGACCCATTTGCTTCGCTTTTTTGTACAACCTGGAGAAAGCAGAACTAATGGCGTGGCGATACGGATTCGCCTTGTCTTAAACCTCGTTTGGTATCGAACGGCTTAGAGAGGTCCTTCTCGATCCTGACGGATCTTTTGGTATTGGTCAAGATCAGTTTATACAGCTGTATTAATTTTGCAGGGATACCAAATTCAGACATCGTGGCATAAAGGCAGCTTCTCTTAATTCTGCCAAAACCAGCTTTGAAATAGACGAAGAGGCTGTGTGTGTCTATTCTTTTTTCTCGATTCTTTTTCAAAATTTAGCGCATGGTAAATATCTTGTCGGTTGTTGATTTTCCAGGCCTAAAGCCACACTGATAATTTCCGCTCTATAGAACCTTATGTGCGATGTTGAGGAAGCTTATCCAATAGTAGTTGGCGCAGATTGTGCGGTCTCCCTTTTTGTGGATTGGGCAGACCATACTTAACGCCCAATCGGCGGGGAGCCTTTCGTTCTATTAAGAAGCTTATACATGCTCCTTATTAGTTCCCGCCGTATTTGAATAGATCGGCGGGCAATCCAATAATTTCTACTTAGATCCGAAATTCACTCGCTGTCAATTTCTAAAATCTTATCTTAGCAACTAGAAGTACATCCTTATATGTATATGTAGAAGGTCTTCCCAGAGTTTAGCAAAAGAAACTTACCGATTCCTTTATTGTCTGTGATACATTTACGAACCAAGCTTTTTTGACAACTTTGTTTACGATATGGTATCGACATAACCGAAGCTCTAAATCACTTTTCAATTTCACTGTTTGAAGTTGAACTAACTAAATTTTCACAGATTTTTTAAACGATCACTGTACATAGCAAATGGTTTACTTTGACAGCACGTATGTGATCGGAAAATCGGTCGAATCGAATTTTTACACTTTTGCTCATTTTAGAATCGACACGAAGTCGTTGTTGCATCACACGTTTTGGCTTTATCTAAACGCTCAGTAATATCGTGAACATTTTCGCAAACGACTTTGAAAAATTGTCTTTCAAGCCAACTGCACTTTTATGTGTTTGTGTGGTGGTGTTTGAATGACAAAGTTTCGTATGTTTGCCTGCACACATGATTTGGTTGAATAGTGTTGGCGCAAGGTTGAATAAAGTTCAAACCGAGTTCCCGATCTTTTTCAGTCACAAAATTACAAATGATCGCCGAAAAGTTTTAAATCTTTTTTTACGCTTTTTTATTCAAGAAAATTTGGTTTTGTACTAAGTAGAAATAGTTAAAATGAGATGGCAATGTTTTATGCTGACAAAAAATATTACTGTTTATGAAATTTCAAAAAGAAAGAAAAAGAAAAGTAAAAGTAAAGAAAAGTAGGTATTTTCCAATAACGATGATATGATTTCTAAATGTCGTTTCTTTCATTGTACTCATCAAAATTTACAATATCTTCATGGAAATACATACGCAAGAACAACGTTTACAGATTATTAAAGTTTTGTCAAATTAATCATTCGTGAGCTTTTGCCATTTTATGGTCGTAGTAATCGTGCTCGCTATTTGTCCAAGTGTTGAAAACTTCGAGTGTACATTTTCATTAAGTGACAATAAAACTAAGAGTAGCTCGATGTAATGAAAATATTGCTGCCGTCCATGCAAGTCTTGCTGAAGACCGTAATTTGTCGATTCCAAGACGTTCTCTAAAATTGGGACTGCCTCAAGTCATAACCTGGCGATTTAGAGAAAGGTTGTATAAAACTGTTCTCACTCAAGAACTGAACCCTTTGGACTACAGTAAACCAGGTGAAATTGCTTATTTTGATTTGGAACTACTTGAAAATGATAACAATTTTTTTTCTCCGATGAGGCTCACTTTCGTCTGAGTGGCACGGTAAATAAGCAAATTCTGGTGCGAAGAAAATCTGCAAATTATTCATGAACAACAATTACATTCCTCTAAATTAACAGTTTGGTGTGGTTGTTGGTCTGGTGGAATCATTGCTCCGTACATCCTTCGAAATCAAGCTCGTGCCAGTGGAGAGCGGCATAGAAAAAAATTGATCTTGACAACATTTGGTTCCAACAAGACGGGAATATGTGCCACACAGCATGTCAACAACTGAATTAATGCGACAAAAGTTTGGAGGTTCGATTATATGCATTAAATAGCCTCCAAGAAGTTATACTTCTTGTGGGGTTAATTGAAATCATTGGTTTTTAGCAATAAAATAGACTCTCTTGAAGCTTTAAAGCCAATATTGAACGTGCTAATGAATAGCACGACGGCATACGACTTGATTAAGTGCAAAAAGTATTAGAAAGTGACGGGAAACCAGAAAAGTTTTACACTGATGGAATAATTTCTCTATCGGAAAAATGGCAAAGAGTGGTCAACCAAAATGGTACATTTTTGGTTCACTACGGCACGGTGCCATATTAGGTGAATACGGAGAGTGGTTAATGGTTAAAATGTGATTTTTGGTCAAACAATTGGCCACAAGATGTCTTTCGAATGTTGGATTCTGAGCAATTTTTGGTCGTCAGTCAATATGTGCAGAACAAACCGTGCTCACACCTTTCGTAAGCCCAAATGTTCAGTCAAAATGCGATAAATCGATGTTTTACAGATGCTCAATTCCATTTCCACGAATTTCAATGATCATTTCGGCAGATTTTTGATAAATTCACTTACAGCTTCGATGGAATTTCCGGTGATCACGGATTTTGATTGGCCCACATGTTGATCGTCTGTGCACTCTATTATGGGATAGCCAATTGAAAAGTTTCAGTAAAAGTTTTACCAATTTTAAAACAAAATTTAATGTTGGCTATTTGTTCGAAGCTCATTTTTGCACCGATAATACAAACATACTGACACTTAAAAAGCAATAATTTCCCTTCCAATCAATGAAATGTCATGATGTCACTGGACAATCAATAAAGATAGCAGATTATAACGCACCAGTCGACATATATGTAGATGGCATCATCAGGGGGCGCTAGATTCAAAAAGTCCTGTTTACCTTGGAACACACCTTGTATTCTCTGTAAACACTTTGCAAATATATGTATGTACTCATATCTATGTCACATAAGCATTTGCAAATTTTCTTTGCGCAAGTTAAGGAACGTATTCCTTAAATTATTGCAACAAACATCAAAACAATCTTTTGTTTCAGTAAACAGAATGCAGAAACAACCTTGAGTTGGAACAATTGAAATGCACTATCACTACAACAAACAATCCTAAACAAACAAGTATCAAAACAACATTGAGTTTGAATACCACAACAACCTTATCTTAAAACAAAGCAATTGTATCTAAGCAAGCAATATATATGTAAACAAACCTAAACAAATAATATAATCTGTATATTAGTAAATTATCAACTAGTAATAAGTAAACATACTAGTTAGTATAAATAGAAGTAAGAACGATGTAATAAGTTAGTCTTAAGAGTATAAATAATGAATAAAATTCGGTGCAGCTCAAAATCTATTCTCTTGACTCATTTTAACTCAATGTACAAATTAACTCGCACGCATGCACTCAAGCAGCCCCTGAAAGTATGCTGTTTTACCACAGCAGCCTAAAAATGCCAACGCCTGGCATTTTGAGTAATTATGACTTTTTAAATACTTTTCACCACACAAAACCAACATCCAACTGTGTGCCTTACCCCGTGACTAAAGCGACTGGAAATTGAACGGAAGCATAGGGTAGAGGAGAGAAGAAAGATGGGAGAGTAGAGAGTGTTTAAAATTTAATAAGGAAATTAAGTGGGTGAACAGCGGTCTCCACTTTATTTATTATAACCAAAACAAGATAAAACAAAAACAACAGCTTGGAAAGTCAAAGAATGGAAAGCAACCAAATGAAGAGAAAGAAATTTCAACAACATGAGCGCACAAGGAACACTGCCGTACACCAACACCGAGTGAGAAGAGGGGCCGAAGCTCTGCATACGTGGTTGCAAGTTAGCGGTAAATTTTGGTGGGCAACTGCCGTCGGGGCGATGGAGCCACTTAACTGCAAAAACAGCATATAATTAAATGCTTTCATTATACAAATGTACAGGAACAAAAACAACACGACCACAGCAACTTAAGCGCTAACAACAAAAAAACCGATTACTTCCTGGAAATTTTGCGGAGCATTGGCAACAATGCATAGACATGCTATAAATTGCTCATCACATGTCTAAATATATATACATGGGTGTGTGTATGTATGTATGTATAACGTCGGGAACGTGTTGAGAATATAGCTAGTAAGCGTCAAGTGGCAAGTACATGCATATTTGTTGCAAGCAGCTATACATGCTTGGTGCATTTATTGCAGCCATTCGGTTATTTAACAATTTTCTTCATGGTAATACATTATTTTATTAATTTTTCAGCCTCTACATGCCCGACATGAATTTATGCTGCTGGTAATTTATTTCAGAAAAAGTTCAAAACTTAAATTGGGCGAATATTTAACATTTTTTACAGCAAGCGTACAGCAGGCAGTCAGCAATAAGCGTCGACAACAACAACAACAACAACTACCCACAATAACAGTAACACAGCGCTTAAGTGCTTGGTGCACCAAAAATGGAAGATGATAAGACTAAGGCAAAAAATTGGGTTTTAACAGTCTGTGCAAAATGTCAGCATATCACTTGTTGACTGTAATATTTGATAACTATATAGAAAAACAAAATAAAAAAAATAAATAAAATTTTTACTCCGATTGCACAGAAGCCCTTCACCCTTCCCTTCACAAATACAAGTTCGTTCCTTTCGTATGCCAGCTATACGATATAGTGATCCGATCTAAACATTTTCTTCCGAGATTGCATTATTGCCTTAAACAATAACGTATGCCGAATTTCGAGAAGATATCTCGTAAAGTGAAAAAGAGGGGAAGGGATGTGAGCAAAATGTCAGATCGATCGTCCAAAAACTGGATGATTACTTCGCGTATATAGAGACAAACGGATAGAGAGGCAGTCACAGACTCAGCTCGTCATGATAATTATTTATGAATATATGTTATACTTTATAAGATCTCTAACGTTTTTTTTTTTTGGGAAACTTCTTGGCAAACTTAATATGCCCTGTTCAGAGTACAAAAACGTTTTTGTTGCTCACACTACAAAGTGTGCTCCAAAGTAAACATGACTTTTTGAATCTAGCGCCCCCTGATGACGCCATCTATGTATATGTCGATTAGTGCGTTAGAATCTGCTACCATTAGCGATTAACCAGTGAAAAGTTCATAACATTTCATTGATTGGAAGTGAAGTTATTGCATTAAATGTCAGTATGCTTCTGTTATCGGTGCGAAAATGACCTTCGACAAAGAACCAACATTAAATTTTGTTTTAAAAATGGTAAGACTTTTACAGAGACGTTTCAATTGATGAAACAAGTTTATGACGATGATTACCTATTCCGTAGCAGAGTGCACAGACGATCAACATGTGGGCCAATCAAAATTCGTGGTCACCGGAAATTCCACCAAACTGTGAAATCGAACGAAAGGTGTGTGCACGGTTTGTTCCGCACAAATTGACTGACGACTAAAAATTGCTCAGAATCCAACATTTGATTGACGCTTGTGACCGATTATTTGACCAAAAATCACATTTTAAACATTAACCGCTCCCCGTATTCACCTAATATGGCACCGTGTGACTTCTTCCTTTTCGGAAAAATGCGTTTGCCCATGAAAAGAGGGCGTTATGCAGACGTAGAGGCCATTCAAAAGGCTTGCACCGGCAATCTGGCGGCCATACCGGCCAACGAGCTAAAACACTCGTTTGACAAGTTTTAGGACCGTGCAAAACGCTGTATTAAAGCAGAGGGATACTATTTGGAATAAAATAAATAATTTGATTTTGCTGAAAAAACCCATTTTTTCTGTTTTTTTTTTTTGTTTTTTTTTGGAGTCCTGTTTACTGTGGAACGCACCTTGCATACGATCGTTATGTAGGCAAACCAACAACATCAATTTACACCTACCACAAAACTGTTTTAGGCACATTTGCGAAAACAACAAATATGTATAGAAATTTAAGAAGCTCTTTTCAGTAGATATATCGTTTTATTATGCACTTCATGAATAAAAGCAATCTAATAATATGTGAAATTATTAAAAGCTGCTGACATCTGAGTTTCTAGTAATAATAGTTAAGTTTTTCGCATTATCGGTAATATTCTTAGATTGCATTGTCGCAGTGACAGACGCAGACGCTTCTTAAAAGGTCTCGAATATTAAAAACCGAAGTCTATATTTTCGTTACAGAGAGATTGTGTTCTTGGTGGGTTGAAAATGAACCATGACGTTTAATTCACTTTTCTCATTTTCTGATTAATCCTATACTGTTACTAAGCTCCAATTTGCCTAGAAGTATGGGCATACCACAAAATTTCCAGTGTTGCTATGTTGCTCTAGAGTCTATTGCGTCAAGGAACTCTTGAAGAAGCTGAATAGTCCACGACCGGACCAATTCGTTTTCATTTCCTTCTATTGCTATATGACCGGGTACCAGATGAACTTAACCAAGTTACCAAGGGACTTGGACTTGCTGGTTAGAGCAGAGGAACACTCGAAAGCCTGAAAGACTGAATTGTCGTCATTTAGTTTGTAACTACTTTCAGTGTGGATTACTACAGAAGAATGCCGCTTCTATTCTTACTTTTCCTTTTGATCCGTCGGTGCATATGTAGATATTGCCGTTGGAAATGTTGATCGCAGAACAATTGGTCTAATATTTTCTTCTACTGGGATGAAAACGATGCATTTAATTCCACGTACGTGTCTTTTTTTTTGGTCCCATTGCCGGTATAGACCAATTTCAACAATGGCCTAAAATCATAACCCGGATGGCCGTAAGCACTGCGTCATACTTCACTTGAATATATATGTATGTCGAGAATAACATCCTGAGTTTTTATTGTATTACATTTTTGAAAACCGAAACTACGTTCAAGAAGAAGATTCAACAACTGTCAGAAAGCATCAAGTTCTAGTTTATTCTATATGATGACCTTAAGTATCCATTTGGTAAGGTGATATCTGGTTTTGAACTCAATTAATATTAACACTTGTACGAGTAATACTTCAATTATTTCAGTGTTTCTGAGCAAGAAATAATAACTCTAAAAATACTTCACCATGTGGGAGGAACTCTCACTAATCATTTAAGTTTGTCGGATGCAAGTATAGCAAATATTCAAAAAGTATTCCTTCAAGAAATCTCTGAATATTTCTATTACTACTGTCTGGATATTATGTAAAAATCCATTAGAAGTTCGATATTGATAGTCTTACAACTAACTTCCACAGGAAGATCGATAAAACTTGTTTCGGAATTAACTTCTTGTAGAACGAGAAGTTGTATAGTAGTTAGAAGTTAACTGTGAAGCCCCTTGTGAGATGTGCATTCTACCAGGCGCCTGCTTTCATTAACTCAATAGTATTTCTAGCTTCCTTAAATTCGTCAAGGCATTATCGACACATTGTAGCGCCTTACAACTAACTTCTACAGGAAGATCGATAAAACTTAATTCGGAATTAACTTCTTGTAGAACGAGAAGTTGTATAGTAGTTGGAAGTTAACTGTGAAGGCCCTTGTGAGATGTCCATTCTACCAGGCGCCTGCTTTAATTAACTCAATAGTATTTCTAGCTTCCTTAAATTCGTCAAGGCATTATCGACAGATTGTAGCATCAACTAACAAAAACTGTTAATACCTCAAAAGCTACAATCAAACCACTCAGGACTACGACAACGCCGCCAATCCACTTCTGCATATGTACATTCACAAAAATACCAGTTATTATTGTTGAGGTTAGGGGTTACAAAAAGTATACTTTCCCAAGTTCGTTTACATTTCAAAGTTTAAATGGGCTTTGTGGGTTTGCATATAATTAGAGCTCCACGTCGACTCGTCAACACCATCACATGCTTTTACCTGACGATGTATCTTTCATAGTGGAGATAATTAAATCTCGTTGGAAGGCGGTGAACGCAATTAGAATTTCAACAATGCCAAGGCGAACAATGCACTCAGGGAGACACACCTTCACACACTCGGTGGCTTAATGCGACCTTTTAAGATAAATAGGCCTGCAGATAGGTAGACAAATGAGACAATGAACTAAGAAATCATGTAATTATTCCTTCAAACAACGCTAAAGCATAATTGGCTAGCCAAAGCCAGTTGTGGGGAGGACTTTCAAGCACGCCAAAATAATATCCACAAGCAAACATGTGTCCAAGCAATCGGAAGGGACTGAGTGGATGCTCGTTCAAACTAAATGACAGACCCACATCAGATACAAGGTGCGTAAATTGAAGTGTTATTGAATTTGAATGCTGGCGGTTAAAATAGCTGGAGGTCAATAGAGTACTTATTTCAAACTGTTGCCACAATAGTCATAATATTAGTTTCTGTTCTATTTACAAATATTTAGTTTTAGTTCGAGTTGCTAAATCCTACTTTCAGAAGATTTTATATCAAAAATATATTCCAGTGGAGTCTAGAAGAGTTTTTGGTACAAGATACAAAATCGTCATAGTCTAGAAAAAATTTACTATGTGTATAAAAAACCAACTTGCAGAACAGGAAGATATTTTCAGAACTTCTACCTCAAAAATCTAAATTGTTTTTTTCTCTAGTAGAATTTAGATGAGTTTTTAATTCGAATTATCAGGCATCTTACTGAAAGAAGTCATATTTAATTGCAGAATCAAAAATTATTCGGAAGTGTGAAGTACGGAGGCAGCCAAGATAGATTTTTCGCTCGTCAACTAAAATATGTGTAGGCGGGTTTTCGAATCGAGATACTAAAACCTCTCCCATCTCTTCCTGCCTCCGCCGGTTAGTTAGATTATGTCAATCCTCAAACCAGCGTTGCCGGTAACTTTGAGTTCCAGTTCCATCTTCTTAGACAAGGAGAGTTTAAGTAAAATTTTCCATCTAAATTGACCATCCGTTCACATGGATTTCAGCACCGAGGTCGACTTCTGGCTAACAGCTGCAACTGTTGCACAACTATTTTCAACTTATTATTAGTGTTGTTGCTGCTGCCTCTACTGCACTACTCTGCACAAGATAATGAATTGCCTCAATTCTTTTGCCAACTTTTTGGTACATTTTTGTCTTTCAGCGCTTCGGAGTCGCGCCAACTATAGTGCTTGTAACTTACAGGTGTGAGGACCGTTGCTAACTTCAACGCCCATCTTGTTTTCTCTCCTCCCCTACCCATCCATGCAGCGTTTTAACTATAAATGAGTGCGGTGGCTCAGACACAGTTACTGGCTTTTGTTGATGTTGGAATTATTTTTGTTCACATTTCTGTGCAACGCTGTGAGGTTGCTGGTCCGGCCGTCTTGACGCTCTGTGTGTGTATAAGCAATAAATTGCTGCTACTCTTGCCTCCACTGGCAGGTAGCAATGTGTTTCTAATTGATTTAAGATGTTTTAAGCTTTTGGTAATTAGCTGCATGCAATGTTGGTGCGAGTTTGAAAAATATAAGTATTTTGCGAAAAAATATTTGAATAAGTAGCATACCTTAAGGCGCAATGGCGGTTGTAATGACTTTGCTAGCGGAATTTTTTTCAAAAGGTTGTTGAAATGAGAGTTAAATTTATTATTCTTCACTGACATCGCACCAGCGGTTATAGACGAGTTAACAACAGCGCTCCAGTCGTTTCTTCTTTTCGCTATTTGCCACCAACTCGGGACCCCAGTGAATCTCACCAACGGAGGGAAGGTCTTTCTCATCCTCTACTTCCATCGGCCGGTACTGGATCACATACCTCCAATTCTGAACTGTTCTCTTCCGTCCGCACAACATGTTCTAAATAGCCCTGTTTCTTGATTCGCTGAACGATGTCAATGTCACCGTATATCTCGCTCATCGTTCCGTCGATTGCGGTTTTCGACCTTGCCAAAAAATAATAAATTATATATAAAACCTTTCTCTTGAACACCCCGTTCTCCGACTCATTAAACGGAAGTTAAAAGTTACTGTAAAGGTTTGGACTTTGATCGTGTTCCTTCAAGAGAGTACTTTACTTCTCAATTACCGTTGACAAAAGTTATTCTGCGTTGGGTTTCATGACTGATGTTGTTGTTGGTGTTAATTCTGGTTCCAAGGTAGACGAAATTATCTACGACTTTGAAGTTATGACTATTGTTAGAACTAAATATCCGTACAGAATTTAGTCCACTCAACCCATAAAGGCACACCCTATTGTTCACAACAGCGGGATAACCACGGAGACGGAGAAATCAGACAAGCAGACGAAACAACAACAACCATGCATACGCAGCGGTAAAACCACGCCACTGACAGCAACATACGCAATCCCAGCAACACACGCGATCCCAACGCAACATGTTGCGAATGTTATAGCACGCAGCACAGGCTTGGTGGGGAGTTAGATGGCCGATGATCAGGCAGTCAGCACGGGCCTGTGACACCGTACACAAGTTCAGCCTCAAACTACGTAGTGAGTTTATCCTCTAGTTTTGGTACTCTGACTTGTGAACGCCGTCTGTTAAGGGTGAGCCTGATAGTGAGTTCATCCTATGACCAACTCAACCTTTAACATCGCGGTCGCTAACGCAGTCTTCCGTGGTCCGGGATCTTTACTCGTCAAAGGTGGTTAAAAAGGACCTCTCCAGCGTAGCAGAGGAGCGTAAACGTGTGCACGAGGACAGCGTTAGTGAAGCCTACACAAGCGAAGGCAGAAGTAGCCGAGCGTAGTCGTCGTCGTACACAAGCGTCAACGTATACGCCAGGATATCGTTATCGAATCATACAGGAGCGCCGGCAGAAATAGCCGGAAGCAGTCGTCGTAGCAGAGCAGCGTCAACGTGTACGCCAGGACAACTTTCCTTTCCTAGCGCGGGAGCGTCAACGCACGCCGAAGGATACTGTCAGCGAAGCCCACGCGGCAGAAGTAACCGAGCGTGATCGAGCAGCAAGTCGTCTAGCACCCAGGAGCGCAGCAGAGCGGGAAACGGTATTGTCCTAACGGACCACAACGAACCGTTACCCTAAAAGCACTTCCCTCGAGCGACGATATTTCAACGCGGGAGACAATTTTGTAACATTAACTAAAATATATATGTAAGTTAAATTAAATAAAGTACGATTCGCAGAAGAGCCCCAATATTTACAAATTTATTGTAACGAACACTGGACACGGCGAGTATTCTTCAGCAATTTATACTTGTAAGAAGCAGGGGCAGCAAAAAAGCTTCGTTACGCTATCAACACGCGCTAAGTCGCGAACGTGATGCCAGAACTAATGGGGCAATTGTTGACGCCAATTATATCAATATCATCGTCGTACGCCAGCAGGTGTACACTCTGATAGAAGATTGTACCTTCTCTACTTAGCTCTGTAGTTCGTATTATTTGATCCAGCAATATATTGAAGAAGTCACACTATAGGACGTCTCCTTGCCTGAAACCTCTTTTGGTATCGAACTTTTCATATTACTCAACGTCAACTTACACATCCGTATTAGCTTTGCGGGGATGCCAAGTTCTAAATTAGCTACGTAGAGGCAGTTCCTCTTTCTGCAGTGTGTCGATCTTTCTTTCACAAGTCTTTGTCACGATTTGGCGCATGGTGAAACTCTGGTCGATAGTATGTTTTCCAGGTGTAAAGCCACAATGATAAATTCCAATCAGTTTGTTGACAGTGAGCTTCGGTCTTTCAGAATCTACGCTCCATAAAAGGAGGCTTATCCCACGGTAATTGCCGCAGATTGTAGTGTACCTTGTTTTGTGGATTTGGTAGAGCACACTTACGTTTCAATCGTCCATATCTTGCAAAGAAACTGATACATGCACTTTGCCAGTTCTTCACCGCCGTATTTAAATATCTCGGCCACTAATCCATCGGTCCTTGCGACTTTGTGATTTTTCAAACCGGTAATTGCTATTCGAACCTCATTATTGTCTGGCAATGAAATATATATTCGATCGTCAATGATAAGAAAATCGGGTTCGCCATCTCTAGATGTAACACTTTCACCTCCGTTCAGCAGCCTAAAAAGTGTTTCCGGATAACTTCAGTTCATCCTGATTATCAGCCACTAAATCGCTGATATCGATTATCGCGTCATACAAGAGTATGCTACGATCTTGAAACCTTCCCATAGTCTGTCCGTAATCTCTCCACTGCGACACGAACCAGCATTTCTTTCGGTCTTTCCGAAAATAGATTGTTTCCTTTGCAGCTGTACGTAAGAATCTTGAATTGACATCCCTCATTTCATTTAATTTTATATATATCATTGCTAGCCCTTGTTCCTTCGGTCTCTGCTATCCAAACAAAGGAATTTATATATATGCCTACGCATATTCTATAAGTTTCTCGAAGAGCCTGACAATCAGGTAATAAATTAGTTTTTAGAAGTTAAAAGCAAACAGATTAATTCAAACATTTTTATATTGTCAAATTGGCAGCTTTCACCATCGGTCTAGAACCCTTGAACTAATCTGCACAAAGTTCCGACAAAAAAGTTTTTCTAATGTACGTGTTCATCATTTCAAATCTGTATTCAAGTAATATTAATTATGTTCCAAAGGATTCCTATTTCCTTTAAGAAACTGATTAATTTCTTCGTATCAGTCCTCTAAACTAGAAAGCTTTTCGTTCCCACAATACTCGGCTACATATAATCGGAACGGACCTTAATGTATATTAAGTACGATTATCTCGAAAAAATTTCCCCTATTCCATTACACCAACAACAAACACTGTAGCTCTCTGATGACTTTCTTGTGATTATTTTATTTACATGCAGCCTTCAAACTCCTTCAAGTAAATGAGAAATCATACCCACGGGCGCACTCTGGGAAAAACACTCATCGAACACACCTACCAACTCAAACGGTTTCACCATCAAATAAATCATCGAACACACCTACCAACTCAAACGGTTTCACCATCAAATAAATGCGTAAGCAAACAAGTTAACGGCAAAATTGTAGCTAACACATTGTGATTTCATTAAACATTAGCCTTAAATTTATTTACAATACATTTGCAAAACAAAAGTGAAAGTCGACAGCAGTTTCAATGAGGCAAATTAAACAGTAGTACACAGCGCAAGAAAAAGAAAACAAAAACAAAGCAAATTATTAATAAAGTAAAACAACTAGGATGTAAAAGAGAAAGAAAAGAAGGTAATGGGGGAAAGGCTAAATGTCTGACATTTGAAGACATTAAATTGTCGTCAAAACGAAATATTGATGAAGACATCAAGCACAATCTTCTTACGGCACTCGTACATACAATGTTATGACTAAAAATAAGGGTTACTAAGTCTAAACAAAAGTTTTAAAGATTAAGATTAAGAATCATTTTTTTACTGAAAAGAAAATCTCAAAAGTAGAAAAATTTAAATAAATAGATATTACACGTTTTATTCTATGAAAATAAAAAAGTATAAAAAAAACCAAAATTAAAAATAAATTAGGTATACTCTGTGACATTGCATTTATTTTGAAAATTATTTATTTATTCTTCCAAATCAATTTCATCCCCTTTAAAATAGTTCCCACCTGATGCAATGCACTTATGCCAACGGATTTTCCAATCTTCGAAACACTGGTTGTAGTCACTTTCCGAGATGGCCTTTGGTTCCGTCTTCGCTGCGGCTTGAATCTTCTCTATCGTATAAAAACGGTGTCCCCGGAGCGGTCTTTTGAGCTTGGTGAACAGACAGAAATCGACCGACGCCAGAGGTGAATACGGTGGTTGCGGAACGATATGGGTTGAGTTTTTGGCGAAATGATCACGAATTACGAGGGCAGTATGGGATGGTGCATTATCGTGGTTCAAAAACCAAGAATTGTCTTTCCAAAATTCCGGCCTTTTTAGGCGGATAGCGTTACGTAAACGACGGATAACGTTCAAATAATATTCTTGGTTGACTGTTTGGCCGGTTAGAAGGAACTCATAATGCACAACATCACGACATCCTGGTAGTCGGAAAACATAGCTTCACACACTTCAACGCGACGCCTTTTTTTCCAAAATATTCAATGTTTTCGGTACCAGTCGAGATTTGACGCGCTTCAAGCCCAAAACATCCTTCAAAATGGTATTGGCTGAGCCTTTCGATATGCTAACTTCATCAGCAAGGTCTCTAATTGGTAATCGATGGTTTTTCAACACCAAATCTTTGATTTGTTGAACGTGAGCTTCGTCGGTTGAGGTTGATGGTCGCCCTGGACGCTCTTCGCCTTCGACACGGTTCACGGCCGGCTTGGAACTCACTATACCACTTGTAAACATTTTTTTTTAGTCATAGCTTCAGCGGCAGCAGAAAATTGATTCCGTAAACAAAATTTATTGCAAATTCTTTGCTCAACAAATTTCAACATCGCAAAAAAACGAAAAACTCACTTTTAGCAGCTCACAAAACCACACGTATCTCAAACACTAATGAATATTTTGACATGAAAATTTGACGTAAATGTGACTGACAGTACTACCAACCTAAAAAAAAACTGTTTATTTGAAGGAACCACTGATCTTGGATTCGATCAAATTCGATCTCTTGTAAAGAAAGCTTTTTATTTGAGGAGATATCTTCACGAAATATGGCATGGATTATTCTCTAAGGCAACGCCACAAGCTGCGAAAAAATTGCTTACATGGTATAACTAGAGCAAACTATATAGCTGCTGTACAAACTGAACGATCAAAAGCAAGACCTAATTTGGAAAACTTTTTATTTCATAAATTATTTTCATGAAATTTTGCATTTATTGTTGTCCAAAAACTACGAAAAATTCTTCAGACCCAAGCATTTTAGCATGTAGCTGCCTTACGAACTGATGGAAAACTATTTATTTGTGAAAGGTGTTCTACATACATACATATGTACATAGATTCGGTGCAACTGAAGGAAGATTGGCGTAAATGCATCTTTTATTTTATTTTATTTTATTTTATTTTATTTTATTTTATTTTATTTTATTTTATTTTATTTTATTTTATTTTATTTTATTTTATTTTATTTTATTTTATTTTATTTTATTTTATTTATTTTATTTTATTTTATTTTATTTATTTTATTTTATTTTATTTTATTTTATTTTATTTTATTTTATATTTTATTTTATTTTATTTTATTTTATTTTATTTTATTTTATTTTATTTTATTTTATTTTATTTTATTTTGTTTTGTTTTATTATTCAATTTCAATTCACGACACCAACACACTTAAGGTGTTTGACGCAAATATTTGACCATGAAGAAGTTCGAATATCAATTACCCGCCTGAAGAACAACAAAGCGGCAGGGGCCGATGGATTGCCGGCCGAGCTATTCAAACACGCCGGCGAAGAACTGATAAGGAGCATGCATCAGCTTCTTTGTAAAATATGGTCGGACGAAAGTATGCCCAACGATTGGAATTTAAGTGTGTTATGCCCAATCTGCGCCAACTACCGTGGGATTAGCCTCCTCAACATCGTATATAAGGTTCTGTCGAGCGTATTGTGTGAAAGATTACAGCCCACCGTCAACAAACTGACTGGACCTTATCAGTGTGGCTTTAGACCTGGTAAATCAACAACCGACCAGATATTCACGATGCGCCAAATCTTGGAAAAGACCCGTGAAAGGAGAATCGACACACACCACCTCTTTGTCGATTTTAAAGCTGCTTTCGACAGCACGAAAAGGAGTTGCCTTTATGCCGCGATGTCTGAATTTGGTATCCCCCGCAAAACTGATACGGCTGTGTAAACTGACGTTGAGCGGCACCAAAAACTCCGTCAGGATCGGGAAGAACCTCTCCGAGCCGTTCGATATCAAACGAGGTTTGAGACAAGGCGACTCCCTATCGTGCGACTTTTTCA
The DNA here is from genome assembly GCA_027475135.1 of Bactrocera correcta. NCBI lineage: Eukaryota > Metazoa > Arthropoda > Insecta > Diptera > Tephritidae > Bactrocera > Bactrocera correcta. The sequence goes on along the minus strand of CM050323.1, from coordinate 68,696,434 downwards.
ATCTGCTGCTGGAGAAAATAGTTCGAGCTGCAGAACTTAATCGAGCAGGTACAATCTTTTTTAAGAGTGTACAGCTGCTGGCGTATGAAGATGATATTGATATCATCGGCCTCAACACCCGCGCCGTTAGGTCTGCTTCCTCCAGGCTGGACAAGGAAGCAAAACGAATGGGTCTGGCAGGGAACGAGGGGCAAGACGAAATATCTCCTGTCATCAAACAAACAGTCGTCGCACTCGCGACTTGGCACTCACGTCACTGTTGACAGTCATAACTTTGAAGTTGTAGATAATTTCGTCTATCTTGGAACCAGCGTAAGCACCACCAAATATGTCAGCCTAGAAATCCAACGCAGGATAACTCTTGCCAACAGGTGCTACTTCGGACTAAGTAGGCAATTGAGAAGCAAAGTCCTCTCTCGACAGACAAAAACCAAACTCTATAAGTCACTCATAATTCCCGTCCTACTATATGGTGCAGAAGCTTGGACGATGCCAACAACGGATGAATCGACGTTGCGAGTTTCGAGAGAAAAATTCTGCGAAAGATTTATGGTCCTTTGCGCGTTGGCCACGGCGAATATCGCATTCGATGGAACGATGAGCTGTACGAGATATACGACGACATTGACATAGTTCAGCGAATTAAAAGACAGCAGCTACGCTGGCTAGGTCATGTTGTCCGGATGGATGGAAATACTCCAGCTCTGAAAGCATTCGACGCAGTACCCGCCGGGGGAAGCAGAGGAAGAGAAAGACCTCCACTCCGTTGGAAGGACCAAGTGGAGAAAGACCTGGCTTCGCGGGAATATCCAATTCGCGCCACGTAGCGAAAAGAAGAAACGACTGTCGCGCTGTTGTTAACTCGGTTATAATCGCGTAAGCGGTGTCTACGCCAATTAAGAAGAAGAAGAAAGTGACTTGTATGTTTTAATTAGAGCCGGCTACATGATGTTTTAGAGTAAACATACGAAAAAAGATTGGCGTAAATGCATTTTAGCTTCGCGTAACATATTAAATATTTATATGGATGGCTCGAGTAGCTAGCCTCTAATACAACAGCAGACAACTCAAGGGACAACATCTATGAGGACAGCCAAGCAGCAACCAAGGCTTTCGCATATCGACCAGAAGTGTCTCGGAAAGCCAAGCAGCAGAGGACAGTGACTTAAGATGTACTGGGTTGCAGGTCACAAAGGCATTGAGGGGCAATTGCTAACAATGGTGTATGGCTCTCACATGAAAACGTGACCAACATTGGACAACTTAAGTGTTATTTAAAAGGCATTGGTAAAACGATAGGTCGGAAATATACGAAGATCGTGCTGCACTCGATAGAAGGTGCTTTTTTGTTTTTTTTTTTTTTTGTTTGTTTGTTTGTTACCGGAGGGGGAATCTTCGAAAGATACCGTGCTATTTCAGACGGCATGCACGATTCATCCTACACGCGCATGAGCCGCCATTGTTACCAAGTGCGGAACCTACGGGTAGGACGCCTACGTACTAAACCCTAACTCCGTCTCCTCTAGCTATTTATCTTCCTTGCGGGACCGCCGCTAGGCATTTCTTCACAAGGATAAGCTTTAGCCGTTTGGCTCTCGATCTATAAATTTACCAACTCCATGTAGGCCAACTGTCTATCGCTCTTTCTTTGCCATTCCTTCCGTATAAGTTCTATTAGGGCTGCCGCGCTCCACTCTCTAACAAATTTCCACACCTGCTGGGAACGTAGCATGTGTGGTACAATATTTCCAGGGGTTAGCCGCTCTTATAGTAGTTTCTCCCTAATTCCTCTCTTTCATCCTTATAACGGGGGCCCAGTTAGAAAATGTGTCACGCGTTCTCAATCCCGTTTCCACAAAAATAGCACTCAAACCCATCGTCATGTCCATATTTGTGTAAATACTCTCTGAAGCAACCGTGCCCAGTCAGGAACTGCGTCAAGTAATAGTCAGTTTCTCCGAGTTGTCTCTCTACCCACATTTGCACGTTTCTGATCAACGTGTGTGTCCATCTACCATTTGTTTTTTGCCACTCATTAAGGCTGGTTCGTCTTTCTTGCTGTGTTTCTTGAATATTTAGTCGTCTCCCCCGCATTATTCGCTTCCTCATACATTCTTTTTAGCTCCATTGCCATAATATCTGGAGGCATGATACCTGAGATAATTCCAACCGCTTCGTGTGACACAGTCCGGAAAACGCACGCTACCCTAATTGCACTTAATCGAACTACTGCTTTGCCGCATTCGCATACGTTTTGTGTAGCAATGCTGGTCCCCATATGGGTGCGGCGTACATTAGAACTGATTGGCTAACTTTTGCCAGAAGACCGCGTCTATTCTGAATAGGTCCACCTATATTGGTCATGATTCTACTTAATGCAGCCATCACCTTTGCTGGCTTTCGTGATGTGAGTCCGATAATTTAGCCTCGCGTCAATAATTACACCTAGTTATTTCAACGACTGTTGAGTTGCGTATCCATCAATATTGAGCGTAGCCTTCTCTAGTTTTTTCCTACTCGTTATCACCACCGCTTCAGTTTTTTCGTTTGCTAACTGGAGCTTTGCTTTTGTTAACCATTCTTTTATTTTAGTCGCCACGTGGTTGCACAGGTACTCTATCTGGCTTATTTCTTTTGTCACTACCGTTGCTGCATCAGCATACCCGATTATCTGTATTTCTTTGGGCAATGGAAGAATTAGCACTTCGTCATACAAAACATTCCGCAGTAGCGGCCCTAGTACAGAACCTTGTGGTCCACGGCCTGTTATAATGTAGTTTCTAGGACCTTCTTCTGCGTCATATAGTAGTAATGTATCGGAGAGGTAGCCGGATATGATCCTCAGCAAGTAGAGTGGTGTCTTCTTTTGTTTCAGGGCTTCCATGATGCGCGGTCAATAGGCCGAGTTGAAGACAGTTTTTACGTTGTACGTCACCATTATTTCAAATTCACTTTGTGCGATGCTTGGCGGAATGTAACAGTTATAGTTTATTTCGCGGATCTTTGCCCGTGTATAATAGGCTTGTCCTGTTAATGGCTTTTCTTGGAACACGTTTTCTCCACAGGCACAAATGGCCGCTTTGCCCGTTAGGTCGGAGGTCCACGTTACTGCGCTGACGTTTCTGTATTGTTCGCAGACTATTGCCACGTCGATTTTCTGCTCAAACACTGTATGCGTAAGAAAGTCTTGTGCTGCTTCGCAGTGATTGAGGTTGAGCTGTAGAACCCTCATATTTTGGCTTTTTTGCACGCTTCTTGGTAGATAGGACATTTCTTGCTACCTATCTGATGGTCAGAGTTCACCTTCCTTTTTTTTTACATGCAATGCAAGGCGGCTCCTTGTTGCATGTCTTTGCAAAGTGACCTTTTTCCCCACTCTTATCGTCTGGGTTTTTGCAGGTTCTCGCCAGATGGCCATATTCAAAGCACCGGAAGCATTTTTTAAGGTTCGGCTTTTCCCTAATCCTACACACTACCTACTCTATTTTAATTTTTTTTTTTTGGCTTCAATAAGTAGCCTAGCCTGTAAGACGGTCTAACGTGTTTGATTGAGCCTTTATTAAAATCCCCTTGTTTTCCTACTTGCGTGCGAATAGCATTGGCAATATCTTCCTCTTCCAGTTATTTCATCCAGATCCCCGATTTCCCCAGTGGTCTCACTCGTTAGGGCTTTAATTTTGGCTTGATCTTCAAGCACTTTGCCAATTTCGCTGGTGTAGTCAGCAGTGTTTTCCATCTGCGCGCTCTTCAGTTCCATTAAAATTTCACCTTTGGCCGTCTTTCTAATCCGGGTTGCACTTTTTCTCAGTTTTTGCAGAGCATCTTGTTTTTTAACAGCCCTTAGAATATCGCTGTATGTCATGTTGCCGGTTCGCGCAATCACTATCGCGTCAGGCCTAGGTCGGTGCTTATATGCTGCCTTCTTTTTCCTTCTGATGTCCATCTTGATCTTGTTTTTCTGGTATCTGTTCTTTATTGATTGAGGTTGACTTATCTCCTATTTCCTCTATTATTTTTAACCTTCTTTGGTTCCTCTCCGTGGGTGGTTTTATTCTTTTTTGGAGGAGTCTGCCTTTTCTCCTGTTTTTCTTCTCGAGGTCCTTTCGGCGTTATTTCCGTTGTTGAGGGTATATTTAGGATACTCCGTCTTGCTTCCTTGCTCTTTTGGTACTCCTCTAAGGCTTTTTCATATGTCTTCGTTATGTTTCCAACGAGGTCCGTAATATTATTGTTGATTGTTCGATGCGGTAGGCGCATCATTTCTATCAACTTCTTGATTTCTTCACCAAGCTCACTCATGTAGTCGCCGCGAGGTCTTACCGCCTTCGTTCGCGGCGTGTTGTCTTGCAGCGTTGGTGGCGATGATCTTGTTCGCGTTGGTTTTTCTACGCTAAGCATCTTTAGAGGAGATCTGCTAAGTCGCGAAGACCGCTTAAATGGATCTATTTGCATTACTGGTGTCCTTGGGGAGTCAGTTCCTGGCTCTTTTGGGTTATTCACATCTCCTGCGTTTCCTGCGTCGTTTCCCAGTATGGCAGCATAGATATTATTGCTATTGTTGCTGCCACTTCTGTTAGTTTTTTCTTCGTTTGTATTGTTTGTGTTGTTTTTTTCTCATGTAAAATTCCATTATTTTCTTTTTGTACCAGCGCATCGTGTGTTGGGGGGAGGGCCGAAATAAACAGGAGCGGGGGTACCCTCGGTGCCAATGCACTGGACCCGGAAATGCGCCCAATGCACACTCCTTGACCAGAGCCCGAAGGGGCTGGTTTCTGGTGGACACCGCGGCTAACACCTCGGCAGAGCAGGCTCACATCACCCTATCCATCTCGGCAGCAGAGAACTCGCTGAAAAGATTTAAAGGGACTCCCAGTGCGCCGCGATGTACATCGGTCAAAACTTTAGCAGCCGCACGTAACATGGTGAACAGACGTTGACCAGGAAGCCGCTAATTGTGAGTTCGTCGCGCTTGGATGCTGTAAGAACATGATTGTAATACTCACTGGTATTAGTCTGCTGGCGACACAGGATTTCAGAATGGGGCTGACAAATCGAACTGCGTAAAATTTAATAATTTGTTGTAAATTTGTTCTTTATGTTTGTCATTCGTTAACTAGATTTTTACTAGTCTGAAAGTAAATACCTAGCTTATAATAAGCTTCAGATTGTTTATATATAAATTTATGTGTAAGCCTGTAAAGTTTGCTATGTGTAAAAGGTAATATATGCAATCTCACTCAACATAATTCCGTTTACTGCTCAGTGTAACTTGTCAACATTTCGCACATTTTGCTGGTGGATAGGAGTTCTACATAATTGTAAAAATAGCCTCCAAAAAACGAGCTTTATTAAAAAATTCGGTATGGAATGTGTTGTTCATCGATCACTTTAATAAGAACTGATTGTAAGCAAAAATGCATATAAGTATGTTAGTTTTTAATCAATAGCTAAACTACAGAGTGTGTTTTTCACTACATTACAACTCTCAACTATAGAAAACCTAAAAAACTTAGAAACCACCATCCACCTAATCTTCTTCGGAGAAGTGAAAGGTGTTTTCGAAAACTAATGCAAACATATATCAAATTCAATGCAGAATTAGTTGAAGAAAAGAATTATGAAGCTACCACAAGTTAAGCTATCGTCGGTTTTATTCCTTATTGAAAATTGAAATAAAATCATCTCATCTATTTTCTTTATGAAAACGCCTTTGAGCTTGGATTAAGCAGCTAAATTATAAAATTGTGATCTTTATGAATTTCTGACTCGCTAAAGGCAAACGATGCGAAGCCATGATGACGTGGTTACCAGCAAGCATTAGACAATTGCTGCAGTAATCGCTTTCTTCCGTTGTGTCTTATCTTGGTTCGTTGGCGAGCTGCGTGGAAAAAATTTCATTATCGCACAATTGCGCGAAATGAGTGAAAATAAAAGCGGCAAAGCAAAGCTTATAAATGAAGTGAGCGTGAAAATATCAACGGTAAAATGCAGGCACACACACATGCACACTTTTATTGGCTAATGATTTCTTACAATTCAAAATTTATTTAAAGCAACGGAAGTGATAGAAACAAGAAATATATTTCGTGTTACGTTAATGGGGTTTACGTTAATAGGGTTTGTACACACGTGCGTGCTCTTGTATGCAAATTTATATACGCCGAATCATATGTGCGTATGTAGACATGCGCGCTTTATACTCTTGCAACCAGTTGCTAAAGAGTATTATAGTTTTGTTCACCTAACGGTTGTACATATCATCTTGAAATAATCGGAGTAGATATAGGCTTATATATATATAAATGATCAGGAAGGCGAGAAAAGTTGAAATCCGGTTGACTGTCAGTTTGTTCGTCCGACCAAACTTGCTTGTCAAGAGGCTTACCAAGTAAAAATTGATTTAACTTGATGACTTGGTTTGCGGGTTGTGCCAGAGATATCAAATTTTACCACCGAAATGATGAAAAGAAGTTTTATAGGAGCCGATATGAAAACCGGACAATGGGCATGGCACCGCCCACTATGTGGTCAAATCCCTAACCAGCGAACCGACCAACCGATTTTGCCAAAATTGAGTACGTGTCATTCCTCTTTCATTTTTGTGCAACAGTGTAAAAATGAACGATTCGAATAACAAACACGTCACTTTCCATATAACAAAGTTTTAAATTTCACTTGATTCGTTCAGTTTCTTCTTTATTTGGTCGTTCAGCTTTCAGTACATAAATCACGAACCAATTAATATAACGGGATAAAACATTGCACAAATGATATCTTTAGTGTGTACCATCTTTTAATGAAATATTAAAACTCGGTACCTTTAGTTGACTTTTGATCGAAAATTAATATAATAATAACTGAAAATTAAAGGATAATCCTTTTCTTATAATGTTACGTCTGTGCCTCCAAAATGGGTGAATAGAATTATTTCTTTTCATATGCTTAATATAAAGAGTTTCAAACTTCCGGGTGACTTTATACCTCATATACCGACCCATAAGGGAGTTATTAAAATGAAAAAAGGAGAGCGTGTTTAACTCATGACAGTAGCTCTTTTTGCCTTGAATAGATAATTTGAGCGAAAACTCGGTCTAGCCCCTATATAACTAATATCAGTATTTTCGAACATCGGGTTGACTTTACTCAATATTGTATTTCCCTGGCTTTGCTTCTTGCAAGTTTCTAGAGTATAAAATATCCGCTTGCACCCGAACTTAGCCCTTCCTTACTTGTTGAAACTGGTAATGATGTTTCACCATTTTATAGTTTTTGTTTTGATTAAAGAGGCTTCAATTTGGAAGTATATTTGATGTGCATTTGCACGTTATATACCAAACGTAGAGTATGACAAATAAAATATGACAAAAACTTGCATAAAAATAGTAAAGCGACAAGAAAATCTTAATTTTTTCTTTAACACAAAAAAATTGTATTTTGCTTGTATGAAACTTTCCCAGTCTAAAAAGCATATAAACGATTAATTAAGATTGATCTTTACTTACTGTGTTTAAACCGTTGTTTTTTTTAATATATTTATATATACTGTTCCCAAGTATAGTGTTATGCTCGACAAAGACTATTAAATAACTATTATTATTTTTAATTGTTGACATGTGACAAGAATACTGAGAACAGTTTTCTGAGAACTATCTTCTTTATAACTGTTCTCAATTTAAATATTCTGAATGTTACTTTTTGCATACCTTTAACTCGCAGAAAAATAAAGTTTTTCCAAATTTGATTCATAGTCTGAGACTGCTTTGAAATTTTCCCTGAAACTATTTAAAAGTCGTTTTTTTGGTCTACTAAATCAGAAATCACAAGTTATTAATATTGTTATACAATTTTTGCTAATAATAACTAATCACAAAAACTCACTCTCTTACTTTATTATTGATATTTCTGTCGTCTATACTGTCTTCATTGCATTATTGATATTTCTGTATATTAAGTCAAAAATCATAGGTAATTGATTTTGCGAAAGAGTTTGTGCTCAGTTTTACTATTCTCTTTTCATTATTGGTATTTCTGGATACTAAGTCAGACAGAAAAAGTAATTAATTTTGCTATATATGTAATTCGTGCCCATAGACAACTGTTGTCATTGCCTTGTTAATATTTCTGTATACTAAGTCAAACAGAAGAAGTAATTCATTTTGCAATAGAATTTTTGTTAAGATTTACTCTTTCGAGGAAGTTGTTCTCATCACGGTATAAATATTTTTGTAAGTAAACAGGACTTTAAAAAAACAAAGCACAAAAATGGATTTTTTGGCAAAATCAAATTATTTATTTTATTGAAAATAGTCTCCTTCGTTTCAATACAGTCTCTTACATGATCCAAAACATGTCGAATAAGGTGCAAGCCTTTTGAATGGCCTCTACGTCTGCATAACATTTTCGTGCCCCTAGAGCAAATGCATTTTTCCGAAATGGAAGAAGTAGCGAGGTGCCATATCCGGTG
>CM050323.1:68650371-68686970 GCA_027475135.1 Bactrocera correcta | reverse complement strand
CAAAAAAACTTCGCCTCAACTTCAACAACAATCTATATTTTATAGATTATGGGGAATATCATAGATTTTCGAAAGTCTGACAGGGTACATATGTGCGAAAACTATAAATATCATGGGGCTTTTAGAATCTTTCTGACAGCATTCTTCTTCTTCTTTACTGGCGTAGACTCCGCTTACGCGATTATAGCCGAATTAACAACAGTCGTTTCTTCTTTTTGCAACGTGGCGCCAATTTGAAATTCCAAGCGGAGCTATGTCCTTCTCCACCTGGTCTTTCCAACGGAGTGGAGATCTTCCTGTTCCTCTGCTTTCCCGGCTGGTAATGCGTCGAATATATTCAGATCTGTAGTGTTTTCGTCCATACGTACGACATGCGTAACTCAAGAACTCCTAAAAACCCTTCGTTTTCAATTGTAAGTTTTCAGAACATATTATGAAGAACTCTTTTTAATATAAAAGTTATCCTATCGCAAGAGTAGGCTTTATAATTTTTAGCTCAGAACGGTGTATTTATGAGCACTTTTCACGTTAAGAACCATTGAGGTTTCTTGGTTTGTCAATGTACTCCCATTTTCAGTATAACTGGTGTTTGTTTAGAAGTGTGGTTTTCATTGACACAAGACTTTTTTGAAGTTAGTCTTTTTGACAGCGTTATTTGATTTATACCCAGTATAAAGGAAACTTTTTATGAACACATTATCTCCCGTGTGGGGCGGCCTCCAAGATCATGCGATTTAATGCAGCTATGTGAAGATGCTTGTCTACTGATTGTCTGATTTATCTCAGCTGACTGACGCCTTTGAAGAAAATATTGAGAAAATTTCCAATTTGTAGACGAATACGAGTATGCTTTCCAACGGCGCGGTTGTTGAGGCCCATGATATCAATATCATCGGCATACGCCAGCAGCTGTACACTCTTATAAAAGATTCTATCTTCCTGTTTCAGCTCTACAGCTCGAATTATTTTCTCCAGGAGTCGATTGAAGAAGTCGCAAGTTTTCTGAAACCTCGTTTGGTATCGAATGGCTCGGAGAGGTTATTCCCGATTCTGACTGAGTTTTATTGCTCAACGTCAATTTACACAACCGTATTGGATTTGCGGAGATTTTTAATATCACAATTTATTTAAATAAAAATTGGCATTGCATACGAGCCGGGGAGTTGACATGAGAGAGTCGCTGGAATACCCCTTGTGCCTTTGTTCAGCACTATCTAGAACTCGACTCAAGTGTCTAGGGGCTTCGAAGTTCAAAGGACTGGACGAAGTATCAAACTAGATATCAAGTCGCTCTTAAAGTTCGCGAAAAACTTTGACGTCTTCTGTGACGAATACTTCACCTCAAACTAAACTGAACCTTCATCTGGCATTACTAAGGACCAATAGGCCTATGTATGGTATGATTGCCAGCCAGTCTGTCTGCACCGCAACTTTCAATTATCTACTTAGGATGAACTCAGGTGTAATCTTAGGAAAATATAAGCTTATAAATATGTGGATTGAGTTCTTGGAATTTGCCTCAACTCTCAACTTTTGTTGGTGTCACAATACTTTCGATAATTTGCAAGTTTTACGAATTTGAAAGCCTTTTGCTTCCGTGTGCTTCCACATCTCGCTTATTTCCTGCCTCATCCTGAATATTTGCTTAAGAATGCCATAAGAAAAAAAATTGTAACTCAACGGGCAAAGTTAAGTGAAAAAGCAGACTTGCCAAGTGGTAGACAACGACAACTCCAATAACCCATCAAGTGAAAAGAAAAACATTTTAATTATTTACGTTTATTTTTAATTAATGTGAAAGACCAACTCAATTAAAAGCACAAGTAAAAAAGAAGGTTATACGGAATACATGAGTATGTGCATGGGTTTGCGCATGCGTATTTCAAGCATTTGCTTGAGAAATTACGTTTTTTAGAACAAATACCTCATAGAGCGGAAGATTCGCTTCTACTTTTATGTATTTATTTATTTATTTTTTTTTTTTGAAGAAAGTGGTGTATGTAAAAGTGAATTATTTCTTATCCTAATTTCGATATCCGAAAGCGTCTTGCTTAAGGACAATTAAGTATATACAGCTTCTTATCTTCTGAGCTTTGAAAAAACTAAACTTTCTACTTAAATTATTGACTTAACCCAATCAAAAAAGGTTAAGCTGTCACAGCAATGGACAGGTTAGATCCCCACACAATTATCTCAATATCTTAATCGACGAAGCATATGAAAAACACTAATTTTTTCCAGTATATAATACTGCACAGCTTTTAAATATCTCGAATAAAGGAATAGTAAAAAATGAATTAGAGTAGATAGTAGGCTGAATGCAAGAAAAAATCTTTGAACATTTACAAAATCCAAATCTCTCAAAAACACTCGGTTATTCTTCCCTGAAAGCAAACGAAACTGCGTCTAATGATTAGTAAATATTTTTTCCATAAAATGTGTTGGTTATGTGCAGTAATTGTAAACTGAAAGTATTTTCACTGATAGCTCACTCTGCATTCGAATAACTTTCTTTAACCTTTGCTTATTCGCAAAAATCTTTTTCGCATCGCCACTATTTGATTAAGAATAGTCTCATATTTATTGAAAGATTTTATGAACGGATTTAATCCCCAAATAAATTATTTTAGAAGTCTGTCTACTAGTTCTCACATCACCCCTTTTCAACTATTTATCTTAATGCATCAGCTATGAAACTTACTTATGTAATCACCCTCCTGAAGAAGAAGAAATGAAAAAATGTGCACTCATTGTATCAACTCGTATTATGTATGATTGCAATTAGATGTTAATTACCTGGAAAGAGAAAAATATAAAATACAAAGCCAATTACATGCATACTTATATGCAGACAAAAATAATTGGTCAGTTTTTAATTGAAATAAAGTGGAACTATCTTTTTAAATAAAGTTATTTGTTGTTTTAATGTTGATTTGAAACGATTATCAGGGTACTTGAGAGTTATATATACAACTGTGGTTGAGGTAACTGTGAAAATGTTTTTAGAAAAAAGAATCAAAAAAGTTAAATGAAATGGGAAATGTGTAATCGCAGAGACAATTTATAACATTTATTATTCAAGTAAAATGTAATGAACCCCATAATATTTGTGTGCAAACATATACATAGTATATCTTTTGAGGGCAACACCTGCCAAATATTGATTTAAACGCTTTTATAGATGCAATGTCTGAATACGTTGTCTTTAAAAATATTTCGAGCTCAAGATGTAATTTTAACTTCTACTCCTTTTCGTGAAGAGCTTATTGAAAGAGAGTACAGAAACAATTTATCGCAGTGATATTTTATCTAAAGCGCGCAACTTCAAGAAGAAATGGTAGCAAACGTCACGTAAAATTCATGTACATACAGTGAGTCACAGTCAAAAGTATCCACTTGAGTTTTTTATATTAAAAATGCGATTGGTGATAGTTAATTATTAATTTCAATTTTATTGTTTTTTATATTTGAGCACTAACGTCTAAACTTACAATTAATAAAATAAAATTAACAATATTTGTGTAAATTCTATATAAAAAAATAATATTTGTAAAATAAAATCAATTTCAACCTCACAATGAAAAGTATCCACTGGCAATACTTATAACTTTATAACTGTTAACAGTTATTTCTCTCATGAAATAACAAGCAAAATATAGGATCAGTTGTTTTCTTACACTTTACGCATAAGTTTGTCCATTTGGAGTGCCCTTTTGAGTAATTAAGGCCATGGGACGCCACACAACGATTGTCGAAAGAATATTAGTCATTCATCATGCTGAACTAGGAAAATCGCAACGGAAAATTGCAGAAATACTCAATATTACTAGATCTGCTGTCCAAAAAATTATATTGAGGCACAAAACGGAGAATCGTATCTGCAACAAGCCGAAAACCAGCGAGAAAAAAATTTTCACTGAAAGAGACGAAAAGTGGTTGCTTCGACAGGTGGCCGATAATCCGAAGTTTAGTGCACCTAAACTTGCTGAAATCGCGGAGAAATATCTAAACAAAAAGTGTAACCCAGAAACCATTCGGAGAATCTTGCGTAAGAATGGTCTTCATGGTAGAGTTGCACTAAAAAAGCCATTCATCAATCCCAAAAACAGTCAAATTCGATTGGAGTTCGTTCAGGAACATGAAAAAAAGGATTTTGAATTCTGGAAGTCAGTTATTTTTGCCGATGAAAGCAAGTTTAACATGTTTGGGTCGGATGGACCAAGTAAGATATGGCGTAGGGCGAATAAGGCCTTGGATCCTAAACACACAATTCCAACCGTAAAACACGGAGGAGGCTCTGTAATGGTATGGGGTTGTATGAGTGCTGCCGGCGTAGGAAATCTAGTTTTTATCGAAGGAATCATGGATAAGATGTATTATTTAAACATTTTGAAAGATAATTTGCAGAGTAGTGCCGAAAAATTGGGGTGGGGGGCAACATTCCAATTTTATCAAGATAATGACCCCAAACACAAATCCCACATTGTTCGAGAATGGATGCTTTATAACTGTCCAAAAGTGATTCAAACACCTCCCCAATCCCCGGATGTGAATCCTATTGAAAATTTATGGAGTATTTTGGAGAAAAATATTAGAAGTCATAACATCTCAAGCATACTAACTCTGAAAAAAGCTTTGCAAGAAGAATGGGAAAAAATTCAATCTTCTTACACTGAAAATTTGGTTAAATCTATTCCAAAAAGGCTCAAAGCAGTAAAGGACAATAAAGGATATCATACCAAGTATTAACCACCTACGAAAATCCTATTTTCAATAAAACTTTTATCGTGGATATTTTTAATTTTATTTTATTAATTTTAAGTTAAGATGTTAATGTTCAAATATAAAAAACAATAAAATTGAATTTAATAACTAACTATCAACAATCGCATTTTCAATATAAAAAACCCAAGTGGATACTTTTGACTGTGACTCACTGTATGTAAAAGGCAGCAAATCCTGCGTATGGAAAGACTTTGTTAAGGAATGTTAAAAGAGCAGAAATTTACTTTTTCTGTTTCTCTAAATATAAGCTTGAAATAGTCGATTAAAAATGTTGAATAATATTAATTTTATCGATGCAGTGACGCCAAATTATTAAAAGAAAACCGCCAAATTGACCATAACTTCCCAGATAAAAGCCAAAAACTGATTCCATTTTTCAGTATACAAACGATCTTTGATGCTAAATTTTAGGGATAACATTTTAGATGAGCTAGTCTAAGCTCATAAGCTCTAAGCTGTTATATTTAGAAAAGCCTTGGTGGTCAACACTGAGGCTTGAGTTCCTATTTTTTAGCTTCGGAGTTAACTCAAAACCATCTATTCATGAGAAACTTTTCCAAACATCTCCAAAGTAAGCACCATAAGCTACCACTATTTTATGTAATTTTATTATTTAATTTACATTTTTTATTTAATTCTTGCTTCTTAATTGTAAGCTAAAAAGCATTATCTCGGCAGCCATTAAACATTTTTATAAGTCCCCGATACAAGTGAATGTTTCACACATGCACAGAGCAGCTTACAACTTGAAACTTGCGTTCTCAACACTCAATTGTTGCTGTCTTTCGCTATTGTTGCTTACAGCGTATTTTGTCTGCTGTCATGTTGAAAATTTTAAAATTTTTATTACATTGTGGCATTGTCGTTTAAATATCAAGCGTTCACTTCGTTGGCACACACCCGACAAATGCAGAATGTCACAAGTGACAAGATCAACGGCAAATATGCAAACACCTGCATTATCGTGGTACTTAAAATATCTGAGAACAAATTGGTTTGTCCAAATAAAATATTTAGCTTTTAAGATTATATTCACAATCAGTTATCGCAAATATTTGCACAAAAATAATAAAATAAAGAAAAATGGATAAAAATTGTAAGTTATCAGGTTTAGTAATTGCTTAACACGCTCTAATCCTATCGCAAATGGTTGCACAAATATATATTTTAGTTTTTACTATTTCTAATTAACTAACTTTTAAGTTTTGAAAATATCTACTAAAAAGTTCTTCCATAAAAGAAGGACCACCCTAACATATAAGCATATTTACACGATGGTTCAAAGTTGCAGCGCTTCAAATAAGTCTCACCTGGTACTTGACGCAACTCGGTGTAGTCGGTGATAAAAAGGCGCTGAGTCACAAGGGTAATGAATTTTGAATTTTGAAGAGCACACGGCTGTAGTGTCTTTGGGTATGTATTGTAAGTCCCTTTGCACACACGCACAGGAACTAAAAAGTATATACCGATTTTGCACTCCGTGCTTCTGGTATTAACGGTTACAGAAAACCTCGGCTGTTGAATTAATTGTTTCGGTTTTTGTTGTTTACCCTTTGGTTGTTTTTGCTTTGGTGCTATCTGTTTTTTACTCGTACAGTGCTTTCATTTGTTTTTGTTATTCCGGGCAATTCATTGTTGTTAGTTGCCGTTATTATTACAGTTGCCATTGCTGTGCGTTTGTGTTGTGTATGCGTGTGTATGTGCGTCTGCGTGCTCTTGTTTTCGTTAGCTGCAACAATATCGTTGCGTATTCACACATTCACACACACTCTTAGGCATATGCACATTGCCTTACATTTCCCATCTGCCGCTGTTGCTTGCTTTCCTCTATATGCTGTTTTGTTCTATATTTTTTGTTACTCTTTTGTTACAACAAAAATAGTCTACTTGTTTTCTGCCTATTTGCATATTCTTCATATTTGCCTAGCTCCTATTTGTATATTAGCCCGCTTGTCAACTTGTCGCTCAAGTGCTGAATACAATGCTCGCGACAGAAGACAAACGACATCTGACAAATATTAAAATACACACGTTCTTACGGACACGGTTATTTTGACAGCTGCACGACTACACGACTGCAGGCCGACGGTTGTCGTTCTCGCTAACTTCAATATTGCTCCTATATTTGCCAACGACAGTAGGTACAAAAGGGTTGACAGTAGAATGGAAGAAAGAGACTAACAAACTTGACGTTATTTTACAAATAAAAGCATAAAATAGATCTTTTATAGCTCTATTATATCATTTGTAATAACAATTGATAATTTAAAACAAAAATATACATATACCAACTTACTTATTTTTTGCATAAAAAATTTCACTTTGAACAAAATATTAAAATTTCATTGAAGTGCAAGGTATTAGTATTAGAAATTGTGTACATGCAAAATGGAGAGCTGTGTTGTCTTGTGTACATGCGTTCATGTAGTAGGATGCACAACGCCGTTTTCAGTTCACTGTCGTGATGCCATGTCGTTTCGCTAGCATTATATTCAGCATATCAGTCTCGTGCAGCTAAGTTTTATATTTGGTTGTCACTTAATTTTAACATCACTTTTGCTCTGTCAGTGTTTGTTGGTTTTCATTTAATGGCCAGTAGGAAAGATTTGTCTGCGAAATGTGTGGTTATGTTAGAAGTAATAGTGCGAAAGAGCACAAAATCAACCTCTTACCAGATTACAAGGAAATCAGCTTCAAATTAACGAACATAATCTTCCAATCAAATATCAAGATATTATACTTCATTTTTTGATTAGTCCATTATCATTTCGGTAGACATTAATGAGTTGAAATTGTCAGTAAATCCTATCGTAGTTCTCCATTCTTATTATATTAGTTTAAGATCCAGCATCAATTTTCAAGAGCCGTAGACTAAAAAAAATTATAAAATATTATACTTGAGGGTCTGAGGATAATAGGCTAATCGGAAAGATTGATCCATATAACCCTAAACTTATTGCACATCTTAGTATAGGCGAATGAGGCGAGGAAACTCCGGTTATAATACCTCAGTACTGTGAGAAATTACAAAATTTTGTTGAAAAATGATGTTGAATATTAGCCTTTGATCGAGCTTATCAGAAACTTTAGGTATCTTAGCCTATTAACTTCCCTTAGTCTCATAGCCAACAAGAAGCAAGCAGTTGTTAAGGCTACTCCCACAATACAAACAATAATGCCTTTGGGAACTTGTGTGGAATTTCGAACAAAAGTGAGTACACCGACTGATTACTTTTCACAGCGTGACAAAACTGTGAGGGCAAGCAATAAGGAGAGTGAATTTGTCGTAGCAAAAGAAATTGCCGTAACCAGTAGTAAATGAACGTCTCTTCCAATTTTATTATTGTATAAATATTAGAATTATTCAGACTTCACAAACTTTTGCAGCCCGTTTTGAATAAATTAACTTCATGTATATCAAAAAAGCTCCTTTCAGTACAGAAAAGCAATATTCGATTAACCATTTCTCTACTCGCTTTATTTGAATTCTTTCATTAAAAAATTAACTTGCTAAAGCTACGGCAAAGTAAATGAGTTGAATTCGAGCAAGGGAGTATGTGGGTACGTCTTTATAGTGGTATAATCGATATCTTTATTGCACCTGGTCCACCCTGTATTGTCGCACAAACTTTGAGATGACTTTTGTTCATGTTGGTTTGTCCTCATTTATAATATATAATAATTTTGTTTCAACTACGTCCAGTGTTTTGTGGCAGCTTGTTATTCATTTCTGGCCTCATATTCGGTATTTTTAGAAATACATAACTGAATTTTTAGAACTAATGCATTCGGCTAACTTATGTATATTTGTTACATTTTAAACATCCACCCCGAAAGTTTTGTTATGTGTGTGGAGACTTAATTTTTAAATCTAAGCATCGTAATTTCACGTCAATTATTGAAAAGTGCTATTGAAACTATTTTGCAGTGGAGGAAGACTGCGGTAAGGTGAGGCTAAACTGAACCAATGGTATTAAAACCAAGTCTACATAGTGTCGAAATTCCTGGGCCAAGGCCTTCAAATCGATCAGAAATACCGAATTCTACTCCAGAACGACAAATCAGCGAGGCAAAAATCAAAGAGGGAATAAATAAATAATTTTGATAAAAATCTGAATGATTAGCAAAAACACGCCAGGAAATTTGTTGTAAACAGGTTTAAAATATTCTAAGAAACTTTTAATTGCAAAACTGTAAATACTTAATAAATCAACGATTAATGTCATATAAAGCTTCTACTGGACTCCTAGTTGGTGAACTTGAGTGCTGGAAGTAACAAACGGGGCATCAGGAAATCTATGTAAAATATTACAACAACAGCAGTTAGAGATCAGAAAATTAGATCTGGATAAATTTAACTCACTCTCAATGCGACATTTTTGTAACCACCATCGAACGTATTATCATAAACTCCAGTGAATATAATTTTTAACAAATATTTTATTAAGATTATATTGAATACTTAACTTCCATCTTTGATGACTTTTTGCAAAGAATAATATAGATGTATATATTTAGGTAAAAAAAATTTAACCGCAAGAAAAACGATTCAACTTAACACAGTGTAGTGTAGGAGCAACTCAAGGAAAATCTAAAAGGTCATCAAAAACTCAAATTGTTTTAGCTTCCGGCTGGTGTTTTTATTATGCAAATTTGCGACGAAAGACAGAAAAAGCAAATAAAAGATAAATGGAAAAAATCTAAAATATTACAAAAAGAAATTCTGCTGAAAGCACTACCAGTCAAAAGAATCTATCGAGAATATTAGCAGACACTTGCCTTGATAGTTTTGTTAATACAATGATAAGAGCAGTATAGTGAAAACAATTTTTATCTGCCCGAAAATATGCAAATTCTTTACAGTGCACAAATTTGTTATCAGGCTTTTGCTTGCCGGGAAATAGCAACACAAAACAAATACAAAAAGAATAATAAACGCGAAGTGAAATTCAAAAAGTTGCGGAAGATTTCCAGCTACAAATCGGGTAAAGTCAAGTCAAGTCAACTAAACTCAACAACATGTCGAAAGTATGAATAATAACTTATAGTTAGGCCCTATGTTGGTTTATGTGTGTGTGACATATCTTGAAAACTTGTTGAGCAGCCCTTAGTTTTAGGACACAATTTTTTAACCAGTAACAGCTGTCGCTCGTAATTGCTGTGAATGCGCACAAAAATATGCAAATTAATATATGAAACTCCATATTGTGGAAAGTATAGCTCAAAGTTTCTTTCGGACGCGAGCTGTTATCACGCTTTTGAAATGACAGATAATTTAAAGTTATTGCTTTGACTGCTTGCTTCTAAAACACTGCCTTATACCAATTCCAGCGGGTGAAGATGCCAGAAGATTTTGAATAAACATCGTAGCGTTTTTGCATTTTTACAATGATGTCCTCCATGCAATGGTTTTTTATGTCCTTAGATGTGCTTTACCTTTGAAGGAATGTGTAGATCTAATGTAGGGGTTGAAGAGCAAGAGCACATTAACTTTTATTGTTTACATTTTCAAAGTTCTAAATTTGTTGGCTAATAAACTAAAAGAGTTTCTTCTAAGAGCTAAGAGTTCTGCGATTGGAGGAAATTTCGATTACGATTGCATACACGTATGTAAGTCTGTGGAAAAATACTACATACCAATATTGGGTTAGGCATGGCATTACAAGAGCAGGGAGTCTTTAAAAATATCCGGACGCTACAGTAGAGACAAATATTTCCAACTGTAAAGTTAAAGCGCCGAAAATGGAATATTTTCCAATTAAGACCAAAAGTAGCTATTTGGATTGCGTCCTTTCATAGTTGAGTTTTCTTCGCATGCTTGGGAAGAAAATAATCAGAGAAAGCTGTTTTAAATGCAGAGGAATAGGAAATTTCAGGGATATACCTCCACAAACTCTATGAGGCTTGGATTGTAATAGCGCAAATTTTCTATGATTTTTACTTTGTACTGATCTTTAAGTAAGAAAATGCGTATAATTTAGAGGTCTTCCAGCGCTTATTAATGTCTTAATTTTGGCCCATAAAAAGTATCTTCGAACAGAGGTGGCCGCAGCAGTCATATTCCTATATACTATATACTTACATTCAGTTTTTATGTAAACTTACCTATGCTTGCTCTATATCCAAAGAGCAAATATTGATAAATATATAATGACCTTTTTTGCAGTGATTTTTAATATATTAAAATAAAGTATTTCCAATTTCTATAGATTATTCCTCACTTTTGTTTTTAAACAACTTTTATGCTATCAGCGAGGTATATATAGGTTGTCACGAAGTTTGCAAAAACCATAGGGAAATGGTAGGTACTTTATAAAGTACTAGCTGACCCCGCAGGCGTTTTCCTGCGTGAAATTATGTGTCTTAAAATGAAAAGAATGGTGAATTTATCTTGTGTTAAAAATCATTTATTCACGAATTTTCTACATTTTTTTAATGTAGTGCAGTTTGTTACGGTACGTAAACGTACAGAGAGGAAGGTTTTTCAACTTGTGAACACGCCACGTATAGCTGGTCGAGGGAAAAACGTGGCATTTCCCGATTTATGCCACACACTTCTAGCGACTATCCTTGTGCCCTGTTGATTGTCATCTCAAAAGCAATTTTCCCTGACAACTGAGTAGGTTTGAACTGAAATGCGAATCGTTGGAACTGAAAAAAATTCGTAGAATAAAGCGCTTTCGATAGCTGCGTCACAATTAAGGTAACAAATCGTAGTTACGATAGTTTGGCCAATGTTCGGATAAACATTCGTGATGAGTTCATATTTCGTTGAAGTGAATTGACAAAAGGCAGGTGGAATTGGTATCATACCTCTGGCAGTATCAACCGGAGTTTGCCGATTTCTATTATCGAGTACGATGTAAAATGTCCTCGGCAATGTCATTTTTGTTCGTATTCCATAATTGACTCGGATCTGATGATATCAGTCTTCGAAATAATTATCGCGAAAAGAATGCGAACTTAAGTGGCATGCGAAGTAGTAACCGCATCGTCCATCGTTTAATTCGAGTGATTATCATGTTCCACCAATTGTAATTGCTGAAATGTTTTTCAAAAAGTACCTTTCACACTATGCAATGACTCAAATGAAGTTGATTCCCACACATTAATCAATAGCAACCAAAGGTTGAAGCAATCGTCGTTTTCAGGTGGATTATGTAAATTCGTCCTAAAGCATTAGTTGAGAACACACCTGAATGTCCATTTACTGCTTGGACTTGATTTCTGCGTAATTATTTCTTCAACGATGCATTCCATGCATAATATCAAGGTTTTTCCGAATATAAAAATGTTCTTGCAAACGGATCACTGACGCGAGTTGGAAAAAAAAACTTCGTGAATGTCAGTTTTGTTGCTGGCAGTATTTCCACTGGCTATACTGTATTCTCTGGGTTGAAATACACTCTTTGACCATTCTCCAAATTAACTGCGAGACGTACAACAGGAACGTTTTGTTCATGAATTACAAAAGTTCAAGACCAATAACCGCCATGTTGCCTCCTTTGGTGATGTACTTGCAAACGAATTTGGTCGTTTCATCAAACTGCAATACTCAATAATGGCGAATATGGTACAATCCATGTGTTATCAACTACGTTATTCACAAATCTAAATTAAATGCTGAATGCTCTGCCATTGTCGTCTGGTGAACGAGACCGACACAATAATATCTATCATTTCCAGTTTGCGTTTCCGAAAGAAAAGCACGTGGATACTGTTTCGTGGATTTATTGTCAGACATACACACCGAAGTGCGATTTGTGGTGTCCACAAGGTCTATAAAATAGATTGATTTTCACCACTTCATATAATTCTTGATCTATCTCTGGTCAGGAATTTCCCTTCAAATGATTTCATCAATTTGATCTGGTGTAACCATCATCCACCATCCTAAGAAAAATGTGTGAGTGCGGCAAATCTCTCCTTTGCCTCTCAAGATCATCGCATCGTAACAAGCTTCAATCTGTAATTGATCACTTTGTACGAAAAACACACATAAAGATTTCACTGAATAATTTTCAGTAATTTACCTTTTGAATAGCCAAAATAAAGAAAGCAAACGACAGAAACTGAACTATTTAAATAATTTACAAATAAATCAATTGTAAAGCAAAACATTAAAAAATGTAAACAAATTTTTTTTTATGGAAAAGTAACTTTTTGGAAATTTAAGCTAGTAATTCGGTTAAAAAAGAACATTTTCAGATTTTGTTTTTACAAGCCATCCTCATTGGATTACCTTCAAAGTGGCTCGGGTCATTTTTCATTTCACGCAACGGCTTAGCCAGCCACAGCGCACAGATAAAAAAAGGAACTTGTTTTTATACAAAAGATATATAAAAAAAACGAGCTGAGTCGATTTAGCTATGTCATACTATGTTTTTGAGATATCGATCTGAAAGTTTTTACACTCCTTTTTGCCCAAGTCCCTTATACTTACCGTTCTTCTTTGCGCTTACTTTAGAGAGTTGCTGTTAAATGTATGCCTTAATGTTATTATATATTTTGAAATTTACTTGAAACTAATAGCACCCAAGTAGCAAACGCTCGCATACATGATAAAACTAGATTAAAGTGGACTCACTATCACAGAACGGTACTTACTTACTATTTTGACGAAGGAAGGGGGGAGATGTGGCAAGTGAAAGGGAAAAACTATAAAAGAACACATATATATAGTATGTACTAAGTATATGAAAATTTGAAAAGGAATATAGGCAGCATAGGTAATAGTGTGATTGCTTTATATTTAGCTGGAAAATCACAGCCAGCAATTGTTCGTGAGCTCGAACACCTTAATGTGAATAAAGTTTTTGTTTATCGCACCATCACTCGTTACAATGATACTGGTAGCATCGCAAAACGCCATGGAGGTGGTCATCAAAAGACTGCAACGTCACGTGAGATGGTTCGGAAAGTGAAGAAGCGACTTGAGCGAAATCCACGACGAAGTGCCAATCAAATGGCTAAAAAACTGAAAATATCCGCCCGAAGCATCCGACGCATATTGAAAACGGAGCTCAAGGTCAAACCTTAAGAGTTCAAAAAGCCCCATAATCTCACACCGAAGCAGCAAAAAGTAAGACTTGAGAGAGCGAAGCGGTTGCTTCGCTAGGCCGAAAGCGGTCAAATTCCGAACATGTTTTCTGACGAAAAATTTTTTCCAATTGAGCAATTCCAAAACTCTCAGAACGATAGGATTTACTTGACCGAACGTTCATACGAGAATCTAAGTCATCGGTTGGCCACCAGGAGGCAGCACCCACCACAAATAATGGTTTGGTCCGCTGTCACCGCAGATGGGCGCTCTCCATTTGTTTTCATCGAGCCTGGCGTCAAAGTAAATGCGACAAATTATGATCGGGAAAGTATTCTGGATACTGCTTTGAAGCCATGGACAAACAAAAACTTCGGTCGCAAACCATGGACGTTTCAACAAGGCAGCACCGTCTCACAAAGCGCGAGTGAACCAAGAATGGCTGAAAAACAACGTTCTGAACTTCATTACGACCACACAATGGCTCTCGAATTCACCAGATGCGAATCCAATGGATTATTCTCCCTGAGCCATTTTGGTGAGCTAAGTCCGAAGTAAAAAATACACCAGTCTCGAAATGCTGAAGGAAGCCATTGTTCGTGAGTGGGCCAAAGTACCGGAAAGTAGGCAAAAGTTGGTCATACCGAGCAAAAATGAATTGGTCTTGTATTTATGAATATTTTCACACGTTTTGTACTTTAAAATAAATAAGAATAATTTTCCAAACTGAATTTATAGCTTTTTTAATTGGTTACACTTCAAGTGCTGGATCCTGTAGCACGAATGCAACAAGACTGTAAATGTGTAATATTTATTCTTATATTTTTCAACGATTTTCGTAATCGATGTGCACCTTTTTTGCATAATAAATAACGTGTTGACAACGTGTTAGCATATGTGGAATGCAAAACAAAAACAAAAAAATAAAGCAGTATGTGCATAAACAATTAAGCAAGGAACACTAAAGTGCTTGCCGAAGAGTAAAGAAGAAACTGAAAATAGCGGTAAAAATCGTGTTAAATGGGATATTCCTGCAAAGGAGTGGGAACAACGACAAGAAAAGAGAAATGTTTGATCTTTCACACCTTAATAGAAAAATTGCACACTTGATGAAAACGATTTTTCTTGCCAACGACGATGACAACACACTTCTTCAAGACGTGGTTACAAGCATAGCTTGATAGCCGTTCAAGACGCGCCGTGCGCTGACATGTGAACTAGAATCTCTCATACGACGGGTATACCCTCAGGGCGGAAGCTGTTGCGTATGAGTAACCACGCACAGGCACGCACAAATGTACATGGCAAAGTGAAATAACGGTATATACATCTGTGCAGTGGCAAAAGTTGTGTGAAGAAAGCGTGACTTTGACGTTTTTTTTTATTTTCATAATTGTGCAATCCTGCTGTATATGTTTGTGTGAGGTGCAAAACACGATAACCGCTATAAATCGCTTCAGCCAGCCATGTGCTGCTGTCAACTCGTGTTTTTTCTCTTTTGTAAACTCCTTCAAACGAGTTGTGAACGACTTGCGCAAAGTGTTAGTTTGCAGATGCAACTTTTCCAATTTATTCCCCGCACGTCATTCTCAGCACCCCTGTTTAAGTCAATGCGATATGTATGTGCGTTGCACACACCCTTGCCGAAAAGTTTAAACTACACTCTGAGTGAGTGCGTGTTCGTGTCAGCTCTTCGTCAGGAACTTTAAATCGCTTGAAATATCCTTTTTATCCTTGACCGCATAATGACAGTTTATGGACAAGCGATTGCTTGCAGAATTGTTGTTTAGTTTCCAGTTTTTTTGATTTTTGCGGGTTGCTTAATAACTCCTTAAGTTTTATTTTCTTTCTTAATTTCACTTTCTTTTTTATATTTTTGGATGGGAAAACCCTGCCTTGTTGTATAAAAGCTCTATTGTGTCAGAAAAAACCAAATCTTGTCACAATTTCTTGAAAGAACCTAAGGACCAAATCAGTAGTGGGATAAAGAAATTGTTACAAAAATTGCTAAGAATTCGGCCAAGATTTATCCAGCGTTAGTATACTATATATTCTTCAAAAAGCGTAGAGCCATAATTGGAAATATATCTTACTTAAAAGTCAAAAAAGAAGCAGTTCTTCAAAGGTCAACTTCGATTCTTCTAATTCAGTTTCGTATAATTGTTCATATATTGCTTTAGTACTTTCAAGGAAGACACTGCCTTCCGAGTGGTGTTCTTGCAGACATATATGCGCAAGCTTTTTTCGGACTGCAACTCGATATTAAACTATTTGCTTTCAACTACATCCGAGGGAAAGACAGAAATTGGAATACGAGACACATATATTTGCCTTATTTAACAAGATTTAATTTTTCAAAGTTTCATTATATTTCCGTTCAACATAACTTTCACAAAAAATAGCGCCAAAAAGCGCCGGACTCGGCTGAGCACGATTTGAGTAATCTTATGCTTTTCTACATTTATAGATACATAAATGTAAGAAGAGTACACTTTTTGCCCGCTATGTGATAATTACAAAAATTTGCATAATAATTATAATGTTCCAAGCAAAAAACGGCAAAGCCAACAAGGGAGCGGTAAGGCAGCCGACCGCATGAGGAACTTATCTCCTATTAATTAGCTGGGGGATGGAGTTATGTGTAGAAGTTCGCGCAAGTGAGGAAAGTTTTCTGATCGCCATTCACTTGGGAGTGGCCAGAAACGATTCTTTTCCATATGACTCAAGCAGCTCACGACTTCCGGTCTTTGACCTCTGGGGAACCTAAGAATATCCCTTTGAAGACGACCAAAAGTAAGTAAGAGAAATATCTCCTACAAGGGGTTGTGCGCTGGGTTTGGCAAAGAAGGTATATTTGGCACTACGGTCGGTAAATTCAGCCTCCACGACGAAACATCCCCAAATGGGTACAGGCTGATCGACGTTGTCGGGGCCCGAAATATGGTTATTTGAAGTACTAGATTCCAGCACAAGAAAATACATCAAGCTACCTGGCAGTCTCCGGATCAAAAAGACACCAACCAGATCGATGATGTTGTGGTAGACGGAAGACACGTCTCCAGTGTTCTAGTCGTGCGTACACTACGAGGTCCTACATTCGACTGGGACCACTATCATATTGCACCCAATATTCGTAAAGCTGCAATTGAAACCATTGGTTTTCGGAAAATGCAAAAGAACAGCTGTTACAAGGAGGATTGCCGTGTCGCAACGAAGAAAACAGACTGCCAACCTCGCAACGTTACGATCGACCACAACAGGGGGATGGGATAGATACCGAGAGTTGAAGAGGGAAGCGAGACGCATTTGTAGTCCGAAAAAGAAAGAGGCCGAAATGCGTGAGTACAAAGAGTTTGATAAGCTGGCCGATAGGGTTAATGTTTGAAAATTCTACGAAAAAATGCGGCGGCTTACAGAGGGTTTCAAGACCGGAGCATACTCTTGTAGAACCCCAAAAGGTGATATAGTCACAGATGCCCAGAGCATACCTAAATTATGGAGGGAACACTTCTCAAGCCTACAGATTGGCAGCGAACGCATAACACTAGGAGAAGGCGAACCCGATTAACCAATCGAGGACGATGGAGCAGACGTTCCATTGCCCGACCATGAAGAAGTTCGAATAGCAGTTACCCGCCTGAACAACAACAAAGCAGCGGGGCCGATGGATTTCCGGCCGAGCTATTCAAACACGGCGGCGTAGAACTGCTATTGAGAATGCATCAGCTTCTTTGTAAAATATGGTTGGAAAAAAGCATGCCTAACCATTGGAATTAGAGTGTGCTCTGCTCAATACATAAAAAGGAAACCCCACAATCTGCGCCAACTACCGTGGGATTAGCCTCCTCAACATCGCATATAAGGTTCTATCGAGCGTATTGTGTGAAAGATTAAAGCCCATCGTCAACAAACTGATTGAACCTTATCAGTGTGGCTTTAGACCTGGCAAGGTAACAACCGACCAGATATCCACAAATCGCAGATATTGGAAAAGACCCGTGAAAGGAGAATCGACACACACCGTCTCTTCGTCGATTTCAAAGCTGCTTTCGACAGCACGAAATGGAGCTGCCTTTATGCCGCGATGCCTGATTTTGGTATCCCCGCGAAACTAACACGGATGTGTAAGCTGACGTTGAGCAGCACCAAAAGCTCCGTCCGAATCGGGAAGGACCTCTCCGAGCCGTTCCTAACCGATACCCTATCGTGCGACTTTTCAACTTGCTTCTGGAGAAAATAGTTTGAGCTACAGAAATAAATAGAGAAGGTACCATCTTCTATAAGAGTGTACAACTGCTGTTGTATGCCGATGATATTGATATCATCTGTCTCAACACCCGCGCCGTTAGTTCTGCTTTCTCCAGACTGGACAAGGAAGCAAACCAGATGGGTCTGGCAGTGAACGAGGGCAAGACGAAATATTTCCTGTCATCAAACAAGCAGTCGTCGCACTCTCGACTTGGCTTTCACGTCACTGTTGACAGTCATAAATTTGAAGTTGTAGATAGTTTCGTATATTTGTGAACCAGCGTAGACACCACCAACAATGTCAGCCTGGAAATCCAACGCAAGATAACCCTTGCCAACAGGTGCTACTTCGGACTGAGTAGGCAATTGAGAAGTAAAGTCCTCTCTCGACGAACAAAAGCCCAACTCTATATGGTGCGGAGGCTTGGACGATGGCAACATCTAATGAGTCGACGTTACGAGTATTCAGGAGAAAGGTTCTGCGAAAGATTTATGGTCCCTTGCGCATTGGTC
This sequence comes from Bactrocera correcta, assembly GCA_027475135.1. Classification (NCBI taxonomy): domain Eukaryota; kingdom Metazoa; phylum Arthropoda; class Insecta; order Diptera; family Tephritidae; genus Bactrocera; species Bactrocera correcta. Next base: position 68,668,384 of record CM050323.1, on the reverse strand, counting down.
ACGGTGGATATCGCAACTCTGAAATTATTCGACTCAGAACCCGCCGGGGGACGCAGAGGAAGAGGAAGACCTCAAATCCGTTGGCAGGACCAAGTGAAGAAAGGCCTTGCTTCGTTTGGAATATCCAATTGGCCCCACGTAGCGAAAGAAAGAAACGACTGTTGCGTTGATGTTAACTCGGCTATAATCGTGTAAACGGTATCTACGCCAGTGAAGAAGATAGCTGCTATTGACGTATTTTTATGTTATGAAGTTTTTTCGGTATTCTCTGCTTTCTTTCATGCGGTAAAAGCTATCTATCCATAGTGTAGTTAAATAAGTATCGCTTGTAATAGTTTCACGACTTATTATTTGCATTAGTAAATCAACAGAATTTTTGGGTCTTGACAGCGCGAGTCTTCGTTTTTTAGTTTGCGCTTCACATATTTTCTATCTCGCATCACCAGAATTAACATATCCGTTTGCAATAATTTTTCAAATCCGCAACCACAAATAAAAGTCACAAAGAATGCCGCGAAAAAACTGCAAAAATGCGATAAAAAACGAAGAAAGACGGAATTGGACAGACAGCGACAAGCTGTTTAATTTGCCAACAACTTTCGCACTCAATTTGAAATTATGCAGAAATCAGTGCGAAGCTTTACGAAAAAAAATCAAATAAATTATCTGAGATAAAAGAAAGAAAAGGCAGGCAGAATTAACCCCAGTGCAAATACTATTTGAGCTTACAACAACAATTTCAACGCCCACACTGCCGGTTACTCAAGCATATGTTTCCTTTCCCTGTTTGGGTTTTCGCATTAACCAGCCTTCACGGGCAAGGGAGGCATCAAATGAAAGCAAATGACTTCATGCTTCAATTACCAATCGCCAGCAAATTCACCTACTTATTATATTACTTACAATCGAGTCGATGTGTCGATATGCCACCAGAAAATGATCCCAACCGGACGAAGGACAAGACTTTAGGCACCACTGCTACCACTGAAGCGCTTATAGTGAAGAGGTATTCGTTTGTACTTTTTGCGCTTTCGATGTCTGTTCTTTTCGTTTCCTCTTTATATCTACCGCGTTCTTTCTACACCATCTTATCTTTCTCACTCTTAGCCGCCAATGTTGTTTCACTTGCACATTTTCTTAGTATTCCGATAATATTTCAAATGTGTACGGTTTCGCTCGTTTACGCCTTCATTTGTCCAATCATTAATCATTTTGCACACTCATTCTTCGACAACATTCGCACCCTGTATAACCTCTCGCTCTACAATACTCACTTCCGTCCCTTGATTGCCATTTGATATCTTCAAATGCTTCGCCTTTGGCACATACTCCTCCACAACACAACTTTTTTATTCTTCGCTTCGCATTCCTCATGATTGATTTGGTGTGACGGTGATGGATCATTTACTTAAATAATTTCAAATTTCTAAATCGTTCGTGTGTATGTCGTGCGGCTCTGCCTGTTGCTAGGTCTCCAATAAATCATAAATTTTTCATTATTAGTGAATTAGGTGTAGTAATTCGCAGAAATTTAAATTTAATATTACTGATTTAAAATGCGGCTATTGATGTCTTTATTTTTCTCAGAATTTTGAATACTTAATCTAAACTATTTTCTTTTTCCAGCTCCTTATACATACATATATAGACCTAGATGCAACATTTTCTATCGAAAAAAATATTTTTTTACTATATTCATGAAAAACAATTTTTCAAAATAACATTTGTATGGAAATTATCGATTTCAATAATATGTTTTATAAAGATCACGTGGAGAAGGACTTGGTTGTACTTTGCATTTCGAGTATCCCAGTACAAAATACTTATTGTGAAAAAATTCAAGAATTCGTTTATATTAATAAACTGTTAAACGGTCAATCGGTAAAATATGTAGCGAATACAAGCAAAAGTTTCCAAATAAGCAATCTATAGCAAATCTTTGGTTACTTAATCTCATTTCTTGAACTGTCTTACACAGTTGTTATTACGTCCAACAACAGCATTTGCTCTGCTCGCTGCGTTTTTGATTGCTTTTTTCAATTTGTGTGCACCTACTTCAGTGTTTTCTTTGGCATATTTGTATTACGTTATGTTGTTGTTGAATCCGTTAGTGTTTAAACTTGTTAACTTTCCCAACGGATCTATTTTTCCGATTGTTTGATGTTTTGTCACTTTTTGCGTTTTCTTATTCCTCCCTTCTTTTCACACGCACCTCATCTGTAGTTCAACAAGTACATTCTAAAGCGCTTCACTTATTTAACCTCAGCTATATGCGACTCAACCGATTAAATTCAGAGTTTATTTTTTGTGGAATGCAATAGTTTTTAATACTCTGATGACATGAATTCAACGATGCTTAACTGGAACTCTGGAGCCCCAAACAATTCTTTTTTAATGAATTTCGGTAAGAAAAAAAAACATGTTCAGCTCGTAACATAATTTATCAGAGGTAGGTAATTTTATTTTCAATGTACAGTGAAACACTAAACTATGACTATTGAATCACCCTTAACACAAATAACTTCAATTCTCTAATATAGCTTTTAAGAGCAATTTGCAATCCAATTAATATTTAAGCAACACCTTATTTGATCAACTAAAAACATTCATTCGCAAATAGCTCTAAGCATCTGCTTACATAGTACTATACATCATATTAATTAAGTACTAATAATATCCGCTGGTTAAGACTTGTCTATGAAGAAACAACATAAGAAACTTATTTAAAGTCGTATATAACTCGCAAAGAGAAGAGCTGAAATATAAAACGATAATATTGCTAATCTGTGTATGTTTATGTATAGTATATACATATGTGTGTGTGTTTTGCCCACAAGCGAAAAGTTTTACTTAATTAAGCTTCATAAATACCAATTGCATTTATGTTGTGAGAATTGCGTCTTGAGGTATGCCCCATAACAAAAACAGTCCAATTTATTTTGTCATGAGGCCAAATAAATAAAGTTTGCAACTCTGTAGGAAAAAAGAAATGTGAAACAACAAACTGAAAGGTACGAATGTTACTTTAAGCTATTTAAATATTTGTTTTATTTCAATTTTTGCACAGAGAATTACTTATATTAATATATGTATAAAACAGATATATTTTTGATTTCGAAAAATTTCGACTTTACGTTTTCGGAATTATGAAGCTATCGTTTCAACATTTCGTCTACAGCGGAGGTTGAATCTTTCTTTTAATTTTCTAATTTTGTACAATTTCGAATATTAGTGAATGGGTTAAAGATCACTTTAGCGCTCAACTTTTCTAATATTTTCACATATGTAGACCACTAATAGTGACTTTTTCATAACTGTAACGCTTTCTTTAGGGCACACACACATAAAAATGAAAACATTAAATTAAATTGTAAATTTGCGAAATTCATGCAAAATTAACTTGCTTTATTTGAGCTGAGAGATACTCAAAGCTATGTTGGTAGATCTGTTGCTTATGCTGTCTGAAACACATCAGTAAATAATTTGCGACTGACTTGCTAACATTTAATAGCAGCAGTTGAAGTACCGAGTGAACCCAGAGAATTAAATACATATTTAAAAAGAGGGAGAGACGAAGTGAGAAAGAGTGTGGGCGTACAGTGACGAGCGATTATGTAGGAACTTAATTACGCGCAATTATCACTCGAGAAACTCTGACTATAGAAATAGATTCAAGGAATACTTTTGTTAATAATAGCGGCTAATTTAGGGAAATAAGACTTCTCATCAGAAGTTGAGTCGTTGCTGATCATATTTAAATCTTTAAACAGTGAACGGTATCCTGGATTTTTTAAGATTAAAAACATGTAAAAATCATTCATTTGGAATATAGACGTCACTGAACACCTTTTAAGTTTGGTTATGAGATCGAACTTGGATTGAGTCTACTGGAATGTTTAGAATAATTTCATATGACTTAGAAGCTCATGTCTTCGGATTTCGTATGAAAATTTTCAGATGGAAACGAAAATACTGACCATTTCACCTAAAAACAAAATAGAGTTTCCAAGAATTTGGATGTATTTAGTAAATTATGTGTATTACATTAGTAAAGGGGATGTAAGGACACTAAGATAAATATTTATATTGTTTCAACAAAATATAGAACTAGGCTATCGGTACCCATTCAATCACTTTGTTGGAACGAGTTTTAGTTCTAAGATAAAGTTGGATTGATTTATTGAGTTAATAATATAATGAGGGCAGTGAGCTTAAATGCGAACTTTGACAACATCTAGAATTATAAAAACTCTGCTTTCTACAACAACCGTATTTCTTATGTGTTTTACTTTTTCTTTGATGCTGCTCTTCCTAGGATTTAATAATTTTTTGGTGACAACTGAAAACACTCCGTAATTGTTGGATATCCTCAAAAGAGTTATAATCTTCAAAATACATCAAATATATGATACTAGCAAATACCCGGCGTACTTTGTTACGCCGCAAAAACTAAAACGATGAGGGTATTGGAAAGAATTTAATGTAGTTTAAAATGCAAATGAAAGAATACCTTTATTCGTACATGTAAACACACATACATGAGTATAATGTGTAACTTATGTTAGACTTACAAATATTTACTACCCATATTTGAATTAATTGCAAACACTTTTAAATTCATTAACGTTATAAATAATTTGTTTATTAAATTCTTTTTTACAGAAAAATTAAAAATAGATAACAAAAAGGTAACAATTCAAAACTCTTACATAAAATAAATAGGATTGTATAGAGTAAATATTAATTCAAGATATGAAATAAGGTATACTATAATTGATGTATTTTGGAACAATAACCAAAAAGGATATATTTTAATTATTAAAAACTTCAGTGAATACAACATTTTTTGTTTTATTTCCATTGCCAGAAATGAGAACAGTTTGGTTTTGCGGGGAACCAATTCGTGACAGAGCCACATATAATTGACCGTGAGAAAATACTTCGTTTCGAAGATCTATGCCAACACGTATTTAAATGTTTGCCCTTGGGACTTATTAATGGTAATCGCAAAACACGTCTTAACGGGGAACTGTACTCTTTTGAAACTAAATGGAAGATTGTATATCATTGGTATCCGAGGGATCATTGTGCTTTCGCCTGCTGCAGGTCCGGTTAAAATGTTTGCTTGAATGATATTAGCCATCAATTGCGTTATCTTCAGTCGAGTGCCATTACATAAATTGGGAGGCTTAAGATTTCGTAGAAGGATTATTGGCGTACCAATTTTAAGTTCTAGTTGAAATGGAGGTAGTCCCGAGGGATTAAGAGAGTTAAGAAACTCCGTTGGATAGTGAACAACGTCTCCTTCATCTGTCACTGTGTCAAAAGAATTGTAAATTTTATATTCCGATAATATTCTTTGACAAACGGCTTTGTTAATTTCGTCTGCAGCGGAATTCGTCGAAGTAATTATAGCTCGCTCATATAACCACTTAGAGTCCTTGTGGTGCAAATTAATAATATCTGGATACACGTTATCAATAAGTTGGTCAACTGTTCTAACACAGGTTCCTGCAATATCTGGCATTATTACGTAACCATCTTTGGTGACAGATTTGCAACCGTTACCTATTTTAAGTAGGAACTTTGCAAACCGATTGGATGGTCCAGCTCCACAAAGCTTTATTCGCATATTGGCAGTCAATTTTAATTTTTGTACATGAGACCACAATTCCGATTTCTTTATGCACGCGTTAACAATATCTGCTCTTGTACCCTTAGGAACCACCGGTAGAGTTTGTCTAAAGTCTCCTGTGAATACGAATGTAACTCCACCCATTGCCGCATGCGAAGATCTTAAATCTTTAAGAGTTATATCGACCGCATCGATATGACACTTATGAGACATTGTGCACTCGTCCCATATTATTAGCGATGCTTTCTGAAGTATTTCGGCCATAGGGCTATTTTTCTTGATCGAACAAGTACACCTTTGTTCCGGTAAAAAACTAAGTGGTAGCTTAAACGTAGAATGAGCAGTTCTTCCTCCACGCAGAAGAGTAGCAGCAATACCTGAAGAAGCAACTGCAACAGCAATTTTGCCTTCACCACGAACTTTAGCTAAAATTAGTGAAGTTACGAAGGTTTTGCCTGTCCCTCCTGGCGCGTCCATAAAAAAAACATTTCCCATATTATTATCCACACTTGAAATGATCTTATCGTATATTATTCGTTGCTCTGACGTTATCTTTGGTTCATTTGCTAGTAAAAATTGCTGTAGCTCATGGGTATTATACGTTGTTTCCCGCGTGTAACAAATGGGGTCTAAGTTTGAGTTACTTCGATTTGGTTCAGGCAAACCGAAATCCTTTAGGTGTTTTTCTCCGTAAGAGAAAACTAAATTCTCAAGTAAAATTAGTCCTGTATTAAAAATGTCACCAGTAAACTCCATCTCAGGATCATTACTACTCTCGCGCATATTATGTAAAATATCTGCACATAAATCTTTGCGGAATAAATTCCATAATCCTTCCGGATCAGAAATTTCACAATAAATAAGCATTATCGCAAAAAGCTCTCGCATTTTGCATGCGCTATCAGAAATGGTGGCATCAAACAATGTATTCTTCCAGTGGCTATCGTCCTGTAGCAATTGTCGTGCTCGGCAAGCCGCCTGATATGTTGAATATAGTTGACCATCTACTCGCCGTAAATCAGTGAAAGATGTCGGTCCTCGAACATGATGCAGCAATAGTCTAAGGTAGAAGCATTCTGAGTAATTGGGATGTATTGTGTATACCCTTCCTAACGCAGTATCTCGCTTAATACCGGGATGATTAGGGACATTCTGTCCACGTTTTCTACGTTGCCATTTTTTATTAGTCCAGGTGTAGAATGTGGGTACTTCAGAATACAACAAAGTTTTTGCAAAATTATCAACGGAACAAAGGGAAAAAAATGCTGTCAAAGTTGTTTGTGGTGGTTGCTGTAGCACGTGTTCAACATTATTCGGTGTGAAGTACACTCTTTGTCCATTTTCTAAGTGAACAGATAAATGTACAACTGTTGGGAAACGCTCATGAACCGAAAATCCCAATAACCTCCAAATACCCTCCGATGTACTTAGATATCGTCCATTCAAAAAATTTTGCACCTCGTCTTTATTGTTCTGAACAGAAAAGGTCGCTGCGTCGCTGCCTTTGTTGACATATTTACAAATGTATTTAATTGCTTGCATAGAATGGCAGTACTCTACATTGATGTGGGCGGAGAAACACCTGGAAAGAACGGGGCAATATGGAACAATCCATCGATTGTCGACTTTGTACCCAGAGGCAAGTAAATGGGTATGTCCGCCATCCGCTGGAGACTTTCGCCTATATTTTGGATATCCATCTTCTCCGGTCTGAGTATGCTGCAGAAACTCGCGCGGGTATCTTTTTGAGCATCGTCCATTCGACATGCGGGGTGCTGATGGGTTATTAGACCCACATGGACCGTGGATCATATTTTTAGTAACAATATCATACAGCAAAGGATCTACTTCTTTATTTGGAATTTCCGCTGATATAATCCGATCCATTTCATCGGGTAGAACTTTGTCTGCTAGCCAAATTAAAATATGCGCGTGAGGCAAACCCCGTTTTTGCCATTCAACTGTAAACATATGGCACCTAACTTTCCCAAAAATTTCTTTTTTCGTAATTATACTCATGAGTTGATGTAGTTTGATAGGGAATATTCTTGAAACAATGTCATGACGCTCACATGGTCGTTGATTTGGAAACAATTCGTTTTTGATATCACTCCATTCTGGATTACATGTAAAAGTTACAAATAAGTCAGGTCTACCATAATGACGGACATATAAGAGTGCATCTTGTGTCCGTTCATGCAAATATCGAGGTGAGCCAGTAAACGAAGAAGGCAAAATTACCAACTGGCCAATATTTTCGGGGTTGCGATCTTCGTTAACCGCATCTCTTAGGTGTATATAATTTTCTGCACGTAACGTCTTTTGATGTCCTCGTATAAAATTCAGCCTTTCCGTAATCATTTTAGCAGCCATGTCCACACAGTATTGGTTGAAGAAGATATCCATACCTATGAATCGCATTAAAGCTATCTTCCCTTACCATAATTCTATATGCGTAAAATTGCATACAGGAATTTTTTTTTGTGGAATAGGCGCCCCACTGTTTGGACAAGTTTGCGGTATATTAATACAATAACCGTCCTCACCATTCAAAAATATAAGAGGGTACTGCAAGGGATCATATGAACGATGAAGTTCTGATACCCTATGGAGAGTGTTGTCACGTGAATGTAAAATAATATCACGGGGGCCAGAATTTTCGTTAACCATCAATACTGCGACCTCATCTGCGACGGGGGCATTATAGCGGCCATAATGTTCATTAGCGGGGCGCTTGTCCGCATGGATTACAACCTTATAATTATTCGAATTAGTGGGCATACGGTCTATAGATGTCTTGAAACTTCTAACATACACATTATTTACTCGAAGAATTTCTTGAATTGATTTCAAAATGTCTCGTTGAAGAGTTGGTGTAGCACTTTGACGTAAAGAAAGTTGTTCCTCTTCGGACGAAAAATATATTTGCAAAAATTTTGGTGTTGTGTTCGGCGCTGGCAATAAACTCCCAATAGCGTGGTAAATTTGCCCATGTATTCTAAACGTTGGCATGAAATTACCCTCCCTAATTTCATTACCACCAAACGAAGTCATAGCGAAACAACCATTGTATTTTCTTATATTTTTTTTAAAGTGACTGGACGCCTGATGCTCGCCTGTAAGCAGCGCTTTGATTGGCTGCGGAGGCTCACCTATATCTAATAGTTTTACATGGCCCTTGCTACAACACATACCTGGTGCCTCTTTCACCCACTTTTTAGCCTTACAAAAATTGCAAATGACATTCATTCGACCAATGAATAAAAGGGAATGGTCCAAATAATTACAATCCGGTTTATAGTTAAACGCTGATTTGAAAGCAATCGCCCCTTGTCTATTCTGCATCATTCGCAACCTTATATTCTCTACGCGATTTGCACTCTCATCGACCGTCTCATTTCGTCTTAGCTGAATTTGCCGTCTATTTGATGAAGATCTAAATAATTGAGATTTTGCTTTTGGCATCTCTGAAAGCTTTTATTGTAAAAACCATATATTTATTATTAACCAAATTAGTTTCGCTAAATCTAATCTTTACCTTTTGATTTAAAGACAATAAATTTTCAATTTTACTCTACCCTTTGCAGAATACGATCATAAATACAATAAAGTTAGAAGAAACCAGCAAGTATTTCGCAGACACAAATGAAAACCACACATGAAAAACCCACCTCGCGAGCCTAGAGCAAATGCTTTATTTAAAAAAAAAATTTATAAAAATCGCTTCAGAACTTTAGGAGATGTAGCCGTTACAAACATTTTTCATATAAGCGATTTTATATAATTAGTATAGAGTATAGATAATTAGTATAGATGTACATGCATACATACGGCAATTCATGCGAGCATTTGATTGTGCTGTTTCACTTGTTCAGCGATCATTTATATATGCAAACTTTTTTGCTTTGTACTTTACTTCAATAAGTTATGTAGTAAAAGATGCGAGAGATGGAAGAGAGAGAGTGCATACATATGTATGTACTTTACTTCATTACGTTAAGCTGGAAAAGATGCGCAGAGATGGAAGAGAGAGAGAGTGCGTGCCGCAAACGATAAAGGGCACACGCACACACACAAAGCGCGCTTCGCTGTAGACTGCGTTTGGTGAACGAAAAACCTTATGCTTGCAATATTTTTGGTTTTTCAAAAACTTCAACCCGAAAGAAAAAGGATTTGATTTCGGAAAATTAAAAAAATAAGTATGCCACTCGCGAGCCTAGAGCAAATGCTTTATTTAAAAAAAAAAATTATAAAAATCGCTTCAGAACTTTAGGAGATTAGCCGTTACAAACATTTTTCATATAAGCGATTTTATATAATTAGTATAGATATAAAAACACAGCAATAAGGAAATATTCCCTTTTTTCTCACCGGTGTACATATGAATGTCGTCAGTTGTTAATCTTCGCTGTTTGACTGACATGGCACACAATCCTCACATTAGCTTACCTCCACAAGCCTCCCGCATGCTGCTATATGTTTCCACCCTGATTTTTGCTGTTCACTTCGTGTTGCCCCTCGGAGCAGTGCACCGATGCATTAAATTAAAAATAAGGGAATTAGCAGTGAAATTTTATTACACTCAATTCACTTGATGTAAGATATGTTTTGTATTAGCTAATAATGGCAAATAAACTGGATTTGCGGTACATAAAAAGCAAAATCAAAGGCAGCTGCAAATCGAGGGGACGCAACAAAAACTGCTCCGTAGCTAGCTGAGTGCCGGAATAATCAAGTGCATGCACTAGCTTCCGCTTACTATTTACATATGCACATTAGTTTCTATAAATTGTGCAATAGCAGCCACTCAGCCTAAATGCAAGGCTGGCATATCAGTAAGACACACCGTTGTTTTGCATGAGTACGTGCAAATGACGACTTCAATTTAAACAATTTATTAGTTATATTACGACAAATGTTTACGATTCACTCGATGACGAAGTGTAAAGCAGCAGATTTCAGACGTGAAGCGTAAGTGTTAACAAACATAAGTTGTATATTAGGGTGCTTCAAAAAAAAAATTTTAATTTTTTTTTTCAACTCTTATACCCTCAAATGTTAGTGATTGACAAAATTAATCCTCCCTCAAGCCAGGCGCTCTAGCTTAACTCTAAGGGGCGCTATTTTTTAACATAAGAATTTTCGGTTTTTCATTCAAACTAATATTTCACCAACTAATTTTCACAAAATAACCGTCACATATTCATAAAGTTGGCTTTTCAAACTTTAAAAATTACCCCGGCAAAATTATTATTCTCAGAAGCTTTTTTTATTTTTATTTAAAAAATATTCAAAATTTCTAACCAGTATGAGATAATCAAACTTTGAAAGTAATCACCTTCCGCTGCAATACACTTGTGTCAACAAATTTTCTAATCATCATAGCACTTGGAAAAATACTCCGTCGTAATAGCCATCAGATCCTTTTTCGATTCAGCTTTCATATCCTCAATTGAATCAAAACGTGTCCTCGGAGTGGTCATTTGAATTTGCTGAATAGCCAGAAGTTACAAAAAGGTAAATCAGGCGAATGCGGTGGTTGCGGCACGATTTTAGTCGAAAATGTAGCGAAATGGTCACGAATAACCAATGCAATATGAAATGGTTTCTTTGTTTAATATATTCAGACATAGCAAAAATCGAAGAATTCACATTTAGAGCCTCACTAAACGAATCGTAAATCAGCCAGCTCGGGTGCAATAGTTCATAGTTGCTTTAAATATGCACGTGAAGACTCTTGCTTTTTTGTTTACCCACAGATTAACCGTCCAATTTCAGTCGTGAAGGCATGTCATGTACCTTACGCACCGCACCCATTTCTTTCAGGTAATCCTGCTGGTAACTAGGCAACATTTCTATCAAACAATGTATTTCCTCATATGTTGCCAATTGGGACGTAACGAAAACATCGTTCATCATTCAATACGCGTTACTTAATCCACTATTCTGTCTTGCCACTGAGCTGTCTACCGACTGTTTGGTAATTTGGCGCAGTTGTAGTTTTGTTTTAATATGCTCCGAAGCATTGCAGACCCTATATAGAATAAGAATTAAACCAGAGCAAAAGAGAAAACGATGAAGTTGAAAAGCTTTTTTAAATTGGGGTCTGGTGGAATCATCGGCCCATTTTTTTTCGAAAATGAAGAAGGAACCACCGTAAGCATCAATGAGCGATATCGCGCAATGTTAACTGAATTTTTCCTAAAGCAAATTGAAGAGGAAGACTTGGACAACATTTGGTTCCCGCAGGACGGCGCTACGTACCATACAGCAAACGCTACACTCAATCTTTTACGCCCTATCTTCGAATTTAAAATATTATATGCCCACCCGTTACATACATACATATATATGTGTTTGGAACACGTATTCAAAACTGTAGCACATGTATCAAGGCATTGAAGCAAAGCGCTATGAAACTTAAATCGGAGTCACCCGGAATAACCCAATTTAATAGCAATAATGTATATTCTTCTTGGATATCTTGACAACCCCTTCCAAATGAATTGTTTCATATTCGATATTTTAAATGATTTAAAGTAACTTTATGCGTATGCAATACTGCATCTTCTTCTTTACTGGCTTCTTAACAACAGCGCGCCAGTCCTTTCTTCTTTTCGCTACGTGGGGCCAATTGGATATTCTAAGCGAAGCTAGGTCCTTCTCCACTTGGTCCTTCCAACGGAGTGGAGGTCTTACTCTTCCTCTGCTTCCCCCTGCGGATACAGCGTCGAATATTTTCAGAGCTGGATCGTTTTTATCCAATCGGACAACATGACCTAGCCAGTGTAGCCACTGTCTTTTAATTCGCTGAACTACGTCAATGTCGTCATATATCTCATACAGCTCGTCGTCCCATTGAATGCGATATTCGCCGTGGCCAATGCGCAAAGTGCAGTAAATCTTTCGCAGAACTTTTCTCTCGAAAACTCGTAACGTCGACTCATTAGTTGTTGTTATCGCCCAGGTCTCTGCGCCATATAACAGGACGGGAATTACGAGTGACTTATAGAGTTTGGTTTTTGTTTGTCGAGAGAGGACTTTGGCTTCTCAATTGCCTACTCAGTCCGAAGTAGCACCTGTTGGCAAGAGTTATCCTAGGATTGGATTTCTAGGCTGACATTGTTGGTGATGTTTATGCTGGTTCCTAAATGTACGATCTACCTACAACTTCAAAGTTATCAATGTCAACAGTGACGTGGGAGCCAAGTCGCGAGTGCGACGACTGCTTGTTTGATGACAGGAAATATTTCATCTTGCCCTCGTTCACTGCCAGACCCATCTGGTTTGCTTCCTTGTCCAGTCTGGAGAAAGCAGAACTAACGGCGCGGGTGTTGAGACAGATGATATCAATATCATCGGCATACAACAGCAGATGTACACTCTTATAGATGATGGCACCCTCTCTATTTATTTCTGTAGCTCAAACTATTTTCTCCAGAAGCAAGCTGAAAAGTCGCACGATAGGGAATCGCCTTGTCTGAAACCTCACATGGTATCGAACGGCTCGGAGAGGTCCTTCCCGATTCGGACGGAGCTTTTGGTGTTGCTCAACGTCAGCTAACACAGCCGTGTTAGTTTTGCGGGGATACCAAATTAAGGCATCGTGGCATAAAGGCAGCTCCATTTCGTGCTGTCGAAAGCAGCTTTGAAATCGACGAAGAGATGGTGTGTGTCGATTCTCCTTTCACGGGTCTTTTCCAATATCTGCGAATTGTGGATATCTTGTCGGTTGTTACCTTGCCAGGTCTAAAGCCACACTGATAAGGTTCAATCAGTTTGTTGACGATGGGCTTTAATCTTTCACACAATACGCTCGATAGAACCTTATATGCGATGTTGAGGAGGCTAATCCCACGGTAGTTGGCGCAGATTGTGGGGTCTTCCTTTTTATGTATTGGGCATAGAACACTTAAATTCCAATAGTTGGGCATGCTTTCGTCCAACCATATTTTACAAAGAAGCTGATGCATGCACCTTATCAGTTCTTCGCCGCCGTGTTTGAATAGCTCGGCCCGCAATCGGTCGGCCTCTTTCTTTTTCTATCTACAAATGCGTCTCACTTGCCTCTTCAACTCTCGGTATCTATCACATCCCGCACGTGTTGCGGTCGATCCTAACGTTGCGAGGTAGGCAGCCTGTTTTCTCTCCGCTGCGAGACGGCACTCCTCGTCGTACCAGCTGTTCTTTTGCACTTTCCGAAAACCAATGGTTTCGGTTGCAGCTGTACGTTAGAAGTTTGCCGTCCCACAGTTGACTTATACCGAGTTTTTGACGAGTGCTCTCAGTGAGCAGGTGTGCAAGCCGGGTAGAAATTCGTTCGGCTGTCTGTTAGGATTGCAGCTTCTCGACGTTGAACCTTCCTTGCGTTTGTTGACGTGCAGAGGCGGGTGCGAATATTGGCTGCAACAAGATAGTGGTCCGAGTCGATGTGCAGTGCTTTATTAACACACGAAATGTTTTATGATCCATTTTTTGTGTAAACTAACAAAAGTTGCTTCAAAAAAATCTATATCTCATTAACTAGTAGTTATAATCGAACTAATAGAAATCATATAGATGGTAGTATTAGTATTATCTACGGGTCCTCTAGTTATTTATATAATAAACTATTCAAGACAGTGAAAATTTTATTTACGAATAAAGTCGAACACGTTTTTGTCGGTATAAGAATCCCAAGGATTATACTTGAGGTTTAATTCTGAATATGTTCATAAAAAATAAATTTAATTGGAAAAAATAACGACTTTAAGGTTGTTTTCTCAATGTCTCGTAACCAGCCTTTATGTCCAGTTCGCTATAGCTTGTACTTAATAAACATCAAAAATTTTCATGGTTAATGAAGATGTTCGCTTAATAGAGCGTCTAATTAATTTCACTGTATATTTTATTAATAAATGTTTTTACTATCCTTTCTTTTAAATTGGTTCGAACTGAATACAGTGTGCTAAATTTTATTAAAATCGGTTCAGTAGTTTAGGAGTCCGTCACGGACAAACTAAGTGAGTCGTAATTTTTATGTATAAAGATGATATATAAAATATAACGCATAATAGATATTAGATAATGGACAACCATAATAAAAAAGGAAGAAAAGACTATGCGCGGGTGTAACCGAAAATTTTATACTCTTACATTGTACAATAATCAAAACCGGGGAAACTCTTTTGACATTTATGTTAAAAAATATTGCGAAAGCGTTTAACGATTTTTATTCAAATTTGCTATATTCTTGATTTATATTTAATGCCATTAAATAAATCTTATTTTTTTTTAGTTATGTTGTAAAAACTCGTTCGAGGAAGTTAAAGTTAATACATTTAGTTGATGTTGAAACGTCCAGTAGACGATCATAATTCCTATATGCGGGATTTGAGGTTTAGACCAAGTCCATTCTGATTCAGAGCTAAACTGCAAAATTTTTACCGAAAACAATGAATGCATAAAAACTAGAAAAGAAGGTAACTTCTGTTTCACCCGAGATATAATAACATTCATAAATATAAACGAGTCCTTACAAGAACTGCTTGCTTGTATGGCGACTCTATGTTATAAAGACTACATCTGAAGAATTTCTTCGGAGATTGCAGCGCTGCCTTTGGTTATAGTCTATGCCAAATTTCGTTAAAATATCTTGGTAAACAAGTAAATTTTCCATAAAAGCACTTGGTACCGACCGTTCAGTTTGTATGGAAGATTTCATACAGCATATAAAGGAAAGGAGGTGTGCAAAGTTTCAGATCGATATCTCAAAAGCTAACTGGCTAGTTCACGTATATGCAGGCGGCATGGCTAACTAGATTCAGCTAAATAGATTCGGTTCGTCATGCTGATAATTAATATATAAAGTTGATTAATTTCGAGGTTCAATACTTTTTCAAAGAAAAAGCGCAGATACTTCAAATTTAGTGGGGTATGTTTATTATCATTACAAAGAACATTCTTTAGCATTTAGTTTTTTACGATTATCTCTTTAAGTGATGACCATGGCTTCTTCTCAGATCCGTTGATCCGATGTTAATCGATGACTCGTTCGAGCATTTCGACTGCTAACTAGCGAATGACGCGCATGATGTTTTGAGACTTGAGACTTTGTACATCCCCACAAGAAAAGACTAAACCGTTAAAATATAACCCATCTCAAGATGGGTGATGGTGTTGCGAATAATACGCTCAGTAGGCCGATTATGATGACGAAAGAAGCGCACGAATCAGAAATGATATATAATCGGCAATATTTTATAGATATATTATGTATATATATATATATTTATATGCATTATATAAATCTGTATTATATATAAACATAATTTTTTATGAAATATATAATAATAAATATTGAGTGAATAATACCTAATAGGCAATAGAATAATGAATAATAGTCACAATAGGGTAAGGGCCACCAAACCTTTAAAACTTCTGACCATTTTTGAATTTTGACAAACAGAAACTACGAAACTATCTACAACTTCAAATTATTAAAAGTAACAACAGTTAGCATTGATCAATACGATGCAACATTTTCAAAGCTCACCCCAACAACAACAACCCAATATATAAAAACATATTTTTATAAATATTTTGGGCGCGCCAGAGCAAATGCAAAAGCCATTTTAAGTTTTAGTCGTAATAGGTTTTCGGTTTATGGAGTTTTGTGGGCGTGGCAGTCGTCCGATTGTGCCCAATTGCAGTAAGGACCCCGCACACCAAGTTTCATCAGATATTTAATGTTTATTTTAGTTAGAGCTTGCACGGACGGACAAACATACAGACAGTCACCCGGTTATTTATAAATATATAATCCTATATCTATCTCGCTTAATTTTTTATCATACGTAAAACCGTTAGGTGAACCAAACTATAATACAGGGTAGGCCATTTAAAGTTGACCCATTTGTTTGTTTGCCAAAATTAAGGCGTCGCGGATAATCAGCTGGGTTTAGTTTTTGTGCCATTTGAATTTTATATGGAAACATCTTCAAATCTTTATGAATTATGCGTCGGAGAGTGGTGCGAGAGATGTCTAATTCCTGAGAGCGGCGATAACTCGATGTCGATGGAGTCTCCTCAATACTGGCTCGTACAGCTTCGATATTTTCATCAGAACGTCTTGTGCAATGTCTGGATGCATGACTGGCATTACTGAGATTACCGGTGTTCACAAATTTTGCGTATAAAGACTTAATTGTATTCTTAACTGGAGCACTTTTCACTTTATTTTTTTTGCGAAACGCACGTTGAGTTAACACAATTGAAAAGTTATTTTGAATATAAAGCTGAACAATTTCAGCGCGTTCTTTTGGAGTGTACTGTTCCATGGTATAAATTGTCTTCGAATGACGCTTCTAACGCGGTATGACATTAGCCGATTTGTCAGCGCTGTTAAAAGTTACAGCGTTGCCAGATGGGTCAACTTTAAATGGCCTACCCTGTACTCTATAGCAACAGGTTTCAATAGTATAAAAACGCAAAGAATACCATCATTCAACCACCGTATTTACAAAATTTCGCTCCGTGTGATTTTTTCTTCTTTCCCAACCTGAAATTGTCCCTTCGTTGAACCCGTTTTCAGTCGATCAAGGAGATGACACTAGAGGATACAAAACTTTGAGAGAAGTATATTACATCTGATGAGGATTACTTTCAAGGCGACAAAATAAATATTTATGAATAATTAAATATTTTTCATGTCCGGGTACTTTTTGCACGCACAATGCAGCATAGTATTGCGACAGCATAAACATGAAAAACGTCTGAGTTTTAGGAATTTAAAATCAGCATTAATTCTACTGAGAAACCGGCAAATAAACAATTATTTACAGAATTAAAGTTAAAAAATCAGACCACTAACAGATTATTTTGCTCTCGACATTAACAAAAGCAACAATCCGGTATGTATGCGTTTCCCGGTTTATAATGATTTTTTAGTCATAAAATTAATTTTTGAATTTAAATAATCAAACATCAAGCGTTTATATCTTTTAAACGTTTAGATTTTCGAAAAAATCGTTCAATTTTACGTAGTTAGAAACGAGGATATAATAATTGGAAAACAAAAAAATTTGTAAGACTATCACGGGAAAAACAAAAATTCTTACCGCTCGTGTTATTTTATATTCCTTATTTTTTACAATTTGATTACTTTTTTTATATTTTTTTATTTTTCTTACAAAAGTAGGCTTCTACTCAAGCTTTTAAGACGAAACCACATTATCACTGTATCTATATGTTTATACCCCAACACCAGAGTGTTTCCTTTCTAACTGCTTGTCCGAATTCACCAACCAGCAACTTTATTGTACTATCATACATACATATGGTATTTATGTTTACTGTTACAGCAATAATTCAACATTTCCAAATATTTTCAGTCAATAA
>CM050323.1:68596486-68649371 GCA_027475135.1 Bactrocera correcta | reverse complement strand
GAAATACCTTTCCTTTCCTGGCAGCTATCTCCTCATCAATTTTTAGCCAGATCGGTTCAGCCATTCTTGAGCTATAAATAGTGTAACTAACACGGCTTTCTTTTACATGTATAGATGGTATAAAATTTATACCATAGCAACGCGTGGTCGGATTCACTAGTTTAGTATATATTTTTCATTATTTACGATCTATTATCAATTACCTTTTGTCTGCGTCCTCAATTTCTTTATAATGGAGCTGTGCTATGTGCGATGGACGGGGCAAGGACAGAGACAGAGAGTGATAGGAGAAAAACTCCGTCGCCGAGTACTATCATTCACTCCGGTGATTGAACGTCTAGCCACAATCCGCATCAAAGCGAGGTTCTTCAACATATCGCTGATTTTCGCCCATGCCCCGACGGAGAGAAGGACGATGTGACTAAAGATGCCTTCTGTGAGCGCTTGGAGCACACCTATGAGAGCTGCCCCCGTCATGTTGTTCAAATCGTGCTTGGCGACTTTAACGCCAGGGTAGGCAAAGAAGGTATCTTCGGCACTACGGTCGATAAATTCAGCCTCCAGGACTAAACATACCCAAATGGGTTGAGGCTGATCGACTTCGTCGGGGCCCGAAATCTGGTTATCTGAAGTACTAGATTCCTGCACAAGAAAATGCATAAAGCTACCTGGCTGTCTCCGGATCGAAAAGCCACCAACCAGGTCGATCATGTTGTGTTAGATTGAAGACACGTCCCCAGTGTTCCAGACGTGCGTACGCTCCGAGATCCTAACATCGACTCGGACCACTATCTTGTTGCAGCCAATATTCACACCCGCCCCTGTGCAGCAAAAAACGCACGTCAATAAACGCAAGGAAGGTTCAACGTCGAGAAGCTGCAATCACAACAGACAACCGAACGCTTGTCTACTCGGCCTGCACACCTGCCCACTGAGAGCACTCGTCAACAACTCGGTATAAGGGAACTGTGGGACGGCATTTCAAACTTCTAACGTACAGCTGCAACCGAAACCATTGGTTTTCGGAAAGTGCAAAAGAACAGCTTGTACGACGAGGAGTGCCGTCTCGCAGCGGAGAGAAAACAGGCTGCCTACCTCGCAACGTTGGGACCGATTACAACACGTGCGGGATGTGATAGATACCGAGAGTTGATGAGGCAAGCGAGACGCATTTGTAGATAGAAAAGAAGGCCGACGTATTGCGGGCCGAGCTATTCAAACACGGCGGCGAGGAACTGATAAGGAGCATGCATCAGCTTCTTTGTAAAATATGGTCGGACGAAAGCATGCCCAACGATTGGAATTTAAGTGTGCTTTGCCTAATCCATAAAAAGAAAGACCCCACAATCTGCGCCAACTACCGTGGGATTAGCCTCCTTCACATCGCATATAAGGTTCTATCGAGCGTATTGTGTGAAAGATTAAAGCCCATCGTCAACAAACTGATTGAACCTTATCAGTGTGGCTTTAGACCTTGCAAGGTAACAACCGACCAGATATTCACCATTCGCCAAATATTGGAAAAGACCCGTGAAAGGAAAATCGACACACACCATCTCTTCGTCGATTTCAAAGCTGCTTTCGACAGCACGAAAAGGGGTTGCCTTTATGTCGCGATGCCTGAATTTGGTATCCCCGCAAAACTAACACGGCTGTGTAAGCTGACGTTGAGCAGCATCAAAATCTCCGTCCGAATCGGGAAGGCCCTCTCCGAGCCGTTCCATACCAAACGTGGTTTCAGACAAGGCGATTCCCTATCGTGCGACTTTTCAGCTTGCTTCTGGAGAAAATAGTTTGAGCTACAGAAATAAATAGAGAAGGTACCATCTTCTATAAGAGTGTACAACTGCTGTTGTATGCCGATGATATTGATATCATCTGTCTCAACACCCGCGCCGTTAGTTCTGCTTTCTCCAGACTGGACAAGGAAGCAAACCAGATGGGTCTGGCAGTGAACGAGAGCAAGACGAAATATTTCCTGTCATCAAACAAGCAGTCGTCGCACTCGCGACTTGGCACTCACGTCACTGTTGACATTGATAACTTTGAAGTTGTAGATAGTTTCATACATTTGGGAACCAGCATAAACATCACCAACAATGTCAGCCTAGAAATCCAACGCAGGATAACTCTTGCCAACAGGTGCTACTTTGGACTGAGTAGGCAATTGAGAAGCCAAAGTCCTCTCTCGACAAACAAAAGCCAAACTCTATATGTCGCTCATAATTCCCGTCCTGTTGGGGATTCAGCAGGCTGGAGAAGTGTTCCCTCCATAATTTAAGTATGCTCTGGGCATCGGTAACTAGATCACCTTTGGGGGTTCTACAAGAGTATGCTCCGGTCTTGAAACCTTCTGTAAGCCGCCGCATCTTTTCGTAGAATTTTCGAGCATTACCCCTGTCGGCCAGCTTATCAAGCTCTTCGTACTCACTCATTTCGGCCTCTTTCTTTTTCTGTCTACAAATGCGTCTCGCTTCCCTCCTCAACTCTCGGTATCTATCCCATCCCGCACGTGTTGTGGTCGATCGTAACGTTGCGAGGTAGGCAGCCTGTTTTCTCTCCGCTGCGACTCGGCACTCCTCGTCGTACCAGCTGTTCTTTTGCACCCTCCGAAAACCAATGGTTTCTGTTGCAGCTGTACGTAAGGAGTTTGAAATGCCGTCCCACAGTTCCCTTATACCGAGTTGTTTACGAGTGCTCTCAGAGAGCAGGAGTGCAAGCCGAGTAGAAAAACGTTCGGCTGTCTGTTGTGATTGCAGCTTCTCGACGTCGAAACATCCTTGTGTTTGTTGGCGTGCGTTTTTTTCAGCACAGAAGCGGGTGCGGATTTTGGCTGCAACAATATAGTGGTCCGAGTCGATGTTAGGACCTCGGAGCGCACGCACATCTAAAACACTGGAGACGTGTCTTCCGTCTATCACAACATGATCGATCTGGTTGGTGGTTTTTCGATCTGGAGACAGCCAGGTAGCTTGAAGTATCTTCTTATGCTGGAATCTAGTACTACAGATAACCATATTTCGGGCCCCGGCGAAGTCGATCAGCCTCAACCCATTTGGGGATGTTTCCTCGTGGAGGCTGAATTTGCCGACCGTAGTGCCAAAGATACCTTCTTTGCCCACCCTGGCATTGAAGTCGCCTAGCACGATTTTGACATCGTGGCGGGGGCATCTCTCATAAGTGCGCTCCAAGCACTCATAAAAGGCATCTTTGGTCACATCGTCCTTCTCTTCCGTCGGGGCGTGGGCGCAAATCAGCGATATGTTGAAGAACCTCGCTTTAATGCGGATTGTGGCTAGACGTTCATTCTCCGGAGTGAATGATAGTACTCGGCGACGGAGTCTCTCTCCCACCACAAATCCAACACCAAACTTGCGCTCCTTTATATGGCCACTGTAGTAAATGTCACAAGGACCTACTCGTCTCTGTCCTTGTCCCGTCCATCGCATTTCTTGGACGGCGGTGATCTCAGCCTTTATCTTTACGAGGACATCTACCAGCTGGGCAGCGGCACCTTCCCAATTAAGGGACCGGACATTCCAGGTGCGTGCCCTCAAATCATAGTCCTTAATTCGTTTGCCATGGTCGTCATCAGAAGGGGGGTCACTTATCCGAGGCTGTCGTTTGTTTTTCATTGGGGGTGTTTTTTTTACGTGGCGGGTCCTAAACCCAGCGCACAACCCTAAATAGGTAGTATTTCGCCTTCTCACGTTAGCTCGCCTTCAAACGGATGTTCTTAGGCTACCCAGAGGATACTTGGTCAAAGAAGTCGTGAGCTGCTTGAGTCATATGTAAAAGAATCGTTTCTGGCTACTCCCAAGTGAATGGCGATCAGAGAACTTTCCTCACTTGCGTGAACTTCTACACATGACTCCATCCTCCAAAACTTATCTTACATATTTTTAATTTAATGCATCGGTGCACTGCTCCGAGGAGCAACACGAAGTGAACAGCAAAAATCAGGGTGGAAACATATAGCAGCATGCGGGAGGCTTGTGGAGTCAGAGCGAAGTAACAGCTGCTCATACAGAAACAGGTATGCTAATGGGAGGATTGTGTGCCATGTCAGTCAAGCAGCGAAGATTAACAACTGGCGACATTCATATGTACACCGGTGAGAAAAAAGGGAATATTTCCTTATTGCTGTGTTTTTATATATCATATATTTGATGTATTTTGAAGATAATAACTCTTTTGAGGATATCCAACAACTGCGGAGTGTTTTCAGTTGTCACCAAAAAATTATTAAATCCTAGGAAGAGCAGCAGGAAAGAAAAAGTAAAACACAAAAGAAATACGGTTGTTGTAGAAAGCAGAATTTTTATAATTCTAGATGTTGTCAAAGTTCGCATTTAAGCTCATTGCCCTCATTATGTTATTAACTCAATAAATCAATCCAACTCTGTCTTAGAACTAAAACTCGCTCCAACAAAGTGATTGAATGGGTACCGATAGCCCAGTTTTATATTTTGTTGAAACAATAGATATATTTATCTTAGTGTCCTTACATCCCCTTTACTAATATAATACACATAATTTACCAAATAAATCCAAATTCTTGGAAACTCTATTTTGTTTTTAGGTAAAATGGTCGGTATTTTCGTTTCCATCTGAAAATTTGTATACGAAATCCGAAGACATGAGCTTTTAAGTCATATGAACGCAATTATTCTAAACATTCCAATAGATTCAATCCAAGTTCGACCTCATAACCAAACTTAAAAGGTGTTCAGTGACGTCTATATTCCAAATGAATGATTTTTACATGTTTTTAATCTTAAAAAATCCAGCATACCGTTCACTGTTTAAAGATTTAAATATGATCAGCAACGACTCAACTTCTGATGAGAAGTCTTATTTCCCTAAATTTTCCGCTATTATTAACAAAAGTATTCCTTGAATCTATTTCTATAGTCAGAGTTTCTCGAGTGATAATTGCGCGTAATTAAGTTCCTACATAATCGCTCGTCACTGTACGCCCACACTCTTTCTCACTTCGTCTCTCCCTCTTTTTAAATATTTATTTAATTCTCAGGGTTCACTCGGTACTTCAACTGCTGCTATTAAATGTTTAGCAAGTCAGTCGCAAATTATTTACTGATGTGTTTCAGAGCGCATAAGCAACAGATCTACCAACATAGCTTTGAGTATCTCTCCGTTCAAATAAAGCAAGTTAATTTTGCATAAATTTCGCAAGTTTTCAATTTAATTTGATGTTCTCGTTTATACGTGTGTGTGACCTATAAGAAAGCGTTTTAGTTATGAAAACGTCACTAGTAGTGGTCTGCATATGTGAAAATATTAGAAAAATTGAGCGCTAAAGTGATCTTTAACCCATTCACTAATATTCGAAATTGTACAAAATTAGAAAATTAAAAGAAAAATTCAACCTCCGCTGTAGACGAAATGTTGAAACGATAGCTTCATAATTCCGAAAACGTAAAGTCGAAAATTTTCGAAGTCAAAAATATATCTGTTTTATATATAATAATATTATATATTAATATAAGTAATTTTCTGAGCAAAAATTGAAATAAAACAAATATTTAAATAGCTTAAAGTAAAGTTCGTACCTTTCATTTTGTAGTTTCACATTCCTTCTCCTACAGAGTTGCCAACTTTATTTATTTTGTCTCATGGCAAAATAAATTGGACTACGTTTTTGTTATGGGGCATGCCTCAAGACGCAATTCTCACAACATAAATGCAATTGGTATTTATGAAGCCTAATTAAGTAAAAGTTTTCGCTCGTAGGCAAAACACACACACATATGTATATACTATACATAAACATACACGGATTAGCAATATTATCATTTTATATTTGTGCTCTTCTCTTTGCGAGTTATATACGACTTTAAATGAGTGTATTATGTTGTTTCTTCATAGACAAGTCTTAACCAGCGGATATTATTAGTACTTAATTAATATGATGTATAGTACTATGTAAGCAGATTCTTAGAGCTATTTGTGAATGAATGTCTTTAGTTGATCAAATAAGGTGTTGCTTAAATATTAATTGGATTGTAAATTGCTCTTAAAAGCTATATTAAAGAATTGAAGTTATTTGTGCTAAGGGTGATTCAATAGTCATAGTTTAGTGTTTCACTGTACATTGAAAATAAAATTACCTGCCTCTGATAAATTATGTATGTTACGAGCTGAACATGGTTTTTTTTTTTTCTTACCGAAATTCATTTAAAAAGAACTGTTTGGGGCTATTTGCAGTTCCAGTTAAGCATCGTTGAATTAAGGAGCCTGCATATATGTATTTGATGTCATCAGAGTATTAAAAACTATTGCATTCCACAAAAAATAAACTTTGAATTTGAGTCGGTTGAGTCGCATATAGCTGAGGTTAAATAAGTGAAGTGCTTTAGAATACACTTGTTGAATTACAGACGAAATTTGTCAAGAATATATGTTGTAGTAAAGGTGTGTGTAAAAAGAAGGGAGGAATAAGAAAACGCAAAAAGTGACAAAACATCAAACAATCGGACAAATAGATCCGTTGGGAAAGTTAACAAGTTTAGGCATTATAATACCACATTGTGTAGCAACACTAACGGATTCAACAACAACATTACGTTATACAAATATGCTAAAGAAAACGCTGAGGAAAAGTTTGAACAAAAATTAAAAAAACAAGAAAAAACGTTAACTTCGGTTGCACCGAAGCTAAATACCCTTCACAGGTGCATTTCTGTTAGTAACTATGTGCCCAGTTTGTATGGAAGCTATATGCTATAGTAATCCGTTCTGAACAATTTTTTTGGAGATTACATTGTTGCCTTAGAAAATAATATATACCAAATTTCGTGAATATATCCTGTCAAATGTGAAAGTTGCAACTTGATTCCGATCGTTCAGTGTGTATGGCAGCTATATGCTATAGTTAACCGATCTCAACAATTTCTTCGGAGATTACATTGTTGCCTTAGAAAATAATATATACCAAATTTCGTGAATATATCTTGTCAAATGCGAAAGTTTTCCTTACAAGAACTTGATTCCGATCGTTCAGTGTGTATGGCAGCTATATGCTATAGTTAACCGATCAGAACAATTTCTTCGGAGATTACATTGTTGCTCTAGAAAATAATCTATACCAAATTTGGTGCAGATACATTGTCAAATGCGAGAGTTTTCTATATGAGAACTTGATTCCGATCGTTCAGTTTATATGGCAGCTATATGTTATAGTGGTCCGATATCGGCCGTTCCGACAAATGAGCAGCTTCTTGAAGAGAAAATGACATTTGCAAAATTTCACAACGATATCTTAAAAACTGAGGGACTAGTTCGTATATATACAGACAGACGGACAGACAGACGGACATGGCTAAATCGACTCAGCTCAACATACTGATCATTTATATATGTATACATATATACTTTATAGGGTCTCCGACGCTTCCTTCTGGGTGTTTCAAACATCGTGACAAACTTAATATATCCTGTTCAGGGTATAAATATATATGTATGTACATATATAGAAAACGGTAGAATATACTAAAAATGTAACCAATACAATGGATATAAGGAAAAGGCAAAAATGTACAACAAAAGTAAAAAAATTAATAAAAGGCATTCGGAATACGGCACGACAACTAAGCACGATAAAGCAAACTTTTTAATGGATTTTCTTGTTGATAAAATTATAAATCGCACAAAGCTACAGCGTGACATTGGCATTAGCAAACCTACGAAGCACATAACATCTAACGCAGTGAACCGTCTGCTCGTTGCCCGAACGCGGCGAAAATAGGTGCACACAAATTGAAAAAAGCAATCAAAAAAGCAGCAAGCAGAGCAAATGCTGTTGTTGGACGTAATAACAACTGTGTAAGACGGTTCAAGAAATGAGATTAAGTAACCAAAGATTTGCTATAGTTTGCTTATTTGGAAACATTTGCATGTATTCGCTACATATTTTACCGATTGACCGTTTAACAGTTTATTAATATAAACGAATTCTTGAATTTTTTCACAAAAAGTATTTTGTACTGAGATACTCGAAATGCAAAGTACAACCAAGTCCTTCTCCACCTGATCTTTATACAACCTAGTATTGAAATCGATAATTTCCATACAAATGTAATTTTGAAAAATTGTTTTTCATGAGCTGGAAAAAGAAAATAATTTAGATTAAGTATTCAAAATTCTGAGAAAAATAAAGACATATAAATAGCCGCATTTTAAATCAGTAATATTAAATTTAAATTTCTGCGAGTTAATACACCTAATTCACTGATAATAAAAAAATTATAATTTATTTGAACGAGAAAATTAGGTACTTTTGAAAATCTGTTCCCCAAACAGAGGAATTCCCAAAAAAAAAAATATAAAAATGCCAAACTTTGTTGGAGACCTAGCAACAGGCAGAGCCGCACGACATACACACAAACGATTTAGAAATTTGAAATTATTTAAGTAAATGATCCATCACCGTCACAGCAAATCAATCATGAGGAATGCGAAGCGAAGAATAAAAAAGTTGTATTGTGGAGGAGTATGTGCCAAAGGCGAAGCATTTGAGGATATCAAATGGCAACCAAGGGACGGAAGTGAGTATTGTAGAGCGAGAGGTTAGACAGGGTGCGAATTTTGTCGAAGAATGAGTGTGCAAAATGATTAATGATTGAACAAATGAAGGCGTTTTTTTTTTTTTTTTTGGTTTCGGAGAGGGAATCTTTCATAGATACTGATACTTAGTAGTATGCAGTATGCACGATTCGTACTGCTCGCTAGAGGTGCACCTCATTCGGGACCACGCCTAATAAGTAATATCTTGCTATATTGGACTTGCGGAACAGTACGCCTACGTACTAAACCCTTAACTCCGTCATCTGTAGCTTTATGGAAAGGTCTTGCGGGACCGCTGCGAGGCATTACATCGCAGAACCAGCTTAGCCTATTGGCTCACGTCATTAGCTCGCTGTTTGCGGCTCTAGCTTCACTGTTTCTTTGGTGTTCGGCTATTGTCAGATCTGGCAGTATCAGAGCTGTTGTCCTCTTCATGGCATACCATACTCGTCTTTTTTGCAGCATATGTTTCACTATGTTATCAGGTGTTACTCGGCCTCCCACTTCTATCTCCAGGGCCTGGCGCTCTGACGTAAATCTCGGACAGTAGAAAAATATGTGCTCCGCATTCTCACTACTGTTACCACAGAAAGAGCAAGTAACGCCATTGTCATGACCATACCTATGCAGGTACTCTCTGAAACATCCGTGTCCTGTCAGAAACTGCGTCATATAAAAGTCTGTCTCGCCATGCTTTCGTTCCACCCATTCTTGTACTTTCCCGATTAAGCGGTGCGTCCATCTTCCTTTGTTGCTGTGTCCCAACGATTTTGCCACTCCTCCATGCTTTCTTGCCTTTCCACTTTTCGCTCGTCCGTTATCAGCTTTCTGCCTATACTTTTGCTTTTGTCATAGATCCGCTTCAGTTCTCGAGCCATTATATTTGGCGGCATTATCCCAGATATAATACTAGCGGCTTCATGAGATACCGTGCGGAATGCGCTTATAGTTCTAGCCGAAACACTGATTGTGCCATTCTTGCATAGGTTTTTTGCATAAGCGCTGGTCCCCATACAGGTGCGGCGTACATTACAATTGACTGGCTAACCTAACTTTACTCGGGCAGCTTTTTCGCAGGCTTTCTCAATGTGAGTTTTGTAGCTTAGTCTCGCGTCAATCATTACACCAAGGTACTTTAGTGCTGATTGTGTTGTAATGCTGTGTCCGTCAATGTTAAGGGTGGTATTCTCTAGTTTTTTTCTGCTCGTAATAAGCACTGCTTCCGTTTTTTGTTCCGCGAGTTGGATTTTTGAACTGTTTAGCCAGAGTTTTATTTTTGGTACCGTCTCACTACATATCCTCTGAATTTGGTGGAGTTCTTTGGCCACTATGGTTACCGCTATATCATCGGCGTATCCGATAATATGTACTTCCTTAGGCAGCGGGAGGCGTACATCATACAGGACATTCCATAAGAGTGGACCCAGTACGGAGCCTTATGGCACACCACCAGTTACCGTATACTCCTTTGGACCTTCGTCTGTGTCGTAGAGCAGTAGCCTATCGGACAGATAGCTCTGTATGATCCTCAACAAGTAAGTTGGTATTTTTTTCGCCTGTAACGCACGCAGTATGTGGGGCCAATACGCCGAATTAAATGCGTTTTTCACATCGAGCGTTACGACCGCGCAGTATTGTTTATTTCCGACAACCATCTTTCTCCTTCTATGGCCTTTTCCGCAATACCTGTGAGCTTCTTAATTGCGTCAACAGTTGAGCGTTTTTTGCGAAAGCCGTATTGGTTATCTGATAGGCTGCAGGCCTCCCCTTTCCCAGGTAACTTTCTAGTCGGACACAAATAATCCACTCCAGCATTTTTCCCATTGTGTCGATCATGCAGAGTGGGCAGTAAGAGCTCGGTTCCCCTGGCATCGTGTAAATAGCTCCACAAATGGTTTGTATTTATGTTTCACTGCGAGTTTTAGGACCTTGTTCGGGATTCCATCCAGGCCTGGTGCTTTGGAGTTGCCGAACCGTTCAGCCGATTGTAGCACTTCGAGCACATTTACTGATGCTGCATCTATGGGCTCTGCTTTTTCGAGAGATAAGCTTCCACCTTCTTGGCTTTGTTTAGAAAATAGCGCCTCTACCACATTTCTTAGCAAAGAGGGACAGGTCGGTGCTTGCCCCTTGCCTCCTCCTATCCTTCACGTCACTATCTTGTACGCCTCTCCCCATGGGTTTTCATCTACTTTTTCGCATAACATCTTGAAGCAAGAAGTTTTGCTTGCCTTTATCGCTTTCTTGAGGGCCCTGCGGTTTTCTTTGAAAATTTCTCTCATCCTCGTACCATTGTCGCTGCCTATGCAACGTTGAAATAGGCGCCTCGCTTTGTGGCACACGCTTCTCAACAAAGCAATTTCACTGTTCCACCAGCAGTTTGGCTTGGAGTTCTACGTCAGTATCTTCTTTCAGGGTATCGTCCAGCATAAATTGGAAAAGTTCCTCGGCAAGTGTTTCGATCCTCCATCCATTGAACTGGACAAGTGGTACTGCGTAGCCCTTGTGTGGGTTTATTAATATTTATTAATATAGCCTGATGATCACTCTGGGTATATATGTCGCTTACCCGCCAGTCAGTTGATCGGATTAATCCTCTGCTAGCAAAGGATACGTCAATAATGGATCCACGTCCATTCTTTTCGAAGGTGTTCTTTGTTCCTATATTCAACAGGACAGCGTCTAGCACCGCGAAGGCTTTAAGCAGTGTCCTTCCTCTCGGGTTAGTAGCATTGTTTCCCCCCATTCTATCGCCCAGGCATTGAAGTCCCCCGCAATTATGTTTTGGGTAGTTGTCATTGCATCCTTCACAAGTTCGTCAAGTATTTTTTCATATTCGTCAAGTGAGATACTTGGCGGTATTTAGCAGCTGTAGAAGTTGATCCCATATATTTTCGCTCTGGCGTAGTAAGCCTTTTCAGTTAATGGTTTGTGCTGAAACGTTTTGTCTCCAATGCCCATATTGTTACCTTTTTTGTGGTATCTGAGATCCACTTGTCAGTTGTTTTGTTTTTGTATTGTTCACAAATTATTGCTACGTCAATACTGTATTCGTGTAACGTTTGCGTTAATAGCTCCTGAGCCGCCTCACAGTGGTTCAGGTTTATTTGCAGGATCTTCACCTTATGTTTTTATTTTATTTGGTGTTCGGTGTTCGGTTTTCCATTCTTTTTGCACGCAATGCAGAAAGGGTTATTAGTGCAGGATTTCGCAAAGTGACCCTCTTCTCCGCACTTAATACAGCACTTGCTCCTGTCTTCCAAGTTGCTGCACGCCTTCGCCACATGTCCATATTCGAGACACGTAAAGCACTTCTTCAGTTGAGCTTTCTCCCGTATCCTGCAGATTGTCCAGCCGATCTTAATCTTCTGGGCCTGTAGCAGATATTTTGCTTCTTGCGCAGGAAGACTTATCACTGCTATCTGGGTGCCTGCGTAGGCCGCTCTGATGGTTTTAATTGCTGATACATTGAAGAGGCCAAGTTCTTTAATTTCGGATCGTATTGCTTCCGCTATGTCATCTTTTGTGGTAATATCGTCTAGGTCCCGCAACTACACTGTGGTTTCTTGCTTTAATGTTTTGATATGTGCCCGGTCGCCCAATATTCTGCTTATCTCTTCTTTGTATCCTTCAGTGCTTCCTGTTTGCTCCTTCTTTAGTTCAAGTAGAATCTCTCCCTTGGCTGTCTTTTTTACTCTCGTCAAATTTTTTCCAAGTTCTTGCAGTGTCCCATTTGTTTTGACTGTTCGAAGTATGTCTGCGTATGTCATTTCACCAACTTTTGCAATCACGATAGCATCAGGTCGGAGACGTTGAGTCGTGTTTGCATTCTTCTTAACCTTTTTTTTCTGTGTCCTACTCTGAACCGTGACCCATTCTTCGCCTGTAGCTGGTTTCGCTATACCATCTTTAGGATAGCTACCTTTGTCCTCACTTATCAGATCGACTACCGTTCTCATCGATAGCACTTCATGGGCGGTTTTGGTTTTTTTGAGGGGCGTTCTTCTCCCCATTTGCTTGCCGTCACGTGGCCTTTTAGGTGTTATTTCAACAACCTTTGTATGACTTGGCACATTACACTTTAATTTACCCAGTCGGGCTACTTGGCACATGCGTGGAGCTTCGCAATAGAACTAAGGAGCTCCCGGTCATGTGATCTCGTTTGCCTAGTCTTCTCATTAATGACGGCGTATTTTCCTGCAGCGCCGGTGGTGATGATTTGGCAGGTCTATCCACCGATAGCACTTTTACAGTCGATCTGGCCAATCGCGAAACTCTCTTAAAGGGATCCATCTCTGGGTACTCCACATTTTTGTTGCTGCTATTGTTGTTGTCGTTATTAATTTTTTTATCCATTATTTTCTCCATAAATCAGTTTTACCAGCGCATCGTGTGCAGGGGGGCGGGCCGAAATAGACAGGAACGGATGTACCCTCGGGTACGGTGCCCCTACCCCAGTTCCCTGAGGCCTGTCCTTCATTTTACCGGTCCCGGAATAGGCGGACGAACCGGCGCTCGCCCGGAGCAACGCAGACTACTACTTCTGCGCCCAATGGATACTTCCTGACCAAGGCCCGAAGGGGCTGGTTACTGATACACATCGTGGCTGACACTTCGGAAGAGCAGGCTCACATCACCCTTTTCACACCATCAGTGGGAAACAGCTGATGGTGCTTCGTGGGACTCCCAGTGCGCCCCGGTATGGACCGGTCATATTCGCAGCCGCACCTAACATGGTGAACAGACGCTGACCAGGAAGCCGCTCATTGTGAGTCCGTCGCGCCTGGGTTTGGATTAGAGAGGCGGTAACTATTCGCCTCTGTCACAGGAGTTTCATCGGCTTGGCTGGCTTTTATACCGCATCCTCCACTCCTGCCGCTCATCGTCGGGGATTACTTATTCGTTGTAACTTATTTCTCAACTAACCTGCTACTACAGGCCGTCCGGCTATCCGCGACCTGCTGACCCCCCCGGTAGCTTAGAGCTCAGCTGGGATGCCTGATCCCGTAGGATCCAAGACCTACCAACGGGTCCAAGACCTACCAATGAAGGCGTAAACGAGCGAAACCGTACACATTTGAAATATTATCGGAATACTAAGGAAATGTGCAAGTGAAACAACATTGGCGACTAAGAGTGGGAAAGATAAGATGGTGTAGAAAGAACGCGGTAGATATAAAGAGGAAACGAAAAGAATAGACATCGAAAGCGCAAAAAGTACAAACGAATACCTCTTCACTATAAGCGCTTCAGTAGTAGCAGTGGTGCCTAAAGTCTTGTCCGGTTGGGATCATTTTCTAGTGGCATATCGACACATCGACTCGATTGTAAGTAATATAATAATTAGGTGAATTTGCTGGTGATTAGTAACTGAAGCATGAAGTCATTTGCATTCATTGGATGCCTCCCTTGCCCGTAACCGGCCGTGTGGGCGTTGAAATTGTTGTTGTAAGCTAAAATAGCCTACTATTGGTATTTACAGCTGGCGCTAATTCTGCCTGCCTTCTTTTTCTTTTATCTCAGATAATTTAATTTGATGTTTTTTTCGTTAAGCTTCGCACCGGTGTCTGCTTGATTTCAAATTGGGTGCGAAATTTGTTGGCAAATTAAACAGCTTTTCGCTGTCTGTCTAATTGCGTCTTTCTTCGTTTTTTTTATCGTATTTTTGCAGTGTTTTTGCGGCATTCTTTGTGACTTTTATTTATGGTTGCGGTGATGCGGGATCGGAAATATACGAAGCACCAACTAAAAAACAAAGACTCGCACTGTCAAAGCACAAAAATTCCGTTGATTTACTAATGCAAATAATAAGTCGGAAACTATTACAAGCGATACTTATTTAACTGCACTGTGGATAGATAGATTTTACCACATGAAAGAAAGCAGAGAATACCAAAAAAACTTCAAAACATAAAAATATGTTAATAGCAGCTATCTTCTTCACTGGCGTAGATACCGCTTACGCGATTATAGCTGAGTTAATATCAATGCAACAGTCGTTTCTTCCTTTCGCTACGTGGGGCCAGCTGGATATTCCAAACGAAGCCAGGTCTGCGTCCCCCGGCGGGTACTGAGTCGAATAATTTCAGAGTTGCGATATCTGCCGTGACCAAAGCGCAAAGGACCATAAATCTTTCGGAGAACCTTTCTCCTGAATACTCGCAACGTCGACTCATCAGTTGTTGTCATCGTTCAATCCTCTGCACCATATAGCCGGACGGGAATTATGAGCGACTTATAGAGTTGGGATTTTATTCGTCGAGAGAGGACTTTACTTCTCAACTGTCTACTCAGTCCGAAGTAGCACCTGTTGGCAAGAGTTATCTTGCGTTGGATTTCCAGGGAGACATTGTTGGTGGTGTTTACGCTGGTTCCCAAATATACGAAATTATCTACAACTTCAAAGTTATGACTGTCAACAGTGACGTGAGAGCCAAGTCGAGAGTGCGATGACTGTTGGTTTGATGACAGGAGATATTTCGTCTTGCCCTCGTTCACTGCCAAACCCATTTGCTTTGCTTCCTTGTCCAGTCTGGAGAAAGCAGAACTAACGGCGCGGGTGTTGAGGCCGATGATATGAATTTCATCGGCATACGCTAGCGGCTGTACACTCTTATATAAGATTGTACCTGCTTGATTAAGTTCTGCAGCTCGAACTATTTTCTCCAGCAGCAGATTGAAGAAGTCACTTATCCGAGGCTGTCGTTTGTTTTTCATTGGGGGTGATTTTTTTACGTGGCGGGTCCCAAACCCAGCGCACAACCCTAAGTAGGGAATATTTCGCCTTCTCACTTTAGCTCGCCTTCAAACGGATGTTCTTAGGCTACCCAGAGGATACTTGGTCAAAGACCGGAAGTCGTGAGCTGCTTGAGTCATATGTAAAAGAATCCTTTCTGGCCACTCCCAAGTGAATGGCGATCAGATAATTTTCCTCACTTGCGTGAACTTCTACACATAACTCCATCCTCCAACGCAAATGGGTCAGGCAGTGAACGAGGGCAAGACGAAATATCACCTGTCATCAAACAAACAGTCGTCGCACTCGCGACTTGGCTCCCACGTCACTGTTGACAACGTCCGGTGTGTTTTACGTGGGTACCTGCTGACGACAGCCTTACTCCACGGCGCTCAAAAGCACAGCGGATCAAATCAATGCGTTGATCAGCGCCCTGAGAATGCTAAGTATTTTCAGTACCAATTGGCAGTGTGGAATGGACACACTAACCACCTTGGTAGGGTTCGAGGCCCATCTAAAACCTCTGCCGTGCTTTGGGTCCGGCACCCGGTTGCAATGCAACTCCACATTCAACTGACAGGGTCAGTTCTTCCCGCGATTTGGGTTTCAACCACAACCACCACGATACTCCCCGAGGGGCCAGTCCGCAAGAGCAGGTTGGAGTTACCTCCAAGGGCTCCTGCTCCCCGTGGTACCAGAATTAAGTCTCCGGTCAGACCTCGTAGCCGAAACTACTACCAGTTGAGCTTCCATACTGCTCTGGACTGGTGGCCAGGGGTTGGACCCCATACACACATCACTTACACACACCAATCATACAAAAAACTAAAAAACCCTAACTTCCAGCTAACTGCCTTCGCCGCTTAAATATTTCACGCGCAAACAGCCTTAACTGTTCGGTATTCCGACTAGTGGAGATCACAACACTAACATCTAATCGTCCATCAGTCCTGCTAATCCCCATACCACCCAGATCCCTAATGTCCGAGTAATTCGGGCACTCCGCAAAAAAATCTGAAGTCTGGGTTATCCTCAACGAACCCAACGTCCCGAATGTACTCGTACGTCACTCGGCCGTTAGGACTATTGTCCCAACGTTCTTGCCACCTATACCTAACCCTATCATCTAGAAGCCTCTTGCTCCCTAGATATCCCTCCCTCTCCACATCATCGTCGGAAATCCAATCGTTCCGCAGCAATGACACACTCAAACCCCTTCTTAACCTGAATGCAACAGCACGCTGTATGACAATCAGGTCAAGAGGGGGTGCACCTAATAGCACCTGCATCGCATCCGTTGAGACGGTGCGACATACAGGCAAGCAAGCAAGCATCATACAACGCTGTATTGAGAGGAGTTTTTGAGACCCCAAGACAGTCGTGGCTGCCTCCCACACGAGCCCCGGGCTCCATATGTGGCACAGGCCACAAACAAGCCACGATATATGGTGCGGACAGCACGACGTCCGAAACTCCAATCGCTCCTCAAAATACGTCGTATTTTGCCTACGGTTGCCTGCAGTCGCTTCTTCACTTTCACCAGGTGTGGAGTAAAACACATCCTTTCACTCATGGTCAACCCCAGATACTTGACTTGCGTCACATATCTGATGCTGACTCCATTCACACGGACAATCGGTGGACGAGCCGGTGACAATCTACCTTTCAGCAGCATTGCCACCGTTTTGTCCATCGATATGTCAACCCCCACACCTAAACCCCAAGAATTAACGATCTCTAAGAGATCTCCTCCCGCCCGCTCTAACTCAGACCTGGAGCGACCTTCAACAATAAGAAGAAGGTCGTCCGCATATGCACAACACTTACAGAGTGGCTTGAGCTGCCCAAACAGAGTGTCCATCATAAGGTTCCAAATACATGGACCACAGATGGAACCCTGCGGGCAGCCCCGAACAACTCCGATCTCCACACTTCCATTCATGCCGACAAGAGAGGCCTTTCTGTCCGAAAAAAAACTCCTCCAAAGAGTAACTTCCGGACAGCCAAGCTCCTCCAGTCGTTGTACCACTCGATCCCAGCTTAGGTAATCATATAATCTGCCAAGGACATATTTGTTGACATTCTCCATAACGACATTCTGAACGAAAAACCACGCATCCTCTATACTGCGTCCTTTCCTGAAACCAAACTGCCTATCCGACCACATACCCCGCGTTAGCTCCTGAAGCCGTTCCACCATGACTCTTTCCAGCACTTTTCCAAGTACTGGAAGGAGACTGATGCCCCGATAAGATCGAGGATCGCTCCTGACCTTATCAGGGGACTTCAGGAGAGGAACAACCCCAGCACTTTCCCACTCGCGTGGAAAATATCCCTCCCAGACGCACTTATTGTAAATGGCCTCCAGGTATTCCGGAATGAACTTCCATAAGCTTTTACACATCTCTCCGTTCAAACCATCAAAACCTTGGGACCGTTTAGACCTAACCAGGCCAAAGGCATACCCCAACTCCCCATCATCTAATGGAGGGACAGGCACCTCTTGTGCTTGAGGTACCTGCACCTCCGACCTAGGAAAGAACACACCTAACAGAACCCCTGCACACTCTCTCCACGACGATAACAGAGTGTCACCGACGCGAAGAGAGGTGACATCCTCCCTCCTACGACCCCTGCAGATCCTATAGACCTCGCCCCAGGGGTCGTTCCTACTTTCCCTTACAAAGCTCCTCCACTCATCTTCTTTGGTTTTCACAAACATCTCCTTGTATTCCCTATCCGCACAACTAAACTCATACCTACGCTGGGACAGCCTATCAGAATTGGACCGCCGAGCGCGTTGAAACTTACGTCTCAATCGCCTGACAGTCCTCCTCTTCAAGGTTAGCTCATGCGTCCACCATTTAATTTTACTAACTTTAGAATACTCATACCTACCAAAAACACTATCATTCACCCCCCATACTACCTCATATAGACGAGCGATTTGCTCATCAACCCCCAACTCCCCAAACTCTCTAAGCGGTATATTGAATACCGCTTCCCTAACCGAGAGTCCATATTGGTTCCAGTCAGTACCAGAGGTACGCCATCGCCGCAATGGACTCTCATAAGGTGAGGGAGGGGATCGAGGGGTAACCACAATTTGAAGCAAATTATGGTCACTCAATCCCCACCCTCCCCTAACCTCCCAACTAACACTAAAAGCCCTACTTGCTGCCTCGTTCATAAGCGTCACGTCAATGTCGCTCACGCCCCCAGGCCCATCGAACGTATACCACTCGCTCGGCTCATTCAAAATGTGGAGGCTATTAGCCACCACCCATTCGCTTAATGCCTCGCCTCGACTGTGGCTTTGGTATCCAGACGAATGCCGGGATACCTTACTAAATCACATCGAGGACGTGGCATTCGCATCCAACCCTAGGATAATTGGGCTACTACTCGCAAGTAGTAGTAGCTTATCCATGTAGCCCAGATAGGGCTCTAGGGGCTCGCTATATTTACAATAAATACTAGCGACAAACATCCTACTGAACTCCCCTTCTACAGCTACACATATACCCAGTTGTGAAGAATCCACAACTACGCAATCGTAGCGTGGATTATTCACAACTATTGCAGCGTTAGCTCTTAGGTCAGTGAAGACCTTAAAACCCCCAGGAAGACCCCGAACCACACAATTGGTGGCGTAGGGCTCCTGGAGTAGAGCAATACTGCACCCACCCTCAACCATACAACCCCCCAACTCACACATTACGGCATAAGAGCCCTGACAGTTGAGCTGGATAATCCCCCCCATCAGTGTCTGGCGCGCTCCACAATGCCACAATAGATAGGGCAGACAGCTGACATCATCAGATGCCCAGCTGGCCTACCCTTAAACTCACTCACAATGCGCCCCATTGTCGCAACCGGCAGCTTTGTGGCCTTCCTGACCGCACCTCCGACAGACATCTGCTCTAGCCCTACACTCTGCCACCCTGTAGTCAAATCCCATACAGCGGAAGCATCCGGCGACGGGGCTATACTTTATGTAGCACCGACCTGCCTCCAAAAGGGCGGACATCAATTTGTCCGTACCCTGAAGGACGACACTGGTGCTACCGTCAGCGGCCACCTTCCAGAGACGACTGACCATCCTCACGTCAGTCCTCTGGGATGCCGGGCTGAAGTCCTGGAGGTTCAGCCGGAGTAGTTCCTCCATGAATTCCTCATGGGGGATCTCCGTATGGACCCCCTGAACCACCACCCGACGACCCAACTTCCGGTTGACAGTCACGTCCAACCCCACCTCCTCGAACTTCTTATTACTCGCCATTCGCTCCCTCTCCAAAACAGAGGGCGTGCGAATGACAGCCCTACCTCCCTTAATTGGTCGCACTTCGTGGACCCTCACTCCAAGTGAGGGACCCACCTCTTTGACCACTTTATTAATTACTTCCTTAGAGGAAGTTGCGGGCCCCTTACTCCTGACCACGACCGACCAGGTCTCCACAGGCTTCGGCGTCACCGGTGCGATTGCAGGCATCGGTGCCGACGGAGCCGGCATCAACCTGCTCGGCGCCGAAGAGGAGGATTTCCCACAACTCCCCCTAAGGGCATCTACCTGACCGCGAAGGTGGGCATTCTCGGTTATGACCGTCATCAGAAGCGCCTCATATTTTGAGGCAAGCTCCATCAGCCCCTTCGCGGCCCCAACATCAAAGTTTTTGGCGTCAAACACCAACTCATTTAATTCCCCCGTTATTCGCTTGGCAGCCGCCACATGGCTGACTGCCCCGCCCCCAACAACCACAGCACCCCTTGAGGGAACTCGCGCACCCTCTTTGTTGGCACCCGAGACACGAGTGCCCGTTTTATTAGCGCCCCCTTTCGCGACGCCCACTCCTTTGCCCACCGTACTAGCCGGATGGACCACGCTCCCACTACCGCTCCCTCCCTCGTTACGCGACAACCCCGTATGCGTTACCGCTTTCTCGGCGGTGGCCACACTGGCACTCCCGTTCCCTACCTCCTTTCCCCCAACGTTACGCGGCGACCCCGCACGCGTAACCGCCTTCTCAGCGGAGGCCACATTGGCACTCCCGCCACAACTCCCGCTCCCTCCCTCGCTTTCCAACTCCTTACGCGGCGACCCCAAACGCGCCTTGCTCCGCGGTGGAGACCTCACCGCTCCCGACGCTTCGTCCTCGCCCCCCGACGTGGAATCCTCCACGACTGTTGAAGCGGCGGATTCTCCGCTTCCAGCGAGGGCCTTCGTCCTCTTCTTCCGTCCACGAGGCATCCTACTTCCCGACTAGCCTCTCAGTCGAACTGATCCGCTGGCGTACCACTAGCGCAGAAGGTTCACGGACAGAAAGATACTGGAGCAGCTGCTCTCCAGGTGTCTGCGTCTGAACGCGCTGAAAAGTGCGACCCACGCAAAGGCCCGCTCAATAGCAGCGATCACCCAAGCGGTCAATTATAGCGATCCCGCAGTGGCACAACCCACAACCCCAACACTTGGTTGGATTAAGGCCACTCAATTGGCCGCCGGCCGGACAATGTCCCCGAACGGTCAGGAGTCGACCGAAGTGGCGCTGAGCCGAATCGCACCGTGGGCTAAACGGTTCGCTAATATGACCGTTGGTCCTCGCAGGAGTCGCAATCTCCAACACTGGACAGACGCTCGCACCCTTTGGGCAATCCTGTCCAGATCCACCTGACACTGAGCCAACTAACCGCCAGATGCTCAGCACAGAACCACTGGCAGGCAGTCCAGTCAGCAAGAGTACCAACAACACGGAGCTACACTGGAACCGTGCGAAGGTTCCGCCACTAACAACAACGTGGATGACCACGTTGTCCGTATATACGGTAATAATTCCCACAAACAATTTCACTGGGCGGTAATAATTAAAAATATTACTCACCCGTTATGTTCACCGAGTCAGCACACAAAAATGTACAAAAATTGCACAAAAATTTGTACTCGCGCAAAATCACCGCGGTCACTAACCCACGCACCCGCAAATCGTACCAACAATTTCACCGAAACCGCTACG
The DNA here is from genome assembly GCA_027475135.1 of Bactrocera correcta. NCBI lineage: Eukaryota > Metazoa > Arthropoda > Insecta > Diptera > Tephritidae > Bactrocera > Bactrocera correcta. Next base: position 68,628,041 of record CM050323.1, on the reverse strand, counting down.
CACACGCGCCAGACAATAACGGTGCCAATCAAATCGCGTAAACAAATACCCGCACAAAAGGGAATCGAAAAATCACCGAGAAAAATACTTCGAAAAATCGCAACGATGCACACGCACGTCTATCCGCGTCGACAGTCAACTAACGAATGCGTCACTGTTGACAGTCATAACTTTGAAGTTGTAGATAATTTCGTCTATCTTGGAATCAGCGTAAACACCACCAACAATGTCAGCCTGGAAATTCAACGCCGGATTACTCTTGCCAACAGGTGCTACTTCGGACTGAGTAGGCAATTGAAAAGTAAAGTCCTCTCTCGACGAACAAAAACCAAACTCTATAAGTCGCTCATAATTCCCGTCCCGCTATATGGTGCAGAGGCTTGGACGATGACAACAACCGATGAGTCGATCTTAAGAGTTTTCGAGCGAAAGGTTCTGCGAAAGATTTATAGTCCTTTGCGCATTGGCCACGGCGAATATTCGATGGAACGATGAGCTGTACGAGATATACGACGACATTGACATAGTTCAGCGAATTAGAAGACAGCGGCTACGCTGGCTAGGTCATGTTGTCCGGATGGATGAAAACGCTCCAGCTCTGAAAGTATTCGACGCAGTACCCGCCGCGGGAAGCAGAGGAAGAGGAAGGCCTCCACTCCGGTGGAAGGACCAAGTGGAGAAGGACATGGCTTCGCTTGGAATATCCCTTTGGCCCCACGTAGCGAAGAGAAGAAACGAGTGGCGCGCTGTTGTTGACTCGGCTATAATCACGTAAGCGGTGCCTACGCCAGTAAAGTAGAAGAAGAAGATTGAAGAAGTCGCACGATAGGGAGTCCTTCCCGATCCTGGCGGAGCTCTTGGTGCTGCTCAACGGCAGTTTACACAGTCGTATTAGTTTTTCGGGGATCCCAAATTTGGACATCGCGGAATAAAGGCAGCTTGTTTTCGTGCTATAATAAGCAGCGTTGAAATCGACCAAGAGGTAGAGCAACCACCTGATTAAGTATTACCTCGTGGGAGTGATAAGACATTTAAGTCTTTTCTATGGCACGGACTGACGGACGCCTGCTCTGGTCTATATGTCTCAGGATATCCGGTATGAGTCTGTAGGTCCACCGTCATTTGAGTGAGGTTTGCCACCGCTGCTGCCATATTGTTAAGCTTTTCACTCTCTCTCTTCTTTTGGCTCCTGTAGTTGGCTCTGATAATTTGTACACTCGCTCGTATTCGTCACCCTGGATGTCAATGGGCATCATACTGGCCATTACTTCAGTAGCATCGCTTAAAATAGTTCGGAAAGCACAAATAACTCTAAATGCTGTCAGTCTGTGCACTGTTTTTATTTGTCTGGCATATGCTTTGATGCCTAACGCCTGGATCCATATTGGAGCCGCATATAATACAACCAATCTCATTACCGATTAAAAAACGCCGGCTGGAACGCACGCAGTCTTTATTTGCCATCATTATTGATAAGGCATTCAGAATTTTGTTCGCCTTACTTGCAGTATATTCTATATGGTCCTTTAATTTGAGCCTTGAGTCTACTATTACTCCCAAATATTTTAGGTGTGGCTGTGAATGAATCTGGCACTCCCCTATGGTGAGAGATATACTTTCCTCCACTTTCCTTGTGCTTATGAGCAAGACTTCAGTCTTTTGCTCCACCAGTTCTAAACTCATTGAGGAGAACCATTGGCGCAGACCGTTTATGCATTCGTTGCATTTGCTCCGGAGGTCATAGAGGTGTTTAGCAACTGCTACCACAATAAGGTCGTCTGTGTATGCAACTAATTTAATATCTTTCGAATGGTGTCTCCTTAGCACCCCATCATACATTATATTCCATAAAAGGGGGCCCAGTACCGAGCCTTGCGGTACCCCACTCGAGAAAGAGTAGTTCTTGGAGCCTTCATCTGTATCGGATTATAGTCGCCTGCTTTCGAAATAACTTATGACAATTTCCATCAGTTATTGAGGAGTACTAATGTCATGAGCTGAGTTAAAGACATTCTTCACATCCAGAGTGACCAGCGTACAATATTTTTTTGTTCCGCCTTTCCATCGCTTGCCACTTACTGCGCATTTCGCGGTGTCAACGACATCGTATAGTGCGTCAATGGTGGACCTTTTTTTCATAAAGCCGTATTGTCTTTCTGATAATCCGCCGGCTTTCTGGATTGCTATCTCCAAGCGGTTCCTTACTATGCTTTCATATACTTTGCCAATAGTGTCAAGCATGCACAGAGGTCAATATAATGATGAAGGTTCCTTCAGAGGATTTTTTGGTTTAGGGTGTAGAACCAATCGCTGGACTTTCCATGGGTCGGGAAATGTTCCTTCTTTTAAGCACGCATTGTACATTTTTACGAATAATTTAGGTTTCAGATCATGGCTGCCTTTAGGGCTCTATTTGGAATGCCATCTAATCCAGGCGCTTTGCTGCTTTTAATTTTTCCGGCTACGGCCAATATTTCTTCTTCACTAACTAGCAGTGGTGGCTCTATGACTTCGGTTCGAGGCTTAGCATAAGAAATATTGTCGTGTTTTGGAAACAAAGTTTCGACGACTTTTCTCATGAAGGATGCACTTTTGGGTTGTTGTGCCTTTTTTTTGAATTTTGACATACATATTTTATATGCTGTTCCCCAGGGGTCCTCGTTTGCTTCCGCACAGAGTTTTTCAAAACACTTTTTTTTACTACGACCAATGGCTGACTTCAGAAGATTATTTTGACTTTTAAATATATTCCTAAGACTGATTTCATTAGTTCACTCTAGTTACGTTGGCGGCGTCTAGCTGAGTTGCAGAGTTTTCTAAACACAGCAATTTCTTCACTCCATCAATACACTGACCTTCGGTTGTTGCGGTGTGCTGTCCTACGCATGGTTGCGTCGCAGGCTGTGGACAATTTTTGTCGCATTGCGGATACCAAGTGCATGGTGTCTTCGCCTTGTATATTTTCTGAACTCCAGACCATCTCAAAAAGTTCGGCATCAAAGTCTTTTTGTTTCCAAGTTCGTTTTTGGCATGTGCTCCTGCTATGGCGTTCCGTCCCTCCGGCATATGAGACCTCAGCAATAATAGCCATGTGGTCACTGTTTGTAAATATGTCCGACACCGCCCACTTGATGTGCCTACTAAGGGCGTCGGTGGCGAACATGAGACCGATTATGGAGCCTTTGTTTCCTTTTTGAAATGTATTTTGCGTTCCGCTATTCAGGATCGTAAAATTCGTTTGGCCGAAGAATTCAAGTAGTAGACTCCCACGGTGATTTGTGCGCCTGCTACCCCAAGAGGTCGCAATCGCCTGCGATTATAATTGGTGCTTTGCCTCTGGTTTGTAGAGCAAGTTCCAGGAGGAATTCTTCAAAATCTTTAATTGAGGCGCTGGGAGGAGCATAGCAGCTAACAAAGAATATGCCACGTATATTTGCCCAAGTGAAACAGTTGTGATATCTGGAGCAAGATATAAATGGTTGTCCTTTACATGACCATATTGCAGCTTTTCCGGATATGCCTGTGGTCCAAGTGCTTTCCGAACGCTGGGAGTATTGTTCGCTTAATAAGGCGACATCAATGTTTTTTTCAACTGCTGTCTGTTCAAGCAGATCTTGTGCTCCAGTGCAGTGATTTAGATTTAATTGCAATATCTTCATTTTCCTAAAGATTTCGCCATCTCCAAATATTTGGGGCAAGTAGTACTCAAGGCTGAGTGTGCTCCTTTAACAGCATGCAGCTAGGATTGTTAGTGCATGACTTCGCGACATGTCCACCGGCTCCACAACGTGTACACAGGGACGACGTGTCAACAGGGTTGCAGCATTTGTGCGCCATGTGCATCAGAAGGAAACACCTAAAGCAACGGGGAATTTGGGAGTATTCCCGGAGGCAACAGATGGACCATCCGATTTTTATGTTGTCTACCTTAAGCGCAGCCTTGGCATCCTGGGCGCGCAGGCATAGTGCAGCTACTTGGGTACCATTTCGGGTTTTTCGCATGCTTTTAATTTTTATTTTCCCTAGGTTTTATAACCGGCACTCTTGTTGCAGTGACTCGCAAATCTCTTCCGGAGTTGTAATTTCATCTAAGCCCTTGCATATGATCGTTACAATGTGGGTTTTGGGCTGTATCACAGCCATTTCACCGACCACTTCCTCTCCTCGCACTTTGGAACTGCTCTCTTACTCGCTTGGTTTTTCAGCTCTAATAGCAGGTCTCCTTGTAACGTTTTCCTTATACACGTGACACTTGAGCCCAATTCTTCTAACCCGGTATCACCTTTTATTTTCCGGAGAATATCCGCGTATCATGCACCATCCTTTTTCGTGAGTATGATGGCGTCTGGCCTCGATATAATTTTCTTTCCGACTGGTCTTCGCTTCTTGACAACGTCCACCCATGTGTCGGATGTAGTGGGTATAACCGTTGTATTGGTTTGAATCAACTTCCATGTCTCGCTGTAGGTGGGCTGCTCCGCTTTATTTTCATTTTTCGGCTTTTTATTGAGAGGTTAAAAGCCTATTGTCTCCCGTAGCCTCTTCGGGGTATTTACACCCTTACCCATTTGGGAAACCTGGGACGCTTTCCCTACCATATTACTTTTGGGTAGGTTTCCGCCTTTATCAGCCTTGGCAAGTAGCGCTACCATGTTGCTAACTAAGTCGCGCATTTCCTGGTTTATATGCCTTTGGCCAGCCATCATATTCTCCAGTTCCTTTATTTTACTACACAACTGGTTAAAATTATGGGTAGTTTCGTTAATTGGCGTTTCCTCGGAGAGTTTGCCACCTCTATTTGTATTATTGGCATCTTCGCATGTTCTGGTTGATCCAGCAGCGGTGGATAACTCACTTTTTCTATTAGGAGGCGTTCTCATTATTTTAGAGTTCCTTTTAAATGGATTCTCGGGTGTGCATCCGCTACTGTTCTCAGAGGCCATACCTCAATGAGAAAAATCGTTGTGAGCTCCTAACGAAAGGTCACTGTCGCTACAACCTTGCTTTTTTTTGGTAGTTGGCAATACTAAAAACAAAAGGAATACGAAAAGGAGACAAAACGGCAATGCAAAAATTATGCACGCGCTTTGCTTGGATTGCTGCTACAGGGGAAAAACGATGTGTTTTGGATAAAAAGATACAAAAATATATTCTGGTAAGTGCAATTGAATTTTAATTAAAAAACAAATACAAATTGTACTTAGCTTATCCCGCAGATTTAGTGTCCGTTTAGCTTTCGAAAAACTTCGGCGAAGAAATCGCTATCAATTGGTGTGAGAAAATAGGAATGTTTGACAAAACCCTAGGACCGTATCAAAAACACAACCACTTCACTTGACCCTTTCACGGGTCTTTTTCAAGATTTGTTGCAAGGTGAATATCTGGTCGGTTGTTGATTTTCCAGGTCTAAAGCCACACTGATAAGGTCCAATCAGTTTGTTGACGGTGGGCTTTAATCTTTCACACAATACGCTCGATAGAACCTTATATGCGATGTTGAGGAGACTAATCCCACGGTAGTTGGCACAGATTGTGGGGTCTCCTTTTTTATGGATTGGGCATAGCACACTTAAATTCGAATCGTTGGGCATGCTTTCGTCCGACCATATTTTGAAAAGAAGATGATGCATGCTCCTTATCAGTTCTTCGCCGCCGTGTTTGAATAGCTCGGCCGGCAATCCATCGGCCCCTGCCGCTTTGTTGTTTTTCAGGCGGGCTATTGCTACTCGAACTTCTTCATGGTCGGGCGATGGAACGTCTGCTCCATCGTCATCGATTCGAGTTCTCCTTCTCCTGGAGTTGTGCGTTCACTGCCATTCAGCAGGCTTCTAGCCCTCATCGGTGGCTAGAAACCTTCTGCAAGCAGCCGCATTTTTTCGTAGAATTTTCGAGCATTGCCCCTGTCGGCCAGCTTATCAAGCTCTTCGTACTCACGCATTTCGGCCTCTTTCTTTTTCTGTCTACAAATGCGTCTCGCTTCCCTCTTCAACTCTCGGTATCTATTCCATCCCGCACGTGTTGTCGTCGATCGTACGTTGCGAGGTAGACAGCCTGTTTTCTCTCCGCTGTGAAACGGCACTCCTCGTCGTACCAGCTGTTCTTTTGCGCTTTCCGAAAACCAATGGTTTCTGTTGCAGCTGTACGTAAGGAGTTTGAAATGCCGTCCCACAGTTACCTTATACCGAGTTGTTGACGAGTGCTCTCAGAGAGCAGGAGTGCAAGTCGAGTAGAAAATCGTTCGGCTGTCTGTTGTGATTGCAGCTTCTCGACGTCGAATCTTCCTTGTGTTTGTTGGCGTGCGTTTTTTGCTGCACAGAGGCGGGTGCGAATTTTGGCTGCAACAATATAGTGGTCCGAGTCGATGTTAGGATCTCGGAGCGCACGCACATCTAAAACACTGGAGACGTGTCTTCCGTCTATCACAACATGATCAATCTGGTTGGTGGTTCTTCGATCCGGAGACAGCCAGGTAGCTTGATGAATCTACTTATGCTGGAATCTAGTACTACAGATAACCATATTTCGGGCCCCGGCGAAGTCGATCAGCCTCAACCCATTTGGAGATGTTTCGTCGTGGAGGCTGAATTTACCGACCGCAGTGCCACAGATCCCTTCTTTACCTACCCTGGCGTTAAAGTCGCTAAGCACGATTTTGACATCGTGGCGGGGTCATCTCTCATAAGTGCGCTCCAAGCACTCATAATAGGCATCTTTGGTCACATCGTCCTTCTCTTAGGTCGGGGCGTGGGCGCTAATCAGCGAAATGTTGAAGAACCTCGCTTTGATGCGGATTGTGGCTAGACGTTCAATCTCCGGAGTGAATGATAGTACTCGGCGATTCTCTCCTACCACGAATCCAACACCAATGCCATGATCGTTATCAAAAGGTTGGTCTCTCATCCGAGGCTTGTTGTTCCTTTTCATTGGGTGTGTTTTTTTACGTGGCGGGTCCCAAACCCACCGCACAACCCTATACAGGGGATGTTTCGCCTTCTTATTTTAGCTCGCCTTCAAACGGATATTCTTAGGCTACCCAGAGGATACTTGGTCAAAGACCGGAAGTCGTGAGCTGCTTGAGTCATATGTAAAAGAATCGTTTCTGGCCACTGCCAAGTGAATGGCGATCAGAAAACTTTCCTCACTTGCGTGAACTTCTACACATGACTCTATCCCCCAGCTAGCAGCTATCAGTGCAAATTAATAGGAAATGAGCTCCTCATGCGGTCGGCTGCCTGACCGCTCCCTTGTTGGCTTTGCCGTTGTTTGCTTGGAGCATTATAATTATTATGCAAATTTTTGTAATTATCAGATAGCGAGCAAAAAATGTATTCTTCTTACATTTATGTACCTATAAATGTAGAAAAGCATAAGAATACTCAAATCGTGCTCACCCGAGTCCGGCGCTTGTTGGCGCTATTTTTTGTGAAAGTTGGGAAATATAACGAAACTTTGAAAATTTAAATCTTGTTAAATAAGGCAAATAAATGTGTCTCGTATTTCAATTTCTGTTTTTCCCTCGGATGTAGTTGAAAGCAGTCAGTTTAATAGCGAGTTGCTATCCGAAAAAAGTTTGCGCATATATGTCTGCAAGAACACCACTCGAAAGGCAATGTCTTTCTTGAAAGTACTAAAGTAATATACGAACAATTATACTAAACTGAATTAGAAGAATCGGAGTTGACCTTTGAAGAACTGCTTCTTTTTCGACTTTTAAATAAGATATACATATTTCCAATTATGGCTCTACGTTTTTTGAAGAAAATATAGTGTACTAACGCTGTATAAATCCTGCCCGAATTCTTAGCAATTTTTTGTAACAACGTCTTTGTTCCACTACTGATTTGGTCCTTAGGTTCTTTCAAGAAGTAGAGTCTTTACACTACAAGGCAGGGTTTTCGCATCCAAAAATAGTCGATTATATTTGTTACTACAGCAACTGAACTTATATTAAATTCACATTGTTTTAAACCAATACCAAAAGTATTAAGGAGAAATAAAACAACATAAATAACAAGTGTTTGAAGAACTACAAAAAATATAAAAAAGAAAGTGAAATTAAGAAAGAAAATAAAACTTAAGGAGTTATTAAGCAACCCGCAAAAATCAAAAAAACTGAAAACTAAACAACAATTCTGCAAGCAATCGCTTGTCCATAAACTGTCATTATGCGGTCAAGGATAAAAAGGATATTTCAAGCGATTTAAAGTTCCTGACGAAGAGCTGACACGAACACGCACTCACTCAAAGTGTAGTTTAAACTTGTCGGCAAGGGTGTGTGCCACGCACATACATATCGCATTGACTTAAACAGGGGTGCTGAGAATGGCGTGCGGGGAATAAATTGGAAAAGTTGCATCTGCAAACTAACACTTTGCGTAACTCGTTGACAACTCGTTTGAAGGAGTTTACAAAACAGAAAAAACGCGAGTTGACAACAGCACATGGCTGGCTGAAGCGATTTATAGCGGTTATCGTGTTTTGCACCTCACACAAACATATACAGAATGATTGCACAATTATGAAAATAAAAAACAAACGTCAAAGTCACGCTTTCTTCACACAACTTCTGCCACTGCACGGTTGTATATACCGTTATTTCACTTCCCCATGTACATTCGTGCGTACCTGTGCGTGGTTAGTCATACGCAACATGTCATTCTAGTTCACATGTCAGCGCACGGCGCGTCTTGAACGGCTATCATGCTATGCTTGCAAACACATCTTGACGAAGTGTGTTGTCATCGTCGTTGGCAAGAAAAATGGTTTTCATCAAGTGTGCAATTTTTCTATAAGGCGTGAAAGATCAAACATTTCTCTTTTCTTGTTATTGTTCCCACTCTTTTGCAGGAATATCTCATATAACACGATTTTTAACGCTATTTTCAGCTTCTTCTTTACTCTTCGGCAAGCACTTTAGTGTTCCTCGCTTAATTGTCTATGCATATACTCCTTTATTGTTGTTGTTTTTGCTTTGCATTCCACATATGCTAACTCGTTGTCAACACGTTATTTATTATGCAAAAAAGGTGTACTCGATTATGAAAATCGTTGAAAAATTTAAGAATAAATATTACACATTTACACTCTTGTTGCATTCGTGCTACAGGGTCCAGCACTCGAAGTGTAACCAATTAAAAAAGCTATAAATTCGGTTTGGAAAATTATTTTTATTTATTTTAAAGTACAAAATGTGTGAAAATATTCATAAATTCAAGACCAATTCATTTTTGCTCGATATGACCAACTTTTGCCTACTTGCCGGTACTTTGGGCCACTCACAGACAATGGCTTCCTTCAGCATTTCGAGACTGGTGTATTTTTTACTTCGGACCTTGCTCTCCAAAATGGCTCAGAGAGAATAATCCATTGGATTCGCATCTGGTGAATTCAAGAGCCATTGTGTGGTCGTAATGAAGTTCGGTTCACTCGCGCTTTGTGAGACGGTGCTGTCTTGTTGAAACGTCCATGGTTAGCGACCGAAATTTTTGAATGCCCACGGCTTCAAAGCAGTATCCAGAACACTTTCCCGATTATAATTTGTCGCATTTACTTTGACGCCAGGCTCGATGAAAATAATTGGAGGGCGCCCATCTGCAGTGACAGCGGCCATAACCATTATTTGTGACGGGTGCTGCCTCCTGGTGGCCAACCGATGACTTAGATTCTCGTATGAACGGTCGGTCAAGTAAACCCTATCGTTTTGAGAGTTTTGGAATTGCTCAATTTTTTCGTCAGAAAACATGTTCGGAATTTGACCGCTTTCGGCCAAACGAAGCGACCGCTTCGCTCTCTCATGTCTTACTTATTGCTGCTTATGTGTGTGATCATGGGCCTTTTGGAACTCTTAAGGCTTGACCTTGAGCTTATTTTTCAATATGCGTCAGATGCTGCGGTCAGATATTTTCAGTTATTTAGCCATTTGATTGGCACTTCGTTGTGGATTTCGCTCAAGTCACTTCTTCACTTTCCGAACCATCTCACGTAACGTTGCAGTTTTTGATGACCACCTCCATGGCGTTTTTCGATGCTACCAGTATCATTGTAACGAGTGATCATGCGATTAACAAAATCTTTATTCACATTAAGGTGTTCGAGCTCACGAACAATTGCTGGCTGTGATTTTCCAGCTTTATAGTCTTTCTCTCTTTCACTTGCTACTTCTCCCCCCCTTTCTTCGTCAAAGTAGTAAGTAAGTACGTTTCTGTGATAGTGAGTCCACTTTAATCTAGTCTTAGCATCTATGCGAGCGTTTGCTATTTGAGTGCTATTAGTTTCAAGTAAATTTCCAAATACATCCTAATAACATCAGGACAGAAATTAAAGACCAACTCTCTACTTGGCACTAAAGTAAGCCCAAAAATAGGAACCTTGCCTCCGCATCATTAAGCAGGACGGGATAAAGGCGTGTAAAAACTTTCAGATCGTTATCTAGAAAACAGAGGGACTAGTAGTATGGCACGGCTTAATTGACTCAGCTCGTTTTTTGTATATCTTATATATGTATAGAAATAAGTTGCTTTTTTATCTGTGTGCTGTGGCTGGCTAAACCGTTTCGTGAAATGCAAAATGACCTAAGCCACTCTGAAGGTGATCCAATGAGGATGGTTTGCAAAAAAAAAAAATCAGAGTCACTTTTCAATACAAATTTTGTTTAAACTTTTTTGTTTTGTTTTACAATTGGTTTATTTGTAAATTATTTGAATCGTTCAATTTCTGTCGGTTACTTTCTTTATTTTGGCTATTCAAAAGGTAAATTATTGAAAAATATTCAGTGAAAACTTTATGTGTTTCATACAAAGTGATTAATTAAAGATTGAAGTTTGTTACGATGCCATGAAGAGGTCACGCTAATATCGGTCGACGTTCTCTTTACCACCAACATACATTATCCATTGGAAACCCAAAGCATATGCTTGAGTCCCCGCAGGATGCGATTGAATACCTGTACGTGCGGATTTGTTTGTTACTCGTACATTCACTTGAAATGCAAAATGGCTATACAACAGATAACGGAACTATTCAATCGCGTTCAATCAGCAAGATCGTCACGATATCACAGCATGACTTTTCAAACAACAGTTACGATGTTTGATGGACTGAAGCAATGTATGCATATATGATATGTTAGATGCTGTATGTACTCTGTTGAGTGGCCAAAACCAATCTGTTCTTAGACCTTGCGGACACCACAATCGCACTTCGGTGTGTGTGTCTGACAATAAATGCACGAAACAGTATCCACGTGCTTTTCTTTCGGAAACGCAAACTGGAAATGATCGTAGCTCACCAGATGACAACGGCAGAACATTTAATATTCAACTTAGAGGAGTGAATATCTAAGTCGACAAAATATGGATCGCACCATATTCGCCACTGTTGTCTAATTCACATTCAAAACTCATGTCAATACTGAGTATTGTAGTTTGGTGAAATCGATCAAATACGTTTGCAAATACGTCACCAGACGACGATTGCTTATACCTTCGGCTGCTATTGATTTTTGTACGCGGTTCAATTTTATTTGAGTCATTGCGTATTGTGAATGGTTCGGTGTGGGTAACTTTTCGAGAAGCATGCCAACAAATACAATTGCTTTAACATGACAATCAATGAAATCAAACGATGGACGAAGCGGTAACTACTTCGCATTCCACTGAAGTTCACACACTTTTCGCGATAATCATTTCGATATAAACTTCAGATCCGCGTCCAATTTTGGAATACGAACAAAAATGACAGTATTCGATAAGAAGTTAATTAGGCAAACTCCGGTTGATACTAGCAATGGTTTGATATCAATTCCATCTGCCTTTTGTCAATTCACTTCAACGAAAGAAGAACTCATCACGAATGTTTATCCGAACATTGGGCAAACTATCGTAACTACGATTTGTTAATAATATTTTTATTATCCATTTTTTTATGGTGTTTTTATTGATTTCTTACAGAAAAAAATTTTACAAAAATATATTAAAAATTAAAATAATTAGAGGGGGGGAGAGACAGGTGTAAAAAAAAATGGCGCATCCTGGTGACATTGATCCTGACTCTCCTGGTGGTCTGAAAAAAAAAAACTCAAAGGAAATTCTTAATCAATAAGGTTGCTGTTATAGTCCCTACCTCAGGGAACATAAAAACTTTTTTGAAAAATGGCGGCTGCCTGAAAATAAACCTCACTTTTTACGTTTTTTTTGATATTCCTGAATTTCTTTAAAACATTGAAAACAAAAATTTTGACGCAATGCTGGTAGGAACGATAAGGGATTATATAAAAAAGGTTCACACAAAACTTCAAGTAAATCAAGTTGTATAGAACTTGAGATAATGCCGGTAGAGTGTGGACAAAACAAGTTTCGAGAAAAACGCGTTTAAAAAAGTGAGTCTACCTATCTACTGCGTCACTATGGTAACTGTAGCTCTTAAAATAATTTTTATTTTATTTATTTATTTGTTTATTACTAATTATAAATAATTAATCCACTTGTAAGAATCAGCACTGGCTACCAGGGCCTTCGGCTCTTAATACTAAGATTATGGTAAAAAGAAAATATTTAGTAAGGTTATTTAGTTGAATGTGGTGTTATATGTCTTTGATGTTACACAGTTTAAGAAATTTATTAATGGCACTGATGTTATCGCTATTTGTTGCTTTGAGAAGGTCAGAAGGTTTCTTTTTCCCAAAGTTTGATTTCCTTAATAAATGCAGTGCAGGACATTCATCGATGAGGTGGATGACTGATTGGGTGGGAGCGTTGCAATGGTGACAGCTTGGTTGATTGGTATCGGTAAGAATGAGGCTGTGAGTTCTTGTGGTGTGGCCTATTCTAAGACGAGTGAACGTCTTGATGTTGTGGCATGAGCAGTCCGATGGGTAGATAGGTTTTACACCAGTTGGGTTTTAATCTCTGTAGTGATGTTGGTAGCTAGTCCAGTCTCGGAGATGCATATGATGGCAGTATTTTTTATATGTTCTTTGATGTCTTTACTAGCAAAGTGAGGAAAGAACACCAACGGCTCTCTACTACCTTCTTTTGCATGTTTGTCTGCTGTCTCGTTGCCTTTTATACCAGCATGCCCTGGTACCTACATTATTTTTATGCTGTTTTCATGATGGAAGAGTTTGTCGCGTATATTCTGTATTAGCCATGAATTATTTTCTGACTTTTAAAGTGCATCAATGGTTGATTTACTATCGCCACATATTATATGTTTTTCTCCTGTTGATGAGGCGTATAGAACCGCTTCGTAAATTGCTGCAGCTTCTTCTGTAAAAACCGAGCAATATGTTGGCAAAGGAGGATGGAGTCATGTGTAGAAGTTCACGCAAGTGAGGAAAGTTCTCTGATCGCCATTCACTTGGCAGTGGCCAGAAACGATTCTTTTACATATGACTCAAGCAGCTCACGACTTCCGGTCTTTAACCAAGTATCCTCTGGGTAACCTAAGAACATCCGTTTGAAAGCGAGCTAAAGTGAGAAGGCGAAACACCCCCTGCATAGGGTTGTGCGCTGGGTTTGGGACCCGCCACGTAAAAAAACACCCCCAATGAAAAGAAAAAAACAGCCTCGGATGAGAGCCCCCTTTTGATGACGACCATGGCAAACGAAATAAGGACTATGATTTGAAGGCATGCACCTGGAATGTCCGGTCCCTTAATTGGGAAGGTGCCGCTGCCCAGCTGGTAGATGTCCTCGTAAAGATAAAGGCTGACATCACCGCCGTCCAAGAAATGCGATGGACGGGACAAGGACAGAGACGAGTAGTTCCTTGTGACATTTACTACAGTGGCCATATAAAGGAGCGCAAGTTTGGTGTTGGATTCGTGGTGGGAGAGAGACTCCGTCGCCGAGTACTATCATTCACTCCGGAGAATGAACGTCTAGCCACAATGCGCATCAAAGCGAGGTTCTTCAACATATCGCTGATTTGCGCCCACGCCCCGATGGAAGAGAAGGACGATGTGACCAAAGATGCCTTTTATGAGTGTTTGGAGCGCACATATGAGAGATGCCCCCGCCAATATGTCAAAATCGTGCTTGGCGACTTCAATTCCAGGGTGGGCAAAGAAGGTATCTTTGGCACTACGGTCGGTAAATTCAGCCTCCTTGAGGAAACATCCCCAAATGGGTTGAGGCTGATCGACTTCGCCCGAGCCCGAAATATGTTTATCTGTAGTACTAGAGTTCAGCATAAGAAGATACATCAAGCTCGATCATGTTGTGATAGACGGAAGACACGTCTCCAGTGTTTTAGATGTGCGTGCGCTCCGAGGTCGTAACATCAACTCGGACCACTATATTGTTGCAACCAAATTTCGCACCCGCCTCTGTGCAGCAAAAAACGCACGCCACCAAATACAAGGATGGTTCGACTTCGAGAAGCTGCAATCACAACAGAGAGCCGAACGTTTTTCTACTCGACTTGCACTCCTGCTCTCTGAGAGCACTCGTTAGAAACTCGCAGCGGAGAGACAACAGGCTGCCTACCTCGAAACGTTACGATTGACCACAACACGTGCGGGATGGGATAGATACCGAGAGTTGAAGACGGAAGGGAGGCGCATTTGTAGACAGAAAAAGAAAGAGACCGAAATGCGTGAGTGCGAAGAGCTTCATAAGCTGGACGACAGGGGTTTGCAGAAGGTTTCAAGACCGGAGCACACTCTTGTGGAACTCCCCAAGATGATCTAGCCACCGATGCCCAGAGCATATTTAAATTAGGGAGGGAACACTTCTCCAGCCTGCTGAGTGGCAGTGAACGCACAACACCAGGAGAAAGCGAACCCGATACCCCAATCGATGACGATGGAGCAGACGTTCCATTGCCCGACCATGAAAAAGTTCGAATAGCAATTGCCCGCCTGAAAAACAACAAAGCGGCAGGGGCCGATGGATTGCCGGCCGAGCTATTCAAACACGGCGGCGAAGAGCTGACAAGGTGCATGCATCAGCTTCTTTGCAAAATATGGTCGGACGAAAGTATGCCCAACGATTGGAATTTAAGTGTGCTATGCCCAATCCACAAAAAAGGAGACCCCACAATCTGCGCCAACTACCGTGGGATTAGCCTCCTCAACATCGCATATAAGGTTCTGTCGAGCGTATTGTGTGAAAGTTTAAAGCCCACCGTCAACAAACTGATTGGACCTTATCAGTGTGGCTTTGGACCTGGTAAATCAACAACCGACCAGATATTCACGATGCTCCAAATCTTGGAAAAGACCCATGAAAGGAGAATCGACACACACCTTCTCTTCGTCGATTTCAAAGCTGCTTTCGACAGCACGAAAAGGAGCTGCCTTTATGCCGCGATGTCTGAATTTGGTATCCCCGAAAAACTAATACGGCTGTGTAAGCTGACGTTGAGCAACACGAAAAGCTCCGTCAGAATCGGGAAGGACCTCTCCGAGCCGTTCGATACCAAACGAGGTTTCAGATAAGGCGACTCCCTATCGTGCGACTTTTTCAACCCGCTTCTGGAGAAAATATTTCGAGCTGCAGAACTCAACAGAGAAGGTACCATCTTCTATAAGAGTTTACAACTGCTGGCGTATGCCGATGATATTGATATCATCGGCCTCAACACCCGCGCCGTTAGTTCTGCTTTCTCTAGACTTAACAAGGAAGCAACACAAATGGGTCTGGCAGTGAACGAGGGCAAGACGAAATATCTTCTGTCATCAAACAAACAGTCGTCGCACTCGCGACTTGGCACTCACGTCACTGTTGACAGTCATAACTTTGAAGTTGTAGATAATTTCGTCTATCTCGGAATCAGCGCAAACACCACCAACAATGTCAGCCTAGAAATCCAACGCAGGATAACTCTTGCCTACAGGTGCTACTTCGGACTAAGTAGGCAATTGAGACGCAAAGTCCTCCCTCGACGAACAAAAACCAAACTCTATAAGTCACTCATAATTCCCGTCCTGCTATATGGTGCAGAGGCTTGGACGATGTCAACAACGGATGAGTCGACGTTGCGAGTTTTCGAGAGAAAGGTTCTGCGAAAGATTTATGGTCCTATGCGCGTTGGCCACGGCGAATATCGCATTCGATGGAACGATGAGCTGTACGAAATATACGACGACATTGACATAGTTCAGCGAATTAAAAGACAGCGGCTACGCTGGCTAGGACATGTTGTCCGGATGGATGAAAACACTCCAGCTCTGAAAGTATTCGACGCAGTACCCGCCGCGGGAAGCAGAGGAAGAGGAAGACTTCCACTCCGTTGGAAGAACCAAGTGGAGAAGTACCTGGCCTCGCTTGGAATATCCAATTGGCGCCACGTAGCGAAGAGAAGAAACGACTGGCGCGCTGTTGTTGACTCGGCTATAATCGCGTAAGCGGTGTCTACGCCAGTAAAGAAGAAGATGTTGGCAAAGCACCGACAGTAAAAGCGACACCCTGATCGTTTGACACTGCAAACGTGGTAGTAGTATCCGTTTTCGACCCGTCGGTATATATGGGTTCCCATTCTGGTTTATAAGACTCAATAACCTCGTTGAAGAGCAGAAAAAATTCGTTGAAGCTGGTTTTTAGTTTCTGGTGCTTTGACAGAGTGTTTATAAAAGAATGTTTGGGAGTCAACCATTGTGGATGGTCAGGCTCGACGAGCAATTCGGGTGTGGATATTAAATTGAGGTCAATGCATTGCATGAGGGTGGACTGTTTGTTCGATGCATTCCTCTTAGTTGTAGACGTCTCGACGATGTTGAAAAAGGTTTTGCTCCTATTATGAAGAATCCTAGGTAGAAGCATCATGGTATTATATTTAATTCTTTGCTGGATGCTCGGTAGGCCTGCTTCGGCTAAAACGGCTCTGATCGGAGAGGTGGGGAACGCGTATGCTTCTTCTTACTGCTGTGTGGTAAGGCGCTTGGATGCATGCGAGGTGAGATTTTGCGCAGTGTCCATATATCGCGAGTCCAAAATCAATTTTTAATAACATCAGTGCTTTTACAATATTTACAAGATAAGATAAGAATAGGGAACGGGAAACTCAAGTTAAAGACAACAACACAAATTTGTCATATGCAGATGTTACCCGGTCTCAGTTCATTAATAACGACAATAATAAATATCGTTAGTGATAATATTAGCATTAACCTAGCCAAAGAAAATTCTCTAATAACCAAGATAGAACAAATGATTAACAAACAAAGTGAATTAATGAACACTATGATGCAAATGATGAGATTAATTATAACAAAATTATGTCCTTAAATTTAAAACTAGTTATATGGACTAGAAGTAGAACAATTTCATAAGACCATGTCCATTGACATTTTTTTAATTTCTGAGACCCACTTCACATCGAAATTTTTTTCAAGATAAGAGGTTATGATCTGATAAGCGCAAACCATCCAAACGACAGAGCTCATGCAGGATCTGCTATTTTGGTTAAGGCAAATATGAAGTATACTGTTGAAGAGCCCATCACAAAAGATTATATTCAGGCAGCATGTATAAAAATAAAATGTGACTCTTCCGAGGTGCTTGTATCCTCAATATATCTACCCCCTCGCCATAACATCAGGGCTCATGAATTTGATGCTTTCTTTGGGTCGTTGGGACCAAGATTCTTAGTAGGTGGTGACTTTAACGAGGCTAAGCATCCATGGTGGGGTTCCAGGCTAACCAACCTAAAAGGCAAAGAGTTACATAAGTGTATTAGCAATAAGAAATTTTCAACACTGTCCACAGGAAATCCGACATACTGGCCTTCTGATTCTTGTAAAACTCCTGACTTGCTAGATTTTGTCGTATATAATGGATATCCTAAAAATTGCCTCCATATAACAGATTCCAATGATTTAAGCTCGGAACATTCTCCACTCATTCTTCACTATAACACTTTTTTGCACACTTATATGAAAAAGAGCAGTATCATTTCTAAAACAACCAGTATACATAAATTTTAACACTGCCTGGACGAAAATATTAACCTCAATATTTGCTTAAAATCTGGTAGAGATTTGGATGAGGCTGTGGAAAGTTTGACCAATTCAATCCATGAAGCAGCCGCCATCTCCACTCCTTCGCGACAACTTGACCAAAGATCGTATAGCGATTTCCTTTCAGCTGACATAAGAAAACTGGTTCAGACCAAGCGACAGTTGGGGAAGATATGGCAGACAAGTAGGTACCCCTCTGACAAAAGAAATTTAAACAGGGCAACAAAAGAGCTAAAGCAACGACTCTCAGATTTCATAAATCAATGTACAGCTAACTTTTTAAAAAGTCTAGGTACACGACCCAGCGATCACTCTATTTGGAAAGCAACGAAGTACATAAAACGCCCAAAAACAAGAAACCATCCGGTAAAAGATATTAATGGAGCATGGTGTCCGATTTTGCCAAAGCGGCAGCTTTTGCCGAGCATTTAGAAGGCACTTTCCAGCCATTTGATTTTAGCTGCCCTTCTGTCATTAAAGAAATAAATAGTTTTATGCAAAGCCCTTGTCAAATGGATCTTCCTGTAAGACCTATAAGACAATGTGAGGTTGGTTACCAGATAGAAATCCCCTGGTTATGATCAAATAAATGCAAGAGTGGTTAAATTGCTAACGAAAAAAGCGCATAACCTTTTAACACTTTTATTCAATGCAATACTACGGCTTCACCACTTTCCGTCTCAATGGAAGTGCGCGGAAATCATTATGATCAGCAAACCAGGCAAACCTAAAAGCATGCTGAAGTCGTACAGACCGATTAGCTTACTGGTAACTTTCCCCAAATTATTTGAGAAAATCCTTTTGCGACGACTGTTACCAGTTTTAGAGAAAAATTCCATTATTCCGCAGCATCAATTCAGATTTCGTCAAAAACACGGTACTCCTGAACAATGCCATCGCATTGTTCGTTTCATTAGTAATACGCTGGAAAGTAAAGATTACTGTTCCGCAGTGTTTTTAGATATT
The DNA here is from genome assembly GCA_027475135.1 of Bactrocera correcta. Classification (NCBI taxonomy): domain Eukaryota; kingdom Metazoa; phylum Arthropoda; class Insecta; order Diptera; family Tephritidae; genus Bactrocera; species Bactrocera correcta. The sequence goes on along the minus strand of CM050323.1, from coordinate 68,609,116 downwards.
CAACAAGCTTTTGATCGAGTCTGGCATATTGGGTTGATTTATAAACTAAAAAAATGCTCCCTGCTCCGTTTTTCCTTGTTCTGAAAAACTACATTCTAGATAGACACCTTTACGTAAGAGTGATAGACGAATATTCGAAAATATATCCTATTAGTGCTGTAATTCCACAGGGAAGCGTTCTTGGTCCGATTCTGTATACAATATATACCTCAGATATGCCTGTCCTTGAAAATGCTTGCGGCAAGCAGTTCTAGGATCGAAGCGTCGCAAATGATTCAGGATCAGGTACGAATTACTGAGGCATGGTTTAAAAATTGGAATATGGCCATTAATACAGATAAATCTATACATATCACATTTACAATGAAAAAAGACTCCTTGTCCAAGTATTATTAGGATCAATGAAGAGATTCCTAACAGCAATACAGTGAAGTACTTAGGCCTCCATCTTGATAGAAGATTAACATGAAAAAATCACGTTAAGGCAAAACGAAAAGAGCTTAAAGTAAAGACTAATAAAATGTACTGGCTTTTTGGACCCAATTCTGAATTGAGTTTTTAAAACAAAATTTTACTTTATAAAGCCATACTAAAGCCGGTCTGCACGTATAGAATCCAGCTTTGGGGCTCTTGCAGCAACTCAAATGTTGAAATATTGCAGCGTTATTAGAACTTAACCCTCAGGAAGACCCTGAATGCTCCTTGGTTTGTTTCAAATATAACAATTAACAAAGACCTAAATATACCAAGTTGGCGCAGACTATTGATATCATCGGCCCTAACACCCGCGCCGTTAGTTCTGCTTTCTCCAGACTTAACAAGGAAGCAACACAAATGGGTCTGGCAGTGAACGAGGGCAAGACGAAATATCTTCTGTCATCAAACAAACAGTCGTCGCACTCGCGACTTGGCTCCCACGTCACTGTTGACAGTCATAACTTTGAAGTTGTAGGTAACTTCGTCTATTTAGGAATCAGTATTAACACCACCAACAATGTCAGCCTGGAAATCCAACGCAGGATTACTCTTGCCAACAGGTGCTACTTCGGACTGAGTAGGCAATTGAAAAGTAAAGTCCTCCCTCGACGAACAAAAGCCAAACTCTATAAGTCGCTCATAATTCCCGTCCTGCTATACGGTGCAGAGGCTTGGACGATGACCACAAACGATGAGGCGACGTTACGAGTTTTCGAGAGAAAGGTTCTGCGATAGATTTATGGTCCTTTGCGCATTGGTCACGGCGAATATCGCATTCGATGGAACGATGAGCTGTACGAAATATACGACGACATTGACATAGTGCAGCGAATTAAAAAACAGCGGCTACGCTGGCTAGGTTATGTTGTCCGGATAGATGAAAACACTCCAGCTCTGAAAGTATTCGACGCAGTACCCGCCGGGGAAGCAAAGGAAGGGGAAGACCTCCACTCCGTTGGAAGGACCAAGTGGAGAAGGACCTGGCTTCGCTTGGAATATCCAATTGGCGCCACGTAGCGAAGAGAAGAAACGACTGGCGCGCTGTTGTTGACTCGGCTATAATCGCGTAAGCGGTGTCTACGCCAGTAAAGAAGAAGAAGAAGAAATATACCAAGTGTCAAAGACGAAATTAAGAAATTTAGTTCTAGATATCTTGAAAGGCTGAGCAATCATTCTAACCCTTTAGCTATTGCGTTATTGGATGGAACAGATGAAACGTTTCGACTGAAACGATTTCATATTCTAGACCTCCCGTACAGGAAATAAATACTCATTAATTTTTTCTTTTTTTTTCACTAGCTCAAGCTAAGTATAGAATAAAATGTTACTTTTGCGCTCACTGGAGTCCAACAGTACAAAGTTACGTATATTTTAAAACATTCGCTTTTTGTCTTGAATACAGACAGATTGTAAATAAATAATTTGAGAGAAAAAAAAATTCTCGTGAAAGTTTCTGTCATTAGTGTAAGGTCTTTGAAAAATAAAATAAAAATATTAGAGCGTCATCTGCGTTCAGCTGAGTTCGTTAAAAGCAATTATAAATAAGGTGACTGAAAGAGGTGAGCCTTGTGGCACGCCGTTGTGCAAGGGGTATATGCTAGAGTTTTGATTATTTACGCTGACAAAAATTTTACGATTCAGGAGGAAGACTCTAACAAAACTATAGATTTTGTCTCCAACGCACCAGCGTTTTAATTCTCGTAAAACTATATGTGCACCAATTCTGCCGAAAGCCTTTTCAAAATCTAGACTAAGGACGGACAGGTGGTTTCTTGCGGAGAGCGTTGTCGAAGCAGAGTGTTCAAAATACAGAAGTGGGTCGATGACATCGAGACCTTTTTGAAATACGAACTGGTTAGAGCTTATCAACCCTTTGTTCTTGGCGTACCACATAATTCTCACGGATATAATTTTTTCAAGCACCTTAGATATACAGGGTATTAGGGATATAGGTCTACAGTTGGAGACGGAAGGGCTTTTTTTGTTAGGTTTGGGAATAGGTATAACAGCATCTTTTTTTCAATCTTGTGGAAGGGTTCCTTTATCAAAAATTCTGTAATACAAGGATAGGAGTCGGAGTTTAAGGGTATAAGAAAGGTTTTTGAGGAGGGAGTACGGTATTTTATCCAGAGTAGGATATTTTATCCAAGCCTGGAGCTACCCGACATAGTAGAAATAGTCGAGTCGAATTCGTGAAGTGAGATTGCTGATTCGATTAGGGAAGCTGTAGGGCAAGGTGACGGGTTGTGGTAAGTTTTAGGAATAATTATATTACTTAGAGAGTTGAAATCCGTGTGGAAATTAGAATTATGAGAAGCATTAGATGAACTTGCAAAGTGTTCAGCAATCTCTTTGGGGTCAAAGATAGTGCCTTGTGTAGACAGAGCTTTTATATCCGACCAAACTCTTTTAGGAGGTAGGCTTTATGTTAGCTGTAAATTTTACAAAAGATTGTCTTTTTGCTTTTTTTAATTCCTTTCGAAAAGTGGCATTGGCTTTTTTGTATTGTATTAAGTTGTTGATCGTTCGGTTGTGTTTGTAAGTAGCCCATAACGTTTGTTTTATATTTCTTAACACAGATAACATTTTAGACCAATATGGAAGCTTTGTGGAAAATGTTTAGTATTAGTTTGGATGCTTCCGCGTTTATGTTGCTAGATATAGCTTTTTTCTAATATAAAAGAGGAGATAAGTTAACAATACTTAGCCCAATCAGCTTTCTCAGTTAAGAATTTTGCTCTCGGTTTAATGGTATATAAACTGGGAGTAGACAGGGTGGTTACGATGGGGAAATGGTCACTACTATGTAAATCAGGGGACGAAAGTTTAGGAGCAATTGAGGTCGATGAAAGGACAATGTCTACGTGGGTGAACGAATTATGTGTGGAGAAGTGTGTTGGTTGCCCATCATTTAGAACGACAAGGCTTTTGGCAAGTATGACGTCTTCTAACTCCTGACCTCTGCGGTTTGTAGAACCAGAGCCCCAAAGAGGGCTCCAGGCGTTGAAATCGCCCTAAATTATAGATGGCATAGAAAAGGAATCGGCGATCTTTATGATTTCTCTGGAGTTAAAGTTTTGGTTCGGTGGTATGTAGCACGTAATTACCGAAAATTTAAAGTCTATGTCGATTTCCACTGCTAGGGTGGCTATGTTGGAGGAAATAGGAATTTGTTTATGTATAACAGATTTTTTTAATAAAATGGCTATTCCTTGTTTAGCTGTTTTATTGCGGGGGAGATTATAAAAGTAATCTACGTAGTTGTTGGGAGTGTAAGCTGATTTATTAGCGGGGAGGTGTGTTTCTTGTAGTACGATAATGTGTGGTGAAAATTGATTGATAAGGAGATTTTAATGAGTAATGTTGTTTGTTGAGTTTGGTGAATTTGTTTCTTTTGGCTTTTATTCTATGTTATTATTTGAGTTGAGAGAGGGAGTAACTGTGTGAATTTCATTTTGGGTTGTTGTTTTCTTGTTATTGTCATTGTCTTTGTTGGTTGAGTTGTTTAATATGTTAGAGAATGGGAGATGAAGAAGTAAAAGTTGGTGGAGTTTGTAATTTATGTATGTTTGATTATTTTTTTTATTTGTTTAAATTTTTGGCATTCTTTACTGGAAGATGAGTGATTGCCTGAGCAATTTACGCAAAAGGAACGGATACATGGCGGAGGGTGGGGTGGCAAAGCACATGTGTCACATACAGGGAGCTTATTACAACTTTTTTTGGGTGTGACCAAGAACTTGGCAGTTTTTGCACCTCATGGGATTAGCATAGTAAGGTCTTACTTTTGTTTTGTACCACGAGGTGTCGATTTGTTCCGCTAAGTAGTACAAGTCGAATGTAAGAAGAACTACTCCGCTCGGAGCAGATTGACCATTTACATACGACGTAGATGGACGACACACCCTGTTTCTTTCCGCGTCAGGAACGTCATTTAAGCAAGGAGCGTAAATGGTTCCTTTGCTAGAGTTCAGATTTTTGTGTAAGTCAATTTTGACGTTGCAAACTCCTAATAGTTGTTTTGTAGACGTGAACTTTTTGGCGATAATGTTGTTTTTCACAAGAAGAAGTTGGTTTCCGTCCCGTAGCTCGCTGATTTTTATTATTTCAAAGCTTATGTTTAATAAAGCTTTATGGATTGCGAAATAAGAGTATTTCTTTAGAGGTTTATTCATGTCTATCGCACTTACCACCAAATATTTGGGATGGTCTTTTGCTTTTGTTGGTAGAGTGGGGAAGGGGTCAAATTTTGTCGCTTTGGTTTTTTTCTTTTGGTTCTAGAATCTACCAGGGCGAACCGATTATTTCCCAGTTGGGTCCCACCAGGGCACATTTTGAAAAAAATTTACCTTTGGAGCTGACTGTATAAAAAAGTTTGAAAAATCACTATAGAAAGAAGAAAAAGTAAATTGCAAAACATGTGAAACGAATTAGCTCGTAGGCGCGCTGTTCAAAGTAAACACCGAGAACACTGAGAGAACAACCGTATGCGTCGAGTGGCAGTCCATGACTGTAAAATAATTTTAATTTTTAAAAATCCTTTGGAGGATATGTTCTTAAGGGTCTAAACTTTAAACCAATGAAAAATCGAAATTTTCAAAATTCTAGAGTAGAAAACCCCCTTAAACTGGAAGATTCAAAGCGCTCATACAAATAGATCGTTCGTCTTGACAATAAATACGAAGCTGTGAGTTATCCTGTGAAATTTCTAAATTCTTTTAAGAGGATTGGTATACCGCCGCATCATTTGCGCCTCAAAGTTGTATTTGTCATTATAATGTTTCCTTTATGAGCCGAAACTGTGTAATGGAACCCGATTTATTGTGACGCAGCTATCGAACACAAGGCGGCAGAACGCTTGATTCTATGAATTCCTGTGAGTTCCAACGATTTGCCATTTTAGTTCCAACCTATTCAGTTGCCAGAGAAAATGGCATTTGAAAGGACGATCAAAAGGACACAAGGATAGTCGCTAGAAGTATGAGGCATAAATCTGGAAATGCCATGTTTTCAACACGGCCAGTTATACGTGGCGTGTTCGCAAGTTAAAAAACCTTCCTCTCTGTACTCTTAAGCACCGTAACAAACGCTACATTAAAAAAATGTAGAAAACTGGCGAATAAATGATTTTTAACACAATATAAATTCAAATTTTTTTTCATTTTAAGACACATTATTTCACGCAGGACAACACCTGCGGGGACAGCTGGTACTTTATAAAGTACCTACCATTTTCCTGTGGTTTTTGCAAACTTCGTGACAACTTATAAATACCTCGCTGATAGTATAAAAATTGTTTAAAAACAAAAGTGAGGAATAATCTATAGAAATTGGAAATACTTTATTTTAATATATTAAAATTCACTGTAAAAAAGTTCATTATATCTATATTTATCAATATTTGTTCTTTGGATATAGAGCAAGTATAGGTAAGTTTTCATAAAACCTGAATGTAAGTATGTATATAGTATATAGGAATATGACTGCTGCGGCCGCCTCTGTTCGAAGATATTTTTTATGGGCCAAAATTAAGACATTAATAAGCGCTGGAATACCTCTAAATTATACGCATTTTCTTATTTAGAGATTAGTACAAAGTAAAAATTATAGAAAATTTGCGCTCTCTACAATCAAAACCTCATAGAGTTTGTGGAAATTTCCTGAAATTTCCTATTCCTCTGCATTTAAAACAGCTGTTGTATTTTTCCACAGACTTACATACATGTATGCAATCGTAATCGAAATTTTCTCCAATCGCAGAACTCTTAGCTCTTAGAAGAAACTTTTTTAGTTTATTAGCCAACAAATTTAGAACTTTGAAAATGTAAATAATAAAAGTTAATGTGATCTTGCTCTTCAACCCCTACATAAGATCTACACATTCCATCAAAGGTAAAGCACATATTAAGGCATAAAAAAACCATTCCATGGTGGACATCATTGTAAGAATACAAAAACGCTATGTAGTTGATCGAAAATCTTCTGGTATCTTCACCCGCTGGAATTGGTGTAAGGCAATGTTTTTTTTTAGAGGCGAGCAGTCAATGCAATAACTTTAAATTATCTGTCATTTCAAAAGCGTGTCAACAACTCGCGTCCGAAACCAACTTTGAGCTATACTTTCCACAATATGGAGTTTCATCTATTAATTTGCATATTTTTGTGCGCATTCACAGCAATTACAAGCGACAGCTGTTACTGGTTAAAAAATTGTGTCCTACAACTAAGGGCTGCTAAGCAAATTTGCAAAATGTGTCATACACATATAAACGAACAAAGGGCGTAACTACACCAAGTTATTATTCACGCTTTCGACATGTGGTTGAGTTTAGTTGACTTGATTTGACTTTACCCAATTTGTATCTGGAAATCTTCCAAAAGTTTTTGAATTTCACTTCGCGTTTATTATTCTTGTTGTATTTGTTTTGTTTTGCTATTTCCTGGCAATCAAAAGCCTGATAACAAAATTGTACACAGTAAAGAATTTGCATATTCTCGGGCAGATAAAAATTGTTTTCACTATACTGCTCTTATCATTGTACTAACAAAACGATCAAGGCAAGTGATTGCTAATATTCTCCATAGATTCTTTTGACTGGTAGTGCTTTGAACAGAATTTCTTTTTATAATATTTTAGGTTTTTTCCAATTATCTTTTATAACGATCAAGGCAAGTGATTGCTAATATTCTCGATAGATTCTTTTGACTGGTAGTGCTTTGAACAGAATTTCTTTTTATAATATTTTAGGTTTTTTCCAATTATCTTTTATTTGCTTTTTCTGTCTTTCCTCTTGAAAATGTCGCAAATTTGCATAATAAAAGCATCAGCCGGAAGCTAAAAGAATTTGAGTTTTTGATGACCTTTTAGATTTTCCTTGAGTTGCTCCTACACTACACTGAATTAAGTTGAATTGTTTTTCTTGGGCAATGGCAATATTTTCAATTTTCATAAATTATTTTTGTACGGTTAAATTTTGTTTACCTAAATATATACATCTACATATATTATTCTTTGCGAAAAATCATCAAAGATGGAAGTTAAATATTTAATATAATCTTAATAAAATAGGGGAAGGTGGGGAATGTTGGGCCACGTTTTGATTTCGGTTAAAAAGCCACAAAGAAGCTGGGGCACTTGTCGAAGCCTCCGACGTTGACACCTCCTCATTCGCAGCAGTCACAATGGCATCACCAGAGACAAGAACTCGACGTTGATTGTCGGCGTCTTTCTCTTCGTCACCGAACAAATTTTCGCCACTCAGTTCCGAAGCGACAAAGTCAACTTCAGTGAAAATTTGCGGGTTGAACGGGTAGAACGGCCAGTTGTTCGGAAGCCGGATTTGATGGTGTTCGGCGTTAACATAACATCGAGGCACTGATCGACAAGGAGCGGCACATGATGCAGATCGAAAGTGACACCAATGTTGGACTTTTTCCATGCATCATGCTTCACGGTCATCATGCCTTTAAATGGTGCAAATACCGCAACATCTAGCGGCTGCATTTTGTGCGTGCATTTCGGCGGAAAAGACAGCAACGTGATGCCATGATCCAACGCCAAATCTATCGCCTCGATCGATAAATGCGAACCGTGGTTGTCCAGCAGCAACATGGTTGGCGAATCGACATTAGCACCGGTGTGCTTGATGAAATGACGCATGAATTGAAGGAATACGTCAGAATTCATGTAACCAGAACCGTTCGCAACACCAACAGCGCCATGACTCGCATGAGTCATAAAAATCTCTTTCATGTTGATTCGGGGAAAGAGGAAGAATGGCGGTATAGACTGGCCACTAGCGCTGACGGCCAAAGCCAAAGACACATTGGTGCCTTTTTCGGCAGATTTTGATGATGAGGACGATTGCTTTTGTCCTTTGGTTTTGACAGGTCTGGTTGGCACGGTCGGGCACCCGGTTTCATTCATTTTCCATATTCGGTGAGGTTCAAACGGCGTCTTACCGAGAACGAATGAAAGGTTGGCGAAGAACATTCGACATTCTCTTTGTTGAATCGCTTCGCACGGCTCTGGCTTACTTGCTCTGGTGTTCGCAGTGACAAATTTTTGTGGCGTTTCATGAACGCCAACTGCCAATCCTTACTCGCCTGTTGATTGTCGTTCCATGGGTTCGGATACGACGCGCCAACTTTCCGAGCAAATTCATACGCGAGCTTACGAAGCTCCATCAAACTAATTCCATAGTTGATGTCGCTGGCCTGGAGAATGTAGCTTATCAGCGCCTTCTCTTGTTCGATGTTGAAGATCTGAAATAAAAAAAGAATTATTTATTATTCGATGAAAGAAAAAGAAAGAAACCAGCAGAACTCACTGTTTTTGTGCCCATCGTCGTGCTTTCAGCCAGCAAATTCTTCATTACATCGGCATTGGCAGTAGTAACGTCGATGCTCGCACCATAAAGTGCTGCAATATAACGCATCAGGTTGGTCCTCGGAATTTTGTGTGCCGTCGCAGATTGTCGAACGCTGTTGTGATGTATTTTCACCGACCTGATCGCCTCCAAAATGTTGTCGAAATCAACAATTTTCTCTTGTCTGGGATAGTACCGCGGCATAATGACTAAAAAAAAATTTTCGGAGCACGAAACTATCAGGAAATGTTGAAAAACTATTGTGTTGTTGAAATTCTGCACGAAAAATCACTTATACACGTCAAATATATGGCCCGACATTCCCCGTAATAAGAAGCCCGAGATTCCCCAAACGCTCATATTTGCAAAATGGCGGTGGATAATGAACACAATGTAAATTCGTGCAAAATTTCTTTTGTGTGTCGAAGGCTAAAGGCTCAACTACTATTATAAATATATTTACCTGGATGAATTTATTGGAAAATGTGAAAAAATCAACTGTACACAGAGTTGAAAAAAAACTTTCGGAGTGTCGAATTTCTTTTTGTTGTCGCAGAGAGGTTATAACACGTGTTCACAGCTCGAGTGCTATATAGAAACTGAGCTTAGTATGAGACGAGCCGATGACAGTTGGTTACAGCTGTCAACCTATACTAGGGAAAAAAATATCGCGCTGGCCCGGGATTCCCCTGCCCAACATTCCCCTATTTGTTAAAAATTATATTCACTGGTGTTTATGATAATACGTTCGATGGTGGTTACATAATTGTCTCATTGGGAGTGGGTTAAATTTACCTGGATCTAATTTTCTGATCTCAAACTGCTGTTTTGTAATATTTTAAATAGATGTCCTGATGCCTCGTTTGGTACTTCCAGCACTCAAGTTCAAAAACTGAGAGTCCAGGAAAAGCTTTACATGACTTTAATATTTGATTTATTGAGTATTTACAGTTTTGCAATTAATGGTTTCTTAGAATATTTTGAACAATGTTTACAACCAATTTCCTGGCCTCTTTTTACTCATCACTCAGATTTTTATCAAAATTTTACACTTTGTCTGTTTGACTATGGATCTACAATTATTCCTTCTTTGATTTTTGCCTCGCTGGTTTGTCGTTCTGGAGTAGAACTTTGTATTTCTGATCGATTTGAAGGCTTTGGTCCAGGAATTTCGACACTAGGTAGACTTGGTTTTAATACCATTGGTTCAGTTTAGCCTCACCTTACACCAGTCCTACACTATGAAATAGTCTTAATACCGCTTTTCAATAATTGACGAGAAATTAAGATGCTGAGATTTAAAAATGAAGTCTCCACGCACATAACAAAACTTTCGGGGTCGCCACAATACTTCCGTAAGATGTTTGCGATATAACAAACGTATATACATAAGTTAGTCGAATGCATTAGTTGTAAAAATTCAGTTATTTGTAAAAATACCGAAAATGAGGCCAGAAATGGATAACAAGCTTCCACAAAACACTGGACGTGGTTGCATCAAAATTATTACATATTACAAATGAGGACAAACCAACATTAACAAAAGTCATCTCAAAGTTTGTGCGACAATACAGGGTGGACCAGGTGCAATAAAGATATCGATTATACCACTATAAAGACGTATCCGCATACTGCCTTGCTCGAATTCAACTCATTTACTTTGCTGTAGCTTTAGCAAGTTAATTTTTTAATTAAAGAATTCAAATAAAGCGAGTAGAGAAATGGTTAATCGAATACTGTTTTTCTGTATTGAAAGGAGCTTTTTGATATACATGAAGTTAATTTATTCAAAATGGGCTGCAAAAATAGTATTTGTGAAGTCGGAATAATTCTAATAATAAAATTGGAAGAGACATTCATTTACTACGGGTTAAGGTAATTTCTTTTGCTACGACAAATTCACTCTCCTTATTGCTTGCCCTCACAGTTTTGTCACGCTGTGAAAAGTAATCAATCGGTGTACTCACTCCAAGTTCCCAAAGGAATTATTGTTTGCATTGTGGCAGTAGTCTTAACAACTGCTTGCTTCTTGTTGGCTGTGAGACTAAAGGAAGTGAATAGGCTAAGATACCTAAAGTTTCTAATAAGCTCGATCAAAGACTAATATTCAACATAAAAAAATTTTTAATTTCTCACAGTACTGAGGTATTATAACCGGAGTTTCCTCGCCTCATTCGCCTATACTAAGATGTACAATAACTTTAGGGTTATATGGATCAATCTTTCCGATTAGCCTATTATCCTCAGACCTTCAAGTATAATTTTTTATAATTTTTTTTTAGTTTACGGCTCTTGAAAATTAATGCTGGATCTTAAACAAATATTAAGAATAGAGAACTACGATAGGATTTACTGACAATTTCAACTCATTAATGTCCACACATTTCGCAGACAAATTTTTCCTACTGGCCATTAAATGAAAACCAACAAACACTAACAAAAGTGGTGTTAAAATTAAGTGACAAGCAAATATAAAACTTAGCTGCACGAGACTGAGCGACAAGTTGACGAGCGGGCAAATAGTCAAATAAGAGCTAGGCAAATATGAAGAATATGCAAATAGGCAGAAAACAAGTAGACCATTTTTGTTGTAACAAAAGAGGCATGTAAGACGTAAACGAAACTTGGAGTAACAAAAAATAAAGAATAAAATAGCATATAGAGGAATAAACGTCTGAAAGCAAGTAACAGCGGCAGATGGGAAATGTAAGGCAAAGTGTATATGCTTAAGAGTGTGTGTGTATGTGTGAATACGTGATGATATTGTTTCAGCTAACGAAAACAAGAGCACGCAGACGCACATACACTCGCATACACAACACAAACGCACAGCAATGGCAACTGTAATAATAAAGGCAACTAACAACAATGAATTTCCCGGAATAACAAAAACAAATGAAAGCACGAGTAAAAAAACAGATAGCACCAAAGTAAAAACAACCGAAGGGTAAACAACAAAAACCGAAACAATTAATTCAACAGCCGAGGTTTTCTGTTACCGTTAATACCAGAAGCACGGAGTCCAAAATCGATATGTACTTTTTAGTTCCTGTGCGAGTGTGCAAAGGGATTTACAATACATACCCATTGACACTACAGCCGTGTGCTCTTCAAAATTCAAAATCCATTACACTTGTGACTCAGCGCCTTTTTATCACCGACCACCCCGAGTTGCGTCTAGTACCAGGTGAGACTTATTTGAAGCGCTTGCAACTTTGAACCAGCGTGTAAATATGTTTATATGTTAGGGTGGTCATTCCTTTATGGAAGAACTTTTTAGTAGATATTTCCAAAACCTAAAAGTTAGTTAATAAAAATAGTAAAAACTAAAATATATATTTGTGCAACCATGTGCGATAGGATTAGGGCGTGTTAAGCAATTACTAAACCTGAAAACTTAAAATTTTTATCCAATTTTCTTTATTTTATTATTTTTGGCTATTATCCAACCAATCTCCGATTGTAAATATAATCTTAAAACCTAAATATTTTATTTGGACAAACCAATTTGTTCTCAGATATCTTAAGTACCACCATAATGCAAGTGTTTGCATATTTGCCGTTGATCATGTCACTTGTGACATTCTGCATTTGTCGTGTGTGTGCCAACGAAGTGAACGCTTGATATTTAAACGACAATGCCACAATGTAATAAAAATTTTAAAATTTACTACATGACAGCAGACAAAAGGCGCTGTACGCAACAATAGTGAAAGCCAGCAACAATTGAGTGTTGAGCATAGGCACAGCGTTTGTGAACGCAAGTTTCAAGTTGTAAGCTGCT
>CM050323.1:68520619-68595486 GCA_027475135.1 Bactrocera correcta | reverse complement strand
ACGAGGTTTCAGAAAACTTGCGACTTCTTCAATCGACTCCTGGAGAAAATAACTCGAGCTGTAGAGCTGAAACAGGAAGACAGAATCTTTTATAAGAGTGTACAGCTGCTGGCGTATGCCGATGATATTGATATCATTGGCCTCAACAACCGCGCCGTTGGAAAGCATACTCGTATTCGTCTACAAATTGGAAATTTACTCAATATTTTCTTCGAAGGCGTCAGTCAGCTGAGATAAATCAGACAATCAGTAGACAAGCATCTTCACATAACTGAATTAAATCGCATGATCTTGGAGGCCGCCCCACACGGGAGATAATGCGTTCATAAAAAGTTTCCTTTATACTGGGTATAAATCAAATAACGCTGTCAAAATGACTAACTTCAAAATAGTATTGTGTCAATGAAAACCACTCTTCTAAACAAACACCAGTTATACTGAAAATGGGAGTACATTGACAAACCAAGAAACCTCAATGGTTCTTAACGTGAAAAGAGCTCATAAATACACCGTTTTGAGCTAAAAATTATAAAGTCTACTCTTGCGATAGGATAACTTTTATATTAAAAAGAGTTCTTCATAATATGTTCTGAAAACTTACAATTGAAAACGAAGGGTTTTTTAGGGGTTCTTGAGTTACGCATGTCGTACGTATGGACGAAAACACTACAGATCTGAATATATTCGACGCATTACCAGTCGGGAAAGCAGAGGAACAGGAAGATCTCCACTCCGTCGGAAAGACCAGGTGGAGAAGGACATAGCCTCGCTTGGAATTTCAAATTGGCGCCACGATGCAAAAAGAAGAAACGACTGTTGTTAATTCGGCTATAATCGCGTAAGCGGAGTCTACGCCAGTAAAGAAGAAGAAGAATGCCGTCAGAAAGATTCTAAAAGCCCCATGATATCTTTAGTTTTCGCATATACATATGTACCTTGTCAGACTTTCGGAAATCTATGATATTCCCCACATTCTATAAAATATAGATTGTTTTTGAAGTTGAGGCGAAGTTTTTTTAGTAGTGTCTAACTCATTACTCTACAAACACCTTTTGAGTAAAATTATCCCAATCGAAATAAACGTCTTACTAATTCCATTTATTTTCCATATTTTCCATATAATTTTTATTTTCGTATAACAGTAACAAACGTGGTAATGAAGATTAAGAAACCTAAGAACTTTAATACAAAAGCTTACAGAGTAGAATACTAAATACCTAATCTTCCGTTTTGGCTTCTGTGTATAGTATTGAATTACTCTTTTTAAAATTCTATAAGCTTAAGGCTCATACAATTATGACAAATTTATAATACAAGCCCTTGCAACAGGATAATGTATTTATCTATATAATTATTTATCAGAATAGTAAATCTTTATATGCACATACACACACACAAATGCATACCAGCGAAGCTGACAAATCTTAATAAGCATTAAATATTTTCCCTTAGTTTACCACATTTGCAAAGCATAAACAAATTATAAAGCATGAGAATATGGCATATATTCAAGTATTTACACATCCATATATATGTAAAAGCACATTTAATACAAGCAAGCAATTCAACTTAAAAAGGAAGAAAATAGCTCTGCCACTGACATGGTAAACACATAATTTTCTTAAATACTTTATAACTTCAGGATTAGTGTTGTTTGTCAGAAAACAATAATGCGGACAAACAAAAGGTCTCTCAAGCACATAATTCCTTTGCATTTTCTATTTACGAACTCTGGAGCTTTTGCATACACACACATACATGCAAACGCATACAAATTTATGTTTTTTCCTCATTTTACGCCTCCATATTGTTGTTGTAGATATCTGACGTTGGTATTGAAGGTTTTTTCTTGCCTTTTTCCTTTTTTCTAAGTTTATTTATGAAAAAAAAAAACAAGAAAAAACGTTAACTTTGGTTGCACCGAAGCTAAATACCCTTCACAGGTGCATTTCTGTTAGTAACTATGTGTTCAGTTTGGAAGCTATGTGCTATAGTAATCCGTTCTGAACAATTTCTTCGGAGATTACATTTTTGTCTTAAAAAATAATCTGTACCAAATTTCGTGAATATATCTTACCAAATGTGAAAGTTGTCCATACAAGAACTTGATCATTTATATATATACTTTATAGGGGTCTCCGACGCTTCCTTCTGGGTGTTACAAACTTCTTGACAAACTTAATATACCCTGTTCAGGGTATAATTAATGTATGTGCGAATGTCTATGTATATCAGTTATTTACGATGGCGACAACAAACAACTTTGCTGTGGCTGCTTATTTACAGCACCTAATGATTACGTAAGCCGACAAGTAAGTGAGGTATTAACTAAGCGTAACTAGACAATGCCCAGAAACAAGAAAGCGTGTGAAGAGGACCTGAAAGTTGTGAACTACAGATCAGGAATTTATAAAAAATTATTTTACAACAATACCGCGTTCTCCTTTACCTCGGTTTAGCGCTATGATTTGAAGTATGTTGCGACTTTAGACAAACGAACAAAAGCATTAAGTTGCACCGTTGCTGTAATATGCATACTTGTATTTGATTAAAAAATAATAGAACTTATTTTTAACATTCAGTTTATGTGATATAGCATACCGATTAGCAAAATTTGTAGCGCTGCTTTGGATAATAATCGATGTCAAAATTTTGTGAAGATATCTTGCCAAACAAGACAGTTTTTCATACAAGAACCTAATTTCATTCGTTCAGCTTATGTGGCTGCTAAGTATATGCTATAGTTGTCCGATATGGGCGATTTCGACAAATGCGCAGTTTTTCGATTAAAAACGTGTGCAAAATTGCAGACCAACATTGCAAAAACTGAGGGACTAGTTCGAGTATATACAGACAAGCAGACGGACAGAGGGACACGGCTAAATCGACACCGCTCTAAACGCTAATATATATTTTTATTGTTTTGGGTCTCGGATGTATCCTTTAAGTACCACAAACTTCGCGGCAAGCTTAATATTCACTGTTATATCTTATATAAAATCAATATAAAATAAATATTTATAAATATTTATATCACTTTGATCCACCATTGCAGCGCTTTGTTAAAACTTGCTTTATTCGCAATCCATTGCATGTGTTATTTTCATACGAGTACTTATTTTAAACGGTTGCTCTCTTATTTCTGATAGAGCATATTGTTGACAAAGCCGCACTATATTTAATAGAGACACTAATTAGTTACTAGTTCTTTTTCTCAAGTTTTCTACTATGTCTGCAATTTTTTTAAATGCAGACGTTATGGTTTTTTTGAACTTATCTAGATTGATTTATCAAGAAGTTGACATTAAGCGTTGTTCACATTAGACGATATTCTCTTTACTGGACTATAATACAATTGAAGGAATAAGCTGGTTTTCTATTCTATAAGCGAGTTGTAAAAGAACGTTCAACTCAAACAAATTTTCTAAAATATACAAAGAAATTAATTTACCAACACATTTCTGAAGAAAAATAGAGTTTTAAAAGATAAAAGTGTATTGCTTTGTTGAACCACGCAAACTACATATCTTTGGTTTACTATCTTGTAATAGTCGATTTATAAATTTAAAATTACTTGTATGTACCAATTATTTTAATAGCTGCCATATTTTAAGCCACTCGATTTCCATAAGACTCAGGTTCCTTTATATGCCCCCAAAAAATAATATTGATATAGCGGTTAGTTTTTTTTTTAAAGCCTTAGCAAGTATTATTTTGCGGTTAGTGATTACACACTGCCACTAACGGAAGTTAGTTAGACACGGCCAGTAGTAAGTATAGATAGTTCGATCACTTTCGATTTCGGAATAAGGCCACAAGTATATTTTACATATATACTAGTAGTTTCGGCCACGCTCTTATAATAAACTATTTATAATGGAGGAGTGAAAATATTACTATGCTCTTTAAATAAATCCTTACATTATGGTGTGAGAATAGAAGCACATGCAATAATAATAGAAGCAATAACATAATTATGAATTCCATCTGATTTTTTCTTCTTCCAATTCATAAATTAAGAACCACTGAATATATCGGTTATATTTGTTAAATATCTTAACAAAATTAAGGGGTCTATAATATTGGAAATTGGCAAAAATATACTCCAGCTATGGGCAAAAAAAAGTAAGACTTTAAACTCCTTTGTCGAAATAATTGCGGAATAAAGTGTCCGGTGCCGAAACGTTCAGAATGCTGGAAAAGGCTTTGGGTAACAATTTCTTGTCTTAAGCAAGTATTTTTGATTGGTATAAATTATTCATAGAGGAAATTATTCCAGGACGACCACTTAACATCAGTAAACAACATGTAAGAATAAAAGAAAAGAATTGGTGCTTGAAAATCGACGATTAATAGTCACATATCTGACTGGCGGAAGGATTAATCAAAACCTTTTTAAACATAATTTGAAGATGAAGATGCTGATTAAGAAAAATGAAAGCACGACTGGTTACAAAATGACTCAACTTTTTCGAAAAACAACCTTACGTTAATGCCTGTGAAACAATGTTTTCTGACTACCAGGTTGTCATGAAAATAATTATTTCTGGTGATGTGCCCTGGATCTATGCTTACCGAAGCCGAAAAACATGTCAAAGCAGGTCAAAAATCAAGGTTATATCAATAGTTTTCTTCGATTATAGAGGGGTGGGGCACTCCAAATTCCCTCCGATCCCCCAAACTGTAAACAAGTTATATTATTTAAGTTTTATGCATCGTTTGCATGAAGCTCTTCGTAAAAACAGCCCGGAACTATGGACCTACAACTCTTGGTGTTTACGCCACTATAATGCATCGTCACATACTGCATTGATTCTTCGTGAGTTTTTCGCCAAATTGTTAACCATTGTGCCGCAAACACCTCCATTCGCCTGATTTAGCTCGGTACGACTTCTGGTTATTCAGCAAACTCAAACGACCGCTTTAGGGAAACTGTTTTGAGCCAGTTGAAGACATTATTTCGAGTATTGGAAAAAACATTGACACAGGTGTATTGGAGCCAGAGGAGATTACTTTGAGGGAGACGTCATAGATTTTAAAGAAAACATTAAGACTTTTAAAATTATGAACAAAGTCTTACTATTTCTCGCTCGTAGTGGTATATACACTCAGATTATATAATGATGGAATATGTACGTGTCTCGCGGGTGACAATGCAGGCGTTTATTTATTTGCTACTGATTATGAGTAATGTGACATCAAAAGATTAATGCCAAACACAATAAATGGATAGAGGCTAAATAAAGTACAAATTTTGTATGTCAGCAATGATGCTATTAAACTTTATACTTATAATACTGTAATGAGGCAAAAGCACACAGACGCACATTCCAAAAGACACAACAAAATGGGAAATAAAGTGAAAAAAGGACAAAAAATAACGTTAACAACAATGACCACGTATACAAGATAATAACAACAATATTGAGTAGCACTAATGATAACAAAAAGTAAATGCAGTAAACTAGAAATGTTTAAAAAAGAACAACAAATTTGAGGAGTCCAACAACAAGCGAAGGCAGAGATAACCCACGCACAGTGTAGAAGCACAGCTACGAAGGGAACATTGAATGACGAGTCGGTTAGTCAGTGGCTGAAGATGGAGTATGACCGTGAAGCGGGATAATTTAAGGCACAACATGCCAAAGCCACTACAACAAACACTTAGCTGTATGTGCATGTGTGAGCGTGGGAGTGTGTGGGCAAAAGCCGCCAGTTGCAGCAACAACAAGACAAAAGAAGTGTTACCAGCATGCTATAATCTGCTGTTGTATAGAAGTGTAGTGGCAAATAAAGAATGCTGACAGCGACAAACTCAACAACAATAGCAATAACAACAGCACTACCATTCGTGACACTGTCAGCGTCAACAACGCCGCTGGCGAATATGCGGCGATAGAGGGGCGAAGGCGAAGAAAAAGAAAATCAGAAATACCAGTCGGACAACAACAAAGCTCCGGAAGGAAGAAACGGCGACCAGACAGGCGACTGATATGAGACGAGGGAATAAAAATAAATACGTGTATACGTATGTAGATAACCGAAAGCCGATTTGGTAGCAGTAGCAGTAGAAGTAGATGGTCTTCAGCGCACGCCGTGGTTGAACGTCGCACAATGGTTTCTGCTAGTGTATACTGCGGCTAAAAATATAAGGAGTTGTCGCAGGACAATGACATTTGGTACATCATTGTTTTGGATTCCAATTAAGAAAAAAATGAAAAAATTTTTTTAAAAAATTTTATTTTACGCCCACCTCCCATATAAGGTGAAACTTAATTTTTGACCTACAGCACTGATTTTTGGTACATAGCATTTTTATGACATTATATATGTTGGTGTTAAATTTCAATAATATCCGCCCACTTTTACGCCCACCTCCCATACAACTAAATTCTCTTTTATTAAGTCTCTTTTAGCAACTTTTTTACATCTTCGTGACATTCTAATTTTTTTAATTTCATTTTAGTACGAAAAATGTTTATGTACGGATCCGAAGACATTAATAAGTGATGCATCACATCTTCGTTAGTGGATATGCGTCCAATTCTTCTGGAATGATACATCCTATAGTTCCTGTAATCCTTGTTGCGTGCTTCTTGTGCTTCCTCAGATAACATTCCTATGCAAAAACATTACAACTTGCATAAATTAAGATATAAAATTAAAAAAGGTTAACCAAAACTCACCTATTGGTAAAATAGCCTCTGAAATAATTTTACTGCCATGAATTAAAACTTTGTGAACAGTTATGGGCATATAATACCAGCCATAAAGGTCAACATACAGTTTGGCGGTATCCAAACAATATCTATAGAACTTGTCTGTATCAATCGACTTTCTGCAATTGATTGTGGTCAATATAATTTTAAAGCGATGAACCAGTTCTTCGTTTACTCCAGTTGCATCAGATGTTAGAGCAGGATTTTCAAAAAATCGTCTAGACATATTTCCGTCATTTGTTGAGCCCATTCCTTGTTTCACTACGTCTACATTGATACCCAGTATTTGTTTCAGATTGTCTTGAATAGCTGCTTTATTTGCTTCCATCTCTAGCTTTACGTCCTTTGTAATTCTCCACTTTCTAAAAGTAAGACGGTACGCAATGTGCAAAATGCACTCCATAAATTTTATACGAGCATGAAGTGGAGAAATACCGAATTTGAGACTTTCATCTGAAGTATTTCTTAATATCAAGGCATCAATGTCATTCATTTCTGTCGGTTTTGCTCCACAAATGAAACAAACCGCCATAGTTGAAGTTCCAGTTATACTACTCGCCACTTTCCCATCTATCATCGTTAACGACAAACTATGACTAACCGTAAACTTTTTATTATGCACCTCAACAACAGTATTTTGCAAGTTTCCTATTTCTGCATTGACTCTGTTCACTTCGGCATTTATCACATCCGCAGTTTCCTTAATAAATTCGAACTTCAGTGGCCGACAAAATCTTGTTGAAGAAGGCTCAGTATTTTTCCACAACATCATTGACATGTTGCTGCGCTCAGTGAGAGCCAACGGGACAAATGAAGTCAAAAACATAAATTTGTCTGACGTATTGGGATCTGTAAACTTTTGCTGGTATTCACTATGCCCTGAACTACCATCACAACCCCATTTTGAAAGCATTTGCAGCTCGTTGGGGAATTCTGCCACCTCATTTTGCAATTTTGATTTTAAAATTCTTGTCACTGTATGGTCCAGTAACTCCTGTAGACCTATTTGACCGCAACTTTCAGTCACTTGCACATTTTCAGGATAACATTTTTTTTTTGCATCCAAGACAACATAATAAGGCGGGAAAATATCACTACCAATTTCCTTTGCGGAACTGCGCAAAACCTCATATTGGTGCTTAGATAATGAAGCATCGAGAATCAACGCCAGGGCCTTTTCTGGAGTGAAAGACTTATTCGTATCTGCGCTACCGTGCTTTTTTGCGGCATACAAAACCATTTCTTCCGAGGTGTTTTCATAAAATTCATGCAGTTTTGTTCTCTTTGTTCGCGGCTTACTGTTTTCGAAGGCAATAGTTGGTCGTCCGCGTTTAACCATGCTAGAACAGCTCGGTGCTTCTGTCTCGTTAGTAACTTCCACTACATAATCACTTGTAAGCCACTGTTCATTCATTTCAAGAAATCTTGTTCTCGTACGTCTTGCTCTTTGCCATCTCTCTTTAAATTTTGTCACTAAATTTTTTTTTAAAAATGTTTCAAATTTCGCAACATCCACTTGAGTCATGTTTCTATTATTAGTCGCAATAATTTCAACAACTATGTCAATATCACTATTGGTATCCATTAAAAGTTCACATATTCTTAAATAAGATATTTTAAAACTTTCCATTGCAGCACTTGATATCACTTGACCTCTAATCACTTTCCCACTTCGCAAATTAATGTAATTTGATCCATATTGTTGTTCAACAATATTCAATATTACGGTAAAAATATCAACAAAATGTTAAGAAATCAGTGCCAAAAACAATTGCATTCAAAGGCAAACGTTTATAAAGTACGCCATATATTGCATACTTTTGGGCGGTAACTTTCCATTTTTGAGTATCTCATTGTTTTTTTCAAGGGGGGCAATTTGGGGCAGCTGAATTTTTTTTTATCGTTTAGCTGAGACTTCAGGCTTTAATTCGGTATATGTATGTCGACAGCGGTAGACAGCGCTAAAAAGATGCACCACTTTGAATTTGAAGAAAATTGAAATTTTGACGTCCAAATTATGTTGTTCCACAAAATTTTTTGTGCATTATTTTTTTCAAAGGATTTTGATGCAAATTTTTTCTTTGATACATATTATAAATGAAAAATAATAACAAAGTTGAATTTCAATAGTTGTTTTATTGTATCAATGATTTGACTTTTGAGTAAATTTTTTGCTAATTTTGATGTTCTCAACATTCACCAACTTTGGGTATTTCTGGACAAAAAACTAATGCAGATAGAATCCTAATACTTTGGGAAAATAATGTATAGATAGTTGGTAACAAACTGTGAAATTTTCATTCAAATCAGACAACATGAAATTTTTGAATTTCGGCCACAGATATACCAATGTGCGTCGGTGGCATTGCTGATGGCAACGGAGGTAGCGTGGAAATAAATCTATTTAATTTATCCAAGTTTCTTTGTATTGTGACAGTGTGACTGTATCTGTGACTGGAGCAGGCAGTCAGTCATCAGATGGAATACACTGACCGCGGTTCGGGTTTGTGGTGTAAGCTTAAAGAAAAAATGTATAATGTGTATACATATTTACAAACTTGTATATATAGTTATATTGCGAAGAGCACTTTTAGGAATATTAAAAAAAACTATTCAGAAGTATTGTACTTTGAAGAAGCTGCAAGAAAGCCAAAAGGATGTGACTTTGAGATATGGCTTTAAGCTCCCAATTATAATTGTAACTATGTTACACATGTTCAAATAATTGCTAAGGTGATTATTAGCTGTATGACCGATCTCGTAATTTAAACTTTGTGGATGGGAACGGATTTATCGATTATTGAAACTTGTCAAAGACGCAGACTCCAAATATGTATATCCAGGAACATGTAACTGAGCTTTCCCCAACCTATTGGTTAATCTGTGAGTTCCACTATTGAAAGTCGTTATCCTCTTGCCTAAAATGGATGAAATTAGCATACATCTTCCTCTGGTGTCCGTATGTTAAACATACAGATTTTTAAACATCCGCTTTCGCATTATGCCTTATACATTTATGATCAATCTGTGAGACTTATTTATGAAATTCAAAAATATCTGCTAACACTAAAACTGGATAAAATCAGGTCAAATTATTCTATATAAATTAAAATATTATATTGAATATACAGACTAAACAGACGGACATGCCTAAATCGTCTTAGCTCGGCATGCTAACAATTATAATTAAATTATAATTTGCATATACTTTATAATCTTTGATGTTTTTTTGGATATTACAAACATCGTGGCAGACTTAATATAGGGTATAAAACTTACTTAATTTAGGGTATAAAAATGTACCAAAAGGGTTCAATTGCATTTTTTGACGAATTCTTTAATAGAATACAATCAAATATTTTATTATTCTAATTTATTTTGAAGACGGCTGACTGAGATTTATTTACTTTCTGAACGAAATCTATATTAAAATCATTTTCAAGCCTTTAACATAATGTTATATCTTCCAATATAACCTGTGCACTTTCAAAAAAATGTGCCACATTTTGACTAAACAAAACGGTTTAAGGTCAGGTGAAAAGTTGAAAAGGAAGGGCTGATGAGAATTCCCTACTAATATTATAAATGCGAATGTAAGTTTGTTTGTTACGTTTTCACGCATAACCTACTTAATGGATCATCATAAAACTCTGTACAAATATTTTTAAAGATATTAGAAGTAATATAGAGCACTTTATATAAAAAAAAAATTTTACGAAAGATAAAAAAATTGTTTGTCAAAAAATCGTCAAATTTAGCTACTGCAACGCCATCTAGCATTACAGTAATGAAGTTTTAACCTTGAATACTGTAATACCGTCCAACTGTATTACCGGCGGTGATGACGACATCTTACTCAATTGAATATAGTTTCAACTGTTTTTAATTTTTCTATATTTTTTGTTATTTTCTTTTGTCATTACATGCAATATAAAACTATTCAAATTTTTTAGGTAATCCTTAATTTTGGTGGTTAGCTGTCACTTTATTATTATAGATTTTATACGCTAATGTTAATTTTTACTCTGTTTTTCTTTGAAAATGCCTCGGAAGCGGAAATCTGGTCTGGTCAAACAGAGCTAAGAAGACAACAACAAGCAGAGCGACATAGAGTTTTGAGAGCAGCTGAAACGCCTCTTCAGGCACGAGTACGTTTAGAAAGACAAGCTGCACTGCAGACAACTAGAGAGCGATAGAAACACCAGACAAACGCAGGCGAGAAGAATTCATAATGCTGACATGTAGACTGGGTTTCAATATAATCCTTCAATTGAATATCATAATCATCCATTGATTGTTATTAGCTCAAGGATTAAAAAATGTCAGTACTGCGATGCTTTTAAATGGAAAAATGAAACTGCTGGAATGTGCTGTTCCGGTGGTGGAACCAAAAGAGACTTTCAAAACTTTATTATAAAATGTTACAGATGAGTCAATGCAATTTCTAAGCAAAATATGGGCGAATATAAACGGGATATATTTCGTAAGCTGCTATGCTCGTCCCAGCGCAGCAATCACCGAATTCGAGGAGTTCCTTTTAAAACTTTCATTAGAAACCAGAAGCAAAACATTATAATAGCGGGTGATTTCAATGCTTGGTCAACTGCATGGGGCAGCAGATGTACAAACCACCGAGGGCGGCTAATTCAAGAATACCTGAGTCAAACGCACCTATCAATATTGAACACCGAAACACAAAATACGTACCAAAAAGGAAATAAAGGATCCATAATTGACATTATGTTTGCAAACGATTCGCTGAGCAAGCACATTAAGTGGGCAGTGTCCGACATATACACAAACAGTGATCACATGGCAATTAAAGCGCAAATTTCGTACTCCCGAGAGCAGGAGCTTCTAAGCAGAAAATCCCCCCCCCCCCCCCCAAGGCGAAGTTGGAAACAACAAGAGTTCGACCCAGACCTGTTTGACCTAGCCTGGAGTGCATCAAAGGCATCTGGTGAGAACGCCGCCCACTTGGTATCAGCAGTTCAAAAAGAACTCGTGGCAGCATGCGATGCAACAATGCGTAGAACGTCACATCACCACAAGCGGCGGTCTGTATATTGGTGGAATGATGAAATTTCCATGCTGAGAAAGCTTTGTCACTCAGCTAGACGGCGTCTACATCGTAACTGGGGCGAAACTAACGAAAATCGCCTTAGGGAGGAATTTAAAAGCTACAAGAAGCACCTGAAGTCGGCATTTACACGAAGCAAAAAATCTTGTTTTGAGAAGCTGTGTGAGGAAGCAAACCTTGACCCTTGGGGTACTGCATACAAAATATGCATGTCCAGATTTAAAAACAAGCAGCAGCAACCTAGAGATGCCTCTTTCATGGGAAAGGTCGTCGAAACACTATTCCCGAAACACGACCGGATTTTATATGCCAAGCGACGAAACGAAGCTGCAGAGTCACCCCCGTTAGTCACGGAAGACGAACTATTGGCAATAGCAAGGAAAATCAAAAACACCAAAGCGCCTGGATTGGATGGCATACCAAACAGAGCTCTGAAGGAAGCCATAAGCTTAAAACCCCGAGTTTTCGCTAAAATGTACAACGCTTGTTTAAAGGAAGAGGTATTCCCCGACTCTTGGAAAGTACAACGTTTGGTTCTGCTCCCAAAAGCAAAGAAACCACCAGAAGAACCTTCATCGTACCGACCTCTGTGCTCGACACGATGGGTAAGGTGTACGAAAGTATAATACGAAACCGCTTGGAGTTAGCAATTCAGAAACCCGGCGGATTATCAGAGAGACAATACGGCTTTATAAAGAAAAGATCCACTATTGACGCACTACGAGAAGTCGTTGATACTGCGAAATGTGCAGTAAGTGGCAAAAGATGGAAAGGTGGCATAAAAAAGTACTGCGCGCTGATTACCCTGGATGTCAAGAACGCGTTCAACTCAGCAAAATGGGCACACATAATCGAAGCCCTGGATGAAATACACGCCCCTGAATACCTCATAAACATTATATTGAGCAATTTTAAAAACAGACGGCTACTTTTTGATACAGACGAAGGTACCAAGAGCTACTCTATCTCGAGTGGAGTACCCCAAGGGTCAGTGTTAGGCCCACTATTATGGAACCTCATGTATGACGGGGTGCTAAAAAGACAGAAACCAACAGACGTGAAACTAATAGCGTATGCGGACGATCTCATGGTTTTAGCAGTGCCAAACAATTAACTGACCTAAGAAACAAATGCAATGAGTGCTTAAATGGTCTACGCCATTGGTTCTCATCAGTGAGTCTGGAACTGGCGGAGCAAAAAACTGAAGTTTTGCTCATAAGCACTAGGAAGGTGGAAGAACAAATACAGGTTTCTATAGGGGAGTGCGAGATTACTTCGCAGCCGAAACTGAAGTATCTGGGAGTAATATTAGATTCTAAATTAAAATTTAAAGAACACCTGGAGTATTCATCTAGTAAAGCAAACAAAATTTACAATGCACTATCGAGAATGATGACCAATACAGGCTGTGTGCGTTCCAGCCGGCGATTCCTGATAGCGAAAGCAATAAGCTCGGTAATACTGTATGCAGCACCAGTATGGATACAGGCTATGGATATAAAAGCATATGCTAAACAAATAATTGCAGTGCATAGGCAGCATGCTGCCCATTGACATCCAGGGAGATGAACTCGAGCGTTTATATCATCTATCAGCGCCTAAAACAGTATCGGCAACGACAGAGGAGAGGCACTCCGGCTTTCGATGCTTCCCCCTACTATAAAAAAAAAAAACACCACACCACTCACACGCAACACCGGCACATACACCACACCTGAAGACAGCAGATTTACCACACACCACACATCCATTGGAAGCAGCAGAAAACACCACACACGCACCAATACACGCAGCTGCTTATCCACCACCGCCCAATGAGCAAAAAGCTTCGTCCTGGAAGTGAACGTTCGAATTCGAGCAGTGATCATCGGCGGACGTTTTCGTTTCTTGCTTTTTTTCGGCACAGTTTTTGCAACTTTTTTGTCATCTTCGGCGCAATTCAACCACCGTTCCAGCATCTGGAGATCCTCAGTGCGCAGCAGCGGAACCCACTAATTAATTGCGAGTGTTCTTCTGCAGAATTCTATAAATACATCAGTAAAACTTCCATTGGTATCCGACCAGGGAGTCCACAAATTTTAATACATTTTGCAACATTCATTTTGGATTTTATATTATTGTCACGCTTCCACTGGTATCCGACCAGGGAGATCTTTATTATAACGTTTTTTATCCTCCATTAAAAATTGCGATACATCTTGAAGTGAACCAAAGAAAAAGAAAATATATATTTCGTTCTCAAAGGAGTGGGTAGCAAACGTAAGTACTAATTTATATAGATACAATTACAGATACGGAACTAAGTACTTCATATCCTGTGGAGTTTTTAAAATCACCTGAACTCTATCGAGTGTAGCGTCATATAAACTTCAATTGAAACTAAATGTACCAGTAATGCTTATGCGAAATCTAGATGCTCCTCTGCTATGTAATGGAACAAAGCTTCGGATAACAAAATTGGGAACATACTTGGTGCTACTATTTTAACAGGTGTCAGTAAGGGCAATAGTGTTATAATACCCCAGATACAAATTATTCCCACTGACCTTCCATTCCAATTTAAAAGGGATCAGTTTCCCGCCAAGCTTAGCTTTGCTGTTACTATAAATAAGGCACAAGAAAAAACATTACAGGTAGCAGAAGTGCATTTAAAAAACCATGCTTCTCTCATGGTCAATTTTATGTAGCCTGTTCACGTGTATCTAATGCCCGGAATTTATACATATTTGTACCCGACGGGAGAACTTATAACAGTGTCTACAAAAATATCATAGATTAATACTTTGTATTTTATTTTTTAAATTGTTAGAATTCAGAATTATTTATTTTTGTTATGGTGAAATATATTTTAACATTTGTTGTTGCATTTCAATACGCATATTCATTGTCTGCAGTAATTTTTAAAAATTGTTGATCTCAGCTAAGCAATAAAATTTAGTTATAATATTGACTCATTTCTATCATTATGTCCTCATATCATCTCATATTTATTTAGTGGCTCCCCTGCGGGCGAAGCCGCGGGTAAAAAGCTGGTAAATCTTTAAATCTAAACATATGCATACATTTATAAAGAAAAGTCAATAGATTTTTGTCCGATTTTTATCCGATTTTATCCATTTTAAGCACAAAAATACACTGATATTATAAAAATACGCCCTTTGTATTTTATTAAGGTAAATCCCATATTCAATATAATGTCAACTGAAATTTAACCCATTTTTGATACAATGTATTTTATTATGAAAGAAATAAATTATTCGAGTTGCAAGTAAAGGTCTCATAGAATAGATATAGTCCGATTTGACAATTTTGAGACTCGGAATGGTATACCTCAAAAGACTATTTGTGCAAATTGTATTAGAATATATACATATATAAGTGCTTGATTTGTGTACTGGAAAGTAAAAGAATTTAAAATTGTACTATATGAGAAGTAGGCATGGATATAGTCCGAATTCGTAACATACATAGCTTCGTCAAGATAATACACCAAATTTGGTTGAAATTGATAGAATACGTCAGGGGATACGGAATTTTCCCTAAATGTGAGGGATGACACGCTCAGCGTTCAATTTTGACCCCGGTTCCAATAGAGGTCTCTTGTATCATCTGATCTTTATCGCTGAACAAAAATTAAAAAAAATGTGTTTCGAATTAACAAAATACAAGATTTACAAACATTATTGCAGGGCATGCATGTTCACTAGCAAAAGTCCGTTCTATAAAAACTAAAAAAAGTAAAAAATTCTTTGCCGTATAGTACACGATGTTACTTGTTAGAGATCGTATTGTGAAAAATATGTATGAATGAACTGAAAGCGGTGTGGTATCGGTGAAAACCTGAAAGAATTTCGACGCAACAACTCGGTTAGAAAGAACGTCAACTACGCACAAATTCAACACTAACAACAACTCCAAATTCAACACTAATACCAACCATTATTTCGGCGCATTTCTATTTCTTACTGCTACTTCAGTTTTTTTGAAAAAAGCTGTTTAGATCCGCCGTTACTTAGCGGTTACGCTGCAGTTTAAGCTATCTCTCTTCTGCTGCTTGTCTGCATTGATTTTTTCAATTGCTCAAGTAAAATTGCCATAAAAGTCCCGACAAATATGCATTTAAACTGCTATATATTCAAACTTATATATATAAGTGTATTTGTGCTAGTATGTGTGTTCAATCCTACCATCTGACTTTTATCTCTTACTCTATCTTTCCTATTGAAAATTGTCGTCGACTAAAGTGTGTAGAAGAGGTTGTAGTAAACACTTGTACTGTCAGAATTTGGTTTTTCTTCCATCTACAGAGGATTGTGGTAGTGCATGGACAGTAGGCGAAACTTGAAGGTCGGTGATTGCCGACCATGACGTTATTAATGTAAAGGAAACGTTCCTCCTATTCCTTGATCAAAATCTTCGTGTAAGATTTCCCCACTTTGTGACAGGCGGGGACTGGAAATCGCTTTCCAACAAACTAGGTAGTTTTTATTTTTAACTTGCATATTATAGAATATTAAAACTTGCAATTGGATAACGAGTTTTTGGTAAAAAAATTATATAATTTGTAATCGTGGTTCTTGCGTATACCTTTCTATTATGAAATTATATTAAAGGAAATTTTTGAATTTTCGCCTTCTTTTTTTAAACAATATTAATCACTTTCTCTGCGCCACTGTACACGTCTGCACCTTCAATATTCTGTTTTCTACACCGTTGAATAACGCCACATAAAAGTAATTGAATTTGTGAGCAAATATTCCGCGTGCCAAATGCCAAAACAAAGAAAATAGTGAAGCTCAAATTAAATAAATCCGCAGCTTGCACAAAGTAAACCGTTTCAATTCCTTTAAAAATTACCTATATCAGTATTTTTCGCGCTAAATAAATTGTATCCATTACCCTTAAAGCGCCATTAGGTATGCAACTCTCCAGCAGAGGCGTTCAGTAACGCATTTCTATGCCGACTTAACGCCAGCAATAAAGCGGATAACTGTAACTACAGCACCAGCAACAACAAAGTCAGCAGTAACAAGAAAAAACGTTAACTTCGGTTGCACCGAAGCTAAATACCCTTCACAGGTGCTTTTCTGTTAGTAACTATGTATCCAAATTGTATGGAAGCTATATGCTATAGTAACCCGTTCTGAACAAGTTTTTTGGGTTTTAGTAACTATGTATCCAGTTTGTATGGAAGCTATATGCTATAGTAACCCGTTCTGAACAAGTTTTTTAGAGATTACATTGTTACCTTAAAAAATTATCGATACCAAATTTCGTGAATATTTCTTGTCAAATGTGAAAGTTGTCCATACAAGAACTTGATTCCGATCGTTCAGTTTGTATGGCAGCTATATGCTATAGTAAACCGATCTGAACAATTTCTTCGGAGATTACATTGTTGCCTTAGAAAATAATCTATACCAAATTTCTTGAATATATCTTGCCAAATGTGAAAGTTTTCCTTACAAGAACTTGATTCCGATCGTTCAGTTTGTATGGCAGCTATATGCTATAGTTAACCGATCTAAACAATTTCTTCGGAGATTACATTGTTGCCTTAGAAAATAATATGTACCAAATTTCGTGAATATATCTTGTCAAATGTGAAAGTTGTCCATACAAGAACTTGATTCCGATCGCTTCGTTTGTATGGTAGCTATATGCTATTGTGAACCGATCTGAACAATTTTCTCGGATATTACATTTTTGCCCTAGAAAATAATCTATACCAAATTTGGTGAAGATACATTGTCAAATTCGAAAGTTTTCCATATGAGAACTTGATTCCGATCGTTCAGTTTATATGGCAGCTATATGTTATAGTGGTCCGATATCGGCCGTTCCGATAAATGAGCAGCTTCTTAAAGAGAAAATGACGTCTGCAAAATTTCAAAAGGATATCTTAAAAACTGAGGGACTAGTTCGTATATATACAGACAGACGGACAGACAGACGGACATGCCTAAATCGACTCAGCTCAACATACTGATCATTTATATATATACTTTATAAGGTCTCCGACGCTTCCTTCTGGGTGTTACAAACATCGTGACAAACTTAATATACCCTGTTCAGGGTATAATAACAAAAATAACAATTAGCAAAATATTTACCACTTCTACTACTACAGGCTTTTGTGTTTCGCGGCAGTGGCGATGGCAATGCATTCTGAGTATATGCCTAGTCAACACAGTTTGAAATTTTAGTAGTTTGTGAAATGTTTTTTTCTTTATGTGTTTGAGCGTTCGTACCGGCCTTTGTGAATATTTCTAAATCACAACACAATCGCACATTTCGACTATTTTTAATGCCAAACTAAGCGAGCATACCTGCGAGGGAACACAGCGCGACATAAGCTAATACAGCCAAATCCAACAAATCAAAATGGATTTAAAATAATACTAAGTAAATTCATTTCAGTAGCATTCAAAATATGCCACAGTCAATTGAATGTGAGTGACTAATGCGGTGGGAAATGGAAAACTGAGGCACACACATATGTGAAAGCAATTGTAAGTATGTATGTTTTCAAGCGGTTAACAGTGTCGGCATTTGCGGTGACAAAGCTGCGGTAGCGCGACTATCGCCACCAATACAACAACTACTACCACTATAACAATAACAAAAACAACTACTACTATTGCAGCCGTCAATGCTTCATTTGTTTCCGCGTGCAGTCTGATTACTGATTCCACAACATTAAAATGTCCCCTAAAATTTATCTCAAAACAATGCATAAATTCTACTCTAGATTCTTTTCTCAATGAAATCACCACAACCGATACCGAATAGAAAAAGCAATGCTAAGGCATCACGATAGGCAGGATAAACTCTTATTTTTGTCACTGTAATGACCGTTGTTCATTCAGACCGGAAAGTTTAAGTCTACTTTTTACTAACTATTATCTTTTCTGCTTTCGCTGGAAATGCATTCCATTCGCATTCGCAGAATTTATCAGGTGTTCAAATTCATTGTAACAGAAGAAAGAATTTTAACATAAAAATGGCAAAGTTGCATGCGAGGTACAACAATCGCTATTAGCTGCGTTAAAAAGCCTAATATTTATATTAAAAGGAAGCTTTGAAACACTTTTTTTTTCAGAAAGTTCCAATAATTTTTGCAAAGATCTTGGGTTCAAAGCTAAGAAACATTTTTTTAAATCCAAGGCTTATTCCACAGACGTCAACAAGGCGAGAAAATATAGTAATTTTGATTTCATGTTTTTTTATAAAAACTGTATACATTAAATTACCAAGAATAATATAATTCTGTGTTGCTTATACGACATGGTGTACTGTGTGAATCAGTACATTTCATTCACAAATTTAACTGCGTACAACTATATCTAATATGAATGTATACTGACCGCTATGTTGTAGTTAATGCCGCTTAATGACGTTGCAGCTACTGGTTAGCTGTTCGTGACATGCTAAATGGACTCAAACTAACTTTAGGGAGCCACGCCATACTATCGCATGCACTTGCGTTTTTTTACTTTTTTTGCTTGCTGAATTATTAAGTTGGTCAGAGTTGGTTGGTTGTTGCCTTTAGTATTCTATTAGGGCAATTGTTGTGAGGTACTAGGGCAAAGGTGCCGATAAAAGTTCATGCCGACTGGCCACCAGCAGCACCAGCGCACAGCGTTGAGCAAAACCGGCTAATAGTACATTTGTATACCCATTGCGCCAGGGCTTCTAAGCACTCGATAAGCATCGGCTCACATAAATTACTACCGTGCAATGAAAAACCAAACAAAATACAATACAAATCTATTAATGCGTGGGGCATGTATAAGGATACACCTCCTGTGTGCAAACAATTCGAAAATTAGCATTAGCAAAATTTTGCAACATGCCCGAATGTCTACTTCACAATTTCTGAATGAAAATATGGTGTAAAGCTTGACAACAAATAAGTTAAAATAGCTCATTATGCGGACGATTGAAAGTAAAATAGGCATGATCAATATCATATTTTTCAAGAAATTTTCTGTTTTTCAATACCAGCACATAGTGTTACCAGGAACATGCGTTCTTTAAGTTCCACTAATACATCTCACGGATTACTATTTCTACACAGATTTAGTTTGGTTCGGTTTTCATGTGAATAAATAAGTGAAGGAATGAGATAGGAAAAAATCATAGGAAGTTGAGCAAGTTTCATATATATATTTTTGTTCTACAAAATAGGTGTGATGATGTATTATAAAGTAATACGATGCAATGTAATTTGACGCTTCATGCTTTCATGTTAAACGAAATGGTGTGTTATCAAATTGTGGAATGAGGATGAATTGTCTTAAAGTGGTAAAATTGTCTTAAATTGACTTAATTGTATTCCATTTGATATGAAATGATGAGAACTTATGTGATATGATTAAACATCACGCAATTAGATGTATCTTAAATATTTTGCTGTTTACGTGATTGGAAATCAAATGCCGCAATATGGGTTGATATCATGTGAAGTTACAACTTGAAGTGATGTAATTTAAGGTAACATAAAGTTAAATAATATGACGTTTCATAGACTAAATTAATGTGATATTAAATTATGATAATATTATTATTTAAGTGGCGTGACCGCAAGCCTTTTCACTTTGGTTTGATATCAGTTATTAAGCTTTTATGAGATATGACGATGTCATATTATAAGGTGTGTCATGATAATGTGATTTAATATGAATTATGAATAATGAGTAATTCTGTACGAATTAATATTTCGAGAGAAACAGAATTAACGATGTGCTGGAAATACAATTAAAAGTATTCTCGAAACAATTACATATATCTGATAGATAAAACGCTGCAATGTATATTGCCGCGAAGACTACCCTCAAACTTATAGAATCTACGTACTTAGATGACTGCGGGGCTGGGCACTCTAGAATCCTCATTCCATAATACTTAGATTACTGGGTCACTAAATCAAACTTTGGCTGTCCTTTCTCTGCTCACATATGTTAGAGAGACTTGCTGGAGCAGAGTAACGGCGACCCTTCTTACAAATGGAGCAGTGCTTGCGAACAGTGTACAGGTAGGGTGGCGATTATTCACTCCGAAAGTTGGGCAGCAATATTAGTCCTGAATTTCTTAATAAGTCGTCAAGACTAGTGAAGGAATGTGTGGACTCTTATTTCTAGCGTAGAGTTATCATTTGATTATATTTGTTTGGGAAACTAACAACAGCGGTATTGCAGAAAACTGTAAAGACAGGTACTCAACTCACAACAAATGCAAAATGGGAACAGGAAGGAACTAAGTTGATCTCTTGTGGTTCACTATTGTTGGAGCTCAGACCAGCTCAGCAAGCACTGGTCACCTAACAGCATTTGTGCAGTCTCAATGTGCTTATGTTCCTAAGTGAATTGTAAGAGATCTAGTTTTTCTTGTTTTTTTCAAGGTCCACTTTTCAAAGGTTGTAAGTGTCTTACCAGGTGCCAGCTACGTCAGATGTTTCGAAGAAGATGAGATAGAATAATCTCAACATTTTCACGTCGAATGACCAAATTTTTCCATACTAAGACAAAAAAATCTTGGATCTCATACTTTTAGACAACCAGGCGAAATAACGGAAATATAAATAAAAAATATATTAAAATTTCTGAAATATTCAGGTGTTTTGCCGTTAGCTCATATTCAGCTACAGGATTTTCGCGTCTGGCTTCACAAATTCTGTACCTAATAGTCTAAGTGTGATCCCCCGCCATCCTGGAGAATAAGGAAATATTCGGAAGAAAATTTAAGTTATTTTTGAGATAAATGACAAAAGAAGAACACATATATGGAATGATTGTATTTGCTTAATTAGGGTTAGTAATAAATATTTCGAAATCAGGAGTTTAAGGCACAGAGTACCAGAGGAGGATGGAGTCATATGTAGAAGGTCACGCAAGTGAGGAAAGTTCTCTGATCGCCATTCACTTGGGAGTGGCCAGAAACGATTCGTTTACATATGACTCAAGCAGCTCACGACTTCCGGTCTTTGACCAAGTATCCTCTGGGTAGCCTAAGAACATCCGTTTGAAGGCGAGCTAAAGTGAGAAGGCGAAACATCCCCTGCATAGGGTTGTGTGCTGGGTACGGGACCCGCCACGTAAAAAAACACCCCCAGTGACAAATAAACAACAGCCTCGGATGAGAGAAAATCATGTTTTATAAATGTTTAAAAACAGTTTTTTCCCATTTAATCCAGTCGTTCATTCTCAAACTAAAAGAAGTCGCCAAGTAATTTAACTCACAAAATATTTCTATCGTTTGCCGCATTCTTTTCAACTCACAGAAAGCTGATTCATAACATTTCTTTCATAGCATGCTTTTTCTAGCGCTTTTCGCTGCACAACTTTTCAATTTCAATTTTTTTTCTGGAGATGGTAAAGCGAAGTAAGAAAAAATCACTCAGCGCTTGTATATTTTGAAGGGCACGCGACTAAATGCTTTTGGAAATATACGAGAGTGAGATCGGCAAAAGAGGAGGGAGAAAAAAAAAAAAGATTTTAGAAGACGTCATGTGCAAGCCTGGTCCGACTGGTTTTTATGCTGTCAACATTTGCGGTATTCCTTTGTACCATTTAAAACCAACTAAAGCGGTTGAGTGCTATGCACTGGAGATTCAATACCAGGACTGCAGAGGAGTTGTGGCAGGTTTATGTACGCCACGCGCGGTTTTCGCAAAAACTCGCACAAAAGACGGCAACGTGAATTACAATTTCATCACAATGTTCTTTGTTCATTTGTAAAATCGCAAAATAAATTAAGGACAATGGTGAAGTCCATCAGCGGCGAAAAAACGGAGCATACAACAACAGCAAACAATTTGGTATGGTGCACGCGTCCCGTTGAGTGCCTGTAACGGCGCTGAATTACAAAAGCGATGAAAGTCTTGGACGCCTGGAAAGAATTGAAATGAATTTTGGAATTTAAATAAGGAGCTAAAAAACCTCTGCGTTTACGGTGTAGTGGTTTATGTTGCGAAGGTCTAAGTAAATTAATTTTAGTAATAATGGTAGTACATACTTTTATATATCTGGATCTATATAGACCGCGTCCACGACGCAATGAAGAAAATATAGCAGCCGTAGCTAAGAGTACACACAAAGACCGTAGATAATCGATTCGGAGCCATTCGCAGCAACTTGGACTGTCGTATGGAACGATTTGGCACATTTTACATCGAGATCTTAAATTCAGAGCGTACAAAATACAGTTTATGCAAAAACTGAAGCCACTCGACCATCCCTTTGTTCTATGGGCTCTTGAAAAGTTCCAAGAATATCCGAAGTTTTCGAGCCAAATTTCGTTCAGCGAAGAGGCTTATTTCTGACCTAATGGGTATGTACAGAAAAAAGCAAAATTGGGACGAAACATAACCGGAAGAGATTCAAGATTTGCCATTTCGTTAAGAAAAAAAAGATTTTGTGTGATTTGTGGGCCGGTGGAATCACACCGTTAGAATTTTTCCCTTGGAGATATGTGAAGTGTAAAATCTATCCCGTTTCGATGCACGCCTTGGAGGAAAACATCACGTGTGTCATTCGCCAGTTACCAATCGAAATGCTCGAACGAGTCAAAGAAAATTGAACTCAACGGATGAACCATCTGAGACATGGCCGCGGCCAACATTTGAAATAGATATTCTTCAAAAAAATTGATGCTAAAGAACGTTCTTTCGAATGATAATAAGCTTCCCTATTAACTTGGAAGTTTCTGTGTTTTTGCTTTAAAAAAGTAGAGGTTCTCGAATTGGATAACCCTATATATATGTAGTATAAAAGGGTTAGTTGTGAAATATAATTTTAATACATTTTTTTATTTATAACGTAGATATTTATTTGCACTTTTTTCAAACAGCTATAATATTTGGAATAGTTTTTTTTTCAGCACAAAATGCGACTCAATATAGTGTAGTATATAATAACCTCAAATAGCTCACGGATTATGAACAGAACAAATTCCCGTTTTAAATAAATTATCATATAAATTTAAAAGGTATTGATGGTTTTCTAGATTCGTGAAAAAAGAACTTTAAAATGTTATGGACCAAATTTTTTTCGACATGCTTATAAATTTTGCTGCTTTTTTGCATTGCAGTAAAAGACCTGTAGTATATCTACATAATTTCAAAAATAAAATATTTATTTACGAGCATCCTGAGTCAAATGTAGGTACGTACGTCAGTTCTTTGCACTTCAAATATACATTGCTAAACATATTGCAAATATTTTAGCATTGTTGGGAAAAATAACTCTTGGTGAGTCATAATCTTATGCACAAACGAGGAAAAATTCTACGTGTAACCTACTTCAAGCTGTTCAGCGTCTTAAAGATAAATTATTTCAGGTACAACCAGACTTGCTTAGAAATATAGATATTATCACGGAGAAAAAATGTGGAAGCTACAAACTAACTAATTAGTTCTCTAGGATATCCTTTTAGAAGAGTTTAAGAACACCAATTAAGCACAAGAGCTTCATAATACTACAAATTTACTACATATATTCTATTTATTTTAATTTAAAGTCTCGAGACTTCATAAAGTATTCCCCAAAGTATGATAAATTCATACACATATTTCGTTTGGTGTCTCTATGAAACTAAGTTTAGAATATAATAAATTACATATGTATACAATTTTAACCACAGTAAGCTAAGCAGTAAGCCAACCTCACGTTAATTTCCCACTCTTATTTATATAAGAATGCATGAATATTTACTTTTGTTCACATACTTCCTGGCACTCAACTTTGTTTACACTTTGCTTTCGTCTCATTGCAGGCAGAGGCGCACGGACCTCACCAAGGACATTGAATAAAACGATAAACATCTTTGAGGATGTCAGTTCGCCGGAGATGAAAAGCCTAAATGTAGGTCGGCCGTTAACCTGCTGGCACCACTTCCGTACGCTGAAAGGTGCACCGCGGGACTTTGTGTTGCGGTTGCGTTTTCAAAAATTTAAAGTTGGCACACTGCTGAATGCAAGACATTGCGAGGGCGGCTATTTGCAGGTGAGTGTGGCATGAGAATACTGGACAATTGAACAAGACATGTGTAGTATAAAGAGTAGTGGGGAGCGTAAGACATACACTGGCGAGCACTCAACGCAATTTATGACATACTTCTGCGTGGCGAGCCAATATTAAAAGTGCCGTTAGAAAATATGTTTGCTCAAGTAAACACAGTTTTTGTGGGCTTTTTTGATGTATATTTTTGCAAGCATAATAACAACAGCAACAACCTGTATTTTTTGCACCAATATTTTTTTGTATTTGCGCTGTCTGAAAACATGCAGTTTTTCAAATGGTTCATATGCATTCGCCACACAACTACCACCACTCGGGTAAATCTGATTTATGGACGCGGGCAAGCACATTGGATGCTATGTCCGATTGGAAAAAAAAAACAGCAACAGCAAAACTAGCAAACGCATTCTGTAATTTATGAGTACTCTGCTCTGTGGGAGCGACCAGCAGTGAAAAGCATATGAAGCACCTGTTGGTAGGCTAAGGTATTTTTCTTTTCTTGTGGCTTTACTTTGGATTGAGTATTTGGTAGTGAGTAGTAGAATATAATTTTTTTTGGTTTTTCTTTTTTTCCTTTTATTAGGAACAAGCTACTTAAATTATGTCAGATGAATCTGCTGGGGCAATAACGGAGTGTGTACAAAATACTTAAATATAGTTGTCTACGAAAGTCTACTATTTTGCTCCACACAATTAGCTCAATATAGAGCGCCTTAAAGTATGTACATCAAAAATAGCTAAAACAACAGCAGCCAATAAAAGCAATACTGATAGGTTTTCCACAACATGCGCTCAGATAAGCACTTTCGAAATTTATGTATGTCCTTAAAACTACTACGTTTCTTGCGAGTGTTGTTTAAAAGACGCAGATTATAGAAGCGCAAAGTTGACTTCACTTTTTAATATAATGTTTTTTGTTTCTAATTCCATATTTACTTCCATACGTTTACTTTAATATTAGTGTATCTCTCTTTGCTACAGATTGCGTATGGCAATGTTACGATCGCTGTCTCCATTCGCCGTGAGCCAGGCATGCTCTGTGGTGAGGCCGAGCAGACGTAGGCTTTTATCAGTGAGACTCTTCCACACGGATAAGTTTACCGATCAGGTATGCCTATAAGGAAATGAATAAATGATTGAATTCCCTAATACGGGTTCAACAAATAAAGAAATTTTACCAAAAATTAAAAAAAAAGTTGGTTGCAAATATAAAATAACTTCTCCCGAATATCGGATAGAAAATAGAAAAAAAAAATGTATACCAAGCATATAATTAAGCTTATCAAAATAAATTGTTTTAGATTTAACACTTTTTGGCATTTAGTTAGTATTTTGAACGAGAACTCACACAAAGCCATCATCGTCAATATTCTTAAGCAATAATCGATAATTTTTTACATCAAAATACAAAAAATAAAATTTTCGAATTTTTATCTCAAATAATTTGTTGATCCATTAAAAAACGTGATGGATTTGGAAAGAAATTTTTAAAATCTAATATTTGTTCAAAAACTTTTTAAGTGAAAATGTATTTTTTTGCTGGGGGTATATCAAGTATTCTCAAACGTGGGTACAGCTGGCTAAGGTCACAAGTCTGAGTAAGTGCGATATACAATATCTCAATGACTCATTAAACCTACTCATAAAATAAAAAACGAAGCTTTTGAAAAACCTACTAAAAGTGTTCAGAAAACTCTTGGAATTTTATGGTTCATGCTAGTTCCAATTTATCACATGTTAAATCCTAACTTATATAATGTTGCAATCTATAGAAGTTAAAATTTTGCAAAAAAATGTATCTCAAGGTACTTGAAAAACTACAATATCGAATTTTAGAAGGAGTCTTAATATTGTAGATACATATGTATATGTTATAAAAGTTATAGTACACATACATATGTACATATAATTTATTTTTTTTTTTTTTTTTGTTGAAGTTTTGCCTCTGTGTTACGAATGGCTGAAATTCAATCAATAATTCACCTGGAACTCTAAAATATACATCACATAGATATTTTTGAACTTTACCAGTATGGTATACTAAACTATGTTAGTTCACTTACTGAAATATATAGAACATTTTTTTCTAAGACCAGTATGTCCTTTTGAAATTAGCCTGGATCGTGTTCTAAACTTTATATATATAAATACGCAGAATAGGTGAAACCCATACGGGTTGATACGAATGTGTTGGATCCGAGACAAAATGTGGTAATGAAACAAAAACTTAGTTTCTTCTACAATTTTCTTTCTTTATAAATCTTGTGTTATAAGAAATATTGCAGCTACGGAATTAACTTAAAGCTTTTCGGAAGAAAAATATGTTCCGTGATCATATTAATGATCTTCAGCTAAGCCTTAACATTATATTAAAAGAGTTTGAAACGATTTTCTTCTGCTATTATCCCGTTGAAAATAGTCTGTTCAGCAAGTACAAAATAATGAAAACGTTCAAGACCAACGGTATCACTCTCACATTCAGTAAGACAAATAATCAATCGTTCAGAAATTAATTAAAGAATTTCATTAAAAATCAATAATAAATTACATTTAAATATTTAATTAAATTTAACACTTGCACAATGATTAAGCAAGTACGCATACGAGCACATAGATTCATAATATTGTATATGAATATGGTACGTTTAAGTGCAAATATCACCTCAATACATGTATGTATAACTTATGCAAAGTGTTAACGTATGAACAATGAATAACATTAAAGGCCTTGATTTAAATTTTTTCTTCTATTTTTAATACTCGTTCACGTATACATACAGGTATGTATAAATACATGTGTTGCATTTAAATTGTTAAATAAAAAATGTTAGGCATGCATAGTGCAGAAGCCATCATATTCAAAAATTTATAACAATATGTCACATCCATGTCACAAATTGTAGATACTCATGCCAAAACCAGTTTCTATAAAAAAAACTTGAATTTAATTAAAATGTAGCAAACCACTAAATTTTGCATATTAAACATATCGAAATTATTAAACGCCTAGTGAGAATTTAAATATTTTAGATGATTATAAAAAACGTAGCCTATCCGCAGGCGTTTGGTAATGTCCAATACTCAACTCCAGGATAAAGATTATTATTATTTCAGGTTGCACTAAAGTACTTAAGCTGATTCTTTAGTTAATCGGAAACCATGATTGGTTGAGATTAACTAATGAAATACTAGTGAGTGCTTCTTTAAATTATGCTCAAAAGACAAAGTGGAGGTTTATTCATTTAGAGGATGAAGTGAGACACTTAAAGCCTCAAAGCTTATTATACGTTGTCTGAACTCTTAACACTTCCTTAAGGGCGTGAAATAATCGAAAAACTGCTTAATATATTTAATTATGTTTTTTACCTTGCTTGCGACGCCTTTATAAAAATATCTGATGACATAAAAGTTGCGTTATAAGTTATTTGTGAATAGGCAAAAAAAAATTAAATAAATTTAAAAATAATCAGAAAAAAACCCAAGTGGAATGGATGTGTTAATAGTTTAACAAACCCTGCACGAAAAAACACACAGTTGAGTATAGTGAATCATTTCGATCAGATCAGATATAAACGGTTGAAATTTTACTGTTAAACAACGACAATGACATGTAATGTTTTCTGCACGGCTGCCTGTGGTTACGACCAAATGTCCGCCTGTCCGACAGCTAGCGCGCTGTTGCGCTGTCTGGCTGGTTAGTTGCTTGTCATAGAGCGGCGGCCATTTGGTGGTTAGTGGTTGCGATTAGGATGGAGTCATGTGTAGAAGTTCATCCAAGTGAGGAAAGTTCTCTGATCGCCATTCACTTGGGAGTGGCCAGAAACGATTCTTTTACATATGACTCAAGCAGCTCACGACTTCCGGTCTTTGACCAAGTATCCTCTGGGTAGCCTAAGAACATCCGTTTGAAGGCGAGCTAAAGTGAGAAGGCGAAACACTCCCTGCATAGAGTTGTGCGCTGGGTTTGGGACCCGCCACGTAAAAAAAAACACCCCCAATGAAAAAGTGTAAACAGCCACGGATAAGTGACCCCTCTTTTGACGACGACCATGGCAAACGAATTAAGGACTACGATTTGAGGGCATGCACCTGGAATGTCCGGTCCCTTAATTGGGAAGGTGCCGCTGCCAAGCTGGGTGACGTCCTCGTGAAAATAAAGGCTGACATCACCGCCGTCCAAGAAATGCGATGGACGGGACAAGGACAGAGACAAGTAGGTCCTTGTGGCATTTACTACAGTGGCCACATAAAGGAGCGCAAGTTTGGTGTTGGATTCGTGGTGGGAGAGAGACTCCGTCGCCGAGTACTATCATTCACTCCTATGAATGAACGTCTAGCCACAATCCGCATCAAAGCGAGGTTCTTCAACATATCGCTGATTTGCGCCCACGCCCCGATGGAAGAGAAGGACGATGTGACCAAAGATGCCTTTTATGAGTGCTTGGAGCGCACTTATGAGAGATGCCCCCGTCACGATGTTAAAATCGTGCTTAGCGACTTTAACGCCAGGGTGGGCGAAGAAGGTATCTTTTGCACTACGATCGGTAAATTCAGCCTCCACGAGGAAACATCTCCAAATGGGTTGAGGCTGATCGATTTCGCCGGGGCCCGAAATATGGTTATCTGTAGTACTAGATTCCAGCATAAGAAGATTCATCAAGCTACCTAGCAGTCTCCGGATGGAAAAACCACCAACCTGATCGATCATTTTGTGATAGACGGAAGACACGTCTCCAGTGTTTTAGATGTGCGTACGCTCCGAGGTCCTAACATCGACTCGGACCACTATATTGTTGCAGCCAAAATTCGCACCCGCCTCTGTGCAGCAAAAAACGCACGCCAACAAACACAAGGATGGTTCGACTTCGAGAAGCTGCAATCACAACAGCTAGCCCAACGTTTTTCTACTGGGCTTGCACTCTGAGAGCACTCGTCAACAACTCGGTATAAGGGAACTGTGGGACGGCATTTCAAACTCCTTACGTACAGCTGCAACCGAAACCATTGGTTTTCGGAAAGTGCAAAAGAACAGCTGGTACGACGAGGAGTGCCGTGTCGCAGCGGAGAGAAAACAGGCTGCCTACCTCGCAACGTTACGATCGACCACAACACATGCGGGATGGGACAGATACCGAGAGTTGAAGAGGGAAGCAAGACGCATTTGTAGAAAGAAAAAGAAAGAGGCCGAAATGTGTGAGTACGAAGAGCTTGATAAGCTGGCCGACAGGGGTAATGCTCGAAAATTCTACGATAAGATGCGGCGGCTTACAGAAGGTTTCAAGACCGGAGCATACTCTTGTAGATCCCCCAAGGTGATCTAGCCACCGATGCCCAGAGCATACTTAAATTATGGAGGGAACACTTCTCCAGCCTGCTGAATGGCAGTGAACGCACAAAACCAGGAGAAAGCGAACCCGATACCCCAATCGATGACGATGGAGCAGACGTTCCATTGCCGGACCATGAACAAGTTCGAATAGCAATTGCCCGCCTGAAAAACAACAAAGCGGCAGGGGCCGATGGATTGCCGGCCGAGCTATTCAAACACGGCGCCGAAGAGCTGATAAGGTGGATCCATCAGCTTCTTTGCAAAATATGGTCGGACGAAAGTATGCCCAACGATTGGAATTTAAGTGTGCTATGCTCAATAAGGAGACCCCACAATCTGCGCCAACTACCGTGGGATTAGCCTCCTCAACATCGCATATAAGGTTCTGTCGAGCGTATTGTGTGAAAGATTAAAGCCCACTGTCAACAAACTGATTGAACCTTATCAGTGTGGCTTTAGACCTGGCAAATCAACAAACGACCAGATATTCACGATGCGCCAAATCTTAGAAAAGACCCGTGAAAGGAGAATCGACACACACCACCTCTTCGTCGATTTCAAAGCTGCTTTCGGCAGCACGAAAAGGAGCTGCCTCTATGCCGCGATGTCTGAATTTGGTATCCCCGCAAAACTAATAAGGATGTGTAAGCTGACGTTGAGCAACACAAAAAGCTCCGTCAGAATCGGGAAGGACCTCTCCGAGCCGTTCGATACCAAACGAGGTTTCAGACAAGGCGACTCCCTATCGTGCGACTTTTCAACCTGCTTCTGGCGAAAATAGTTCGAGCTGAAGAACTCAACAGACAAGGTACCATCTTCTATAAGAGTGCACAACTGGTGGCGTATGCCGATGATATTGATATCAACCTCAACACCCGCGCCGTTAGTTCTGCTTTCTCCAGACTGGACCAGGAAGCAAAAGAAATGGGTCCAGTGAACGAGGGCAAGACGAAATATCTCCTGTCATCAAACAAACAGTCGTCGCACTCGCGACTTGGCTCCCACGTCACTGTTGACAGTGATAACTTTGAAGTTGTAGATAATTTCGTCTATCTTGGAACCAGCGTAAACACCACCAACAATGTCAGCCTGGAAATCCAACGCAGGATTACTCTTGCCAACAGGTGCTACTTCGGACTGAGTAGGCAATTGAAAAGTAAAGTCCTCTCTCGACGAACAAAAACCAAACTCTATAAGTCGCTCATAATTCCCGTCCTGCTATACGGTGTAGAGGCCTGGACGATGACAACAACCGATGAGTCGACGTTGCGAGTTTTCGAGAGAAAGGTTCTGCGAAAGATTTATGGTCCTTTGCGCGTTGGCCACGGCGAATATCGCATTCGATGGAACGATGAGCTGTACGAGATATACGATGACATTGACATAGTTCAGCGAATTAAAAGACAGCGGCTACGCTGGCTAGGTCGTGTTGTCCGGATGGATGAAAACACTCCAGCTCTGAAAGTATTCGACGCAGTGCCCGCCGCAGGAAGCAGAGGAAGAGGAAGACCTCCACTACGTTGGAAGGACCAAGTGGAGAAGGACCTGGCTTCGCTTGGAATATCCAATTGGCGCCACGTAGCGAAGAGAAGAAACGAGTGGCGCGCTGTTATTGACTCGGCTATAATCGCGTAAGCGGTGCCTACGCCAGTAAAGAAGAAGAAGAAGGTTGCGATAAGTGGAAATAATGAAAGTATTGTATTACGACCACAATGAGCGGCTGCACACACACACATATATATATATACGCATGCTGTTCATACACAGCAAGTAAATCAGTAAAATGCATATGAGAGTGTGTATTTAGACATATACTTATGGCCCCTGCCGCTTTGTTGTTGCAGTTCACTCTTCTCAAAACTTCAGTGGTTGTAACTCTATCTGTCCATGGGATTTTAAGGATTCTTCTAATAAGCCTTAACGTCGAAGGACTCTAGCTTGTTCATTT
Source organism: Bactrocera correcta (assembly GCA_027475135.1). Lineage (NCBI taxonomy): Eukaryota > Metazoa > Arthropoda > Insecta > Diptera > Tephritidae > Bactrocera > Bactrocera correcta. The sequence continues at coordinate 68,563,391 of CM050323.1, read as the reverse complement.
CATTGATTTTTGGAGTTCACGTTTCCATCGCATATAGGAGCACTGACCAAACATAGCATTTTAAAAAACGTATTTTGGGTTTGATGTTGAGGTCATGGCTGCATAATATGTTTTTGTATTTAAGAAAAGTAGTTCGCGCAAATTCGATTCGACATTTTATTTCTATTGAACAATCCCAACTTTCATTGATCTGACAACCAAGGTACTTGAAATTTTTGACTATTTCGAATGGATTATTATTAATCATGAGGTGTGTGTTATTGTATATGTTTTTCCTACTAATAATCATGTTCTTCGCCTCTTTTATGTTAATGCGTAGACCATATTCGTCACTACGTAAGTTAACTCGGCTTACAAGTTTTTGTAACCCCATAAAGCTATCGGCTATTAGTGTAGTGTCGTCTGCATAGCGTATATTATTTATTTATGAAAATACCATTCTTTTTCACACCTTGATCAATACTGGTTACCGATTCTTGAAATATTACGAATATATGCTAAATAACAAGGGTGACAAAATGCATCCTTGTCTTACACCTCGTGAAATAAAAATTTCTTCGGTTATATCACCATTGATGCAGTTTGTTGCCAATATAGATTTCTACAAGTACCTCGTGAGTTAGAACTTATATCTGCGCATTTTCTTCCAACAATTTACTTTTTTCGGTCTTGACGACCCCCGTGCTCTTCATCTGGGCCTCTTTGAGCTCTAACAGAATTTGGTCTTTTGCCGTCTTTCTTATCTTGGTCACATTTTCCCCTAATTTCTGCAACGTATCATTTTTCCTGAGAGTTCTGAGGATATCGCTGTATGACATGTCCCCGGTTTTTTCTTTTACTATTCCATCGGGTCGGGGTGTCGGTTTATGTAGTGCCTTCTCTAATTGCTTAACTGTGATCCGGCTATCTTTTTTTCCCATTTCTTTCTCCTTGCTTTTGACTGAGTTATCGCATTTTCCTTCCTTGCTCAGGGGAACTTCCATTTTTTTTGACCATTCCTTATGGCAAATTTTGTTTTGCTTCAGCGGCGTTCTTGGCTTTGGCTGTATTTCGTCTCAAGGCCTCTTGGGTGCCAGTAAACTACGTCTTACTTATTTGACATGTGCTCCTCCTCAGCACTTGCGTGCAACATTGCTATCACACCGAGAATATCTCTAATAGTATTTTTGATAGACCGGTGTGGTGGTCGCAATGTTTCGATCAACTTCTTAATCGCTTCCCCTAGTTCGGCCATACACTCTCCACGAGGTTGCATCGCCTTAGCCAGGGCAAAGGTTTGTCAACACCAAGGTTTTTAATCGGCACCCTACCCAATTCTGGTGCCCTCTTAAAGGGATCTGCTTCTGCAATAGTCGCACTACGGGGGGAGTTTTTCCCTTTATTATCACCATTGCTTAGGTTTCCAGTGTTGCTGCCTCCTATAATCCCAAAAATGTTGCTGCTGTTGTTGTTAGTGTTTTTGTTGCTCATGTTTTTCTGCATATGTTTGTTTTACCAGCGCACCGTGTGCAGGGACCGATTGTACCCTTGGGGACACTGCCCCTACCCCAGTTCCCTGAGGCCAATCCTTCACCTTCTGGAACCCAGTTCCCTAAGTTCCGGAAAACATGGATGAAACGGCGCTCGCCCCGGGGCAACGTCCTGCGTCCAATGCGCACTCCTTTACCAGGGCCCGAAGGGGCTGGTTCCTGATAAACACAGCAGCAGACATATCGGCAGAACATGGTCACATCACCCTCTCCATCCCGCCAGTAGAGAAATTGCTGTTGACACTTTGAGGGACTCCCAGTGCACCGCAGTGTGTACCGGTCATTTCTTGATGACATCCGCACCTAATGTCTGTCGCGCCTCAATTTTTGTTGCTCATCATGCACATAAACGATGAAGAGGATGACACGTATTTCTGTGAGGTGGTGTCGATTCGCCACAGTTACAGGATCTGCATTGGATCTGCTAGCTTTTATGCCGCATCCACTACTTTTGCTGCTCATTGTCGGGGATTGCTATTCGCTTTAACTTATTTCGCAACTGACCTGCTACTACAGGCCGTTCAGCTATCCGCGACCTGCCGACCCCCTCTGGTAGCTTAGAGCCCAAATTCGATACACGATTCGAACACTCGGTCGGGTTTTTTGTTTGTTTTTGTTCACTACTCCTACGGTACTACCGTTAAGCATTTCTTCGCAGGACCAGCGTCAGCCAAAATTGGCTCTTCAGGGGCACCTTTCTAGACTACTTTTCTCTACTTCTTCTGCTCTCGCTACTTCGTTGCCTTTCTTTGTTTCTCAGTTCCTGTAGGGCAATTGCGGTCCAATTCTTCACTTTATTCCACACGATTATGCTTTTTATCATATGGTGCACGATATTATCTAGAGTTATACGTTCGTTGATAATAATTTGCAATTTTTTCTTCTGCTTTAAACTTCGGACAATAAAAGAAAATATGCTGCACGTTTTCGCTGTCTTTCCGCAGAATGAACATTCTGTCCCGCTATCGTGACCGTATTTATAGAGGTACTCTTGGAAGCATCCGTGTCTGGTAAGAAATTGCGTTAATAATCAGAATCCCAGCGCCTCTGCCGCTCACATAAACTTTCCTCTCTTTCTTGATTACGCTCTGCTCACAACGCTTCTTGATTTCTCGTAAACTCTTTTCATCTCTAATGCCATTATGTCCGGTGATATGATGCCCGCAATGACTCCAGCCGCCTGGTGCGACATCGTGCGGAATCCACAAGTAATGCTTATTGCATTAAGTCTAGTCAGAGATCTTGCTTTCTTCACGTATGTCTTATTATGCGTTGCTGGTCCCCATATGGGCGCCATGTACATTAGCACCGATTGACTCACTTGAGCCAAGAGTGCTCGTTTGTCCTGGCTTGGTCCTCCAGTATTAGCCATAATCCCCGATAAGGCTACCGCGATTCGCGTCGCTTTTGTACATGCCTTTTAAATATGCGTGTAGTAGTTAAGACGCGTGTCTATTACAACGCCTAGGTATTGTAATAACTGCTGAGTCATTATGCTATAGCCATCAATATTAAATGTAGCGTTTTCCACTTTTTTTCTGCTGGTAATTAGCACAGCGTTTTTTGGGCTGCTGGTTGAAGCTTTTTCGCCGTGGGCCAGCTCTTTATTTTTAAAGCGGTGTATTGACATAAGCTTTCTACCTGGTTGATTTCTTTTCCTACCAACGTTACCGCAATGTAATCGGCGTAACCGATAATCTGGACCCCTCTTTCTAATGGGAACCGAAGCATTCCGTCGTATAACACGTTCCGCAAACATATCGAAATTATTAAACGCCTAGTGAGAATTTAAATATTTTAGATGATTATAAAAAACGTAGCCTATCCGCAGGCGTTTGGTAATGTCCAATACTCAACTCCAGGATAAAGATTATTATTATTTCAGGTTGCACTAAAGTACTTAAGCTGATTCTTTAGTTAATCGGAAACCATGATTGGTTGAGATTAACTAATGAAATACTAGTGAGTGCTTCTTTAAATTATGCTCAAAAGACAAAGTGGAGGTTTATTCATTTAGAGGATGAAGTGAGACACTTAAAGCCTCAAAGCTTATTATACGTTGTCTGAACTCTTAACACTTCCTTAAGGGCGTGAAATAATCGAAAAACTGCTTAATATATTTAATTATGTTTTTTACCTTGCTTGCGACGCCTTTATAAAAATATCTGATGACATAAAAGTTGCGTTATAAGTTATTTGTGAATAGGCAAAAAAAAATTAAATAAATTTAAAAATAATCAGAAAAAAACCCAAGTGGAATGGATGTGTTAATAGTTTAACAAACCCTGCACGAAAAAACACACAGTTGAGTATAGTGAATCATTTCGATCAGATCAGATATAAACGGTTGAAATTTTACTGTTAAACAACGACAATGACATGTAATGTTTTCTGCACGGCTGCCTGTGGTTACGACCAAATGTCCGCCTGTCCGACAGCTAGCGCGCTGTTGCGCTGTCTGGCTGGTTAGTTGCTTGTCATAGAGCGGCGGCCATTTGGTGGTTAGTGGTTGCGATTAGGATGGAGTCATGTGTAGAAGTTCATCCAAGTGAGGAAAGTTCTCTGATCGCCATTCACTTGGGAGTGGCCAGAAACGATTCTTTTACATATGACTCAAGCAGCTCACGACTTCCGGTCTTTGACCAAGTATCCTCTGGGTAGCCTAAGAACATCCGTTTGAAGGCGAGCTAAAGTGAGAAGGCGAAACACTCCCTGCATAGAGTTGTGCGCTGGGTTTGGGACCCGCCACGTAAAAAAAAACACCCCCAATGAAAAAGTGTAAACAGCCACGGATAAGTGACCCCTCTTTTGACGACGACCATGGCAAACGAATTAAGGACTACGATTTGAGGGCATGCACCTGGAATGTCCGGTCCCTTAATTGGGAAGGTGCCGCTGCCCAGCTGGGTGACGTCCTCGTGAAAATAAAGGCTGACATCACCGCCGTCCAAGAAATGCGATGGACGGGACAAGGACAGAGACAAGTAGGTCCTTGTGGCATTTACTACAGTGGCCACATAAAGGAGCGCAAGTTTGGTGTTGGATTCGTGGTGGGAGAGAGACTCCGTCGCCGAGTACTATCATTCACTCCTATGAATGAACGTCTAGCCACAATCCGCATCAAAGCGAGGTTCTTCAACATATCGCTGATTTGCGCCCACGCCCCGATGGAAGAGAAGGACGATGTGACCAAAGATGCCTTTTATGAGTGCTTGGAGCGCACTTATGAGAGATGCCCCCGTCACGATGTTAAAATCGTGCTTAGCGACTTTAACGCCAGGGTGGGCGAAGAAGGTATCTTTTGCACTACGATCGGTAAATTCAGCCTCCACGAGGAAACATCCCCAAATGGGTTGAGGCTGATCGATTTCGCCGGGGCCCGAAATATGGTTATCTGTAGTACTAGATTCCAGCATAAGAAGATTCATCAAGCTACCTGGCAGTCTCCGGATGGAAAAACCACCAACCTGATCGATCATTTTGTGATAGACGGAAGACACGTCTCCAGTGTTTTAGATGTGCGTACGCTCCGAGGTCCTAACATCGACTCGGACCACTATATTGTTGCAGCCAAAATTCGCACCCGCCTCTGTGCAGCAAAAAACGCACGCCAACAAACACAAGGATGGTTCGACTTCGAGAAGCTGCAATCACAACAGCTAGCCCAACGTTTTTCTACTGGGCTTGCACTCTGAGAGCACTCGTCAACAACTCGGTATAAGGGAACTGTGGGACGGCATTTCAAACTCCTTACGTACAGCTGCAACCGAAACCATTGGTTTTCGGAAAGTGCAAAAGAACAGCTGGTACGACGAGGAGTGCCGTGTCGCAGCGGAGAGAAAACAGGCTGCCTACCTCGCAACGTTACGATCGACCACAACACATGCGGGATGGGACAGATACCGAGAGTTGAAGAGGGAAGCAAGACGCATTTGTAGAAAGAAAAAGAAAGAGGCCGAAATGTGTGAGTACGAAGAGCTTGATAAGCTGGCCGACAGGGGTAATGCTCGAAAATTCTACGATAAGATGCGGCGGCTTACAGAAGGTTTCAAGACCGGAGCATACTCTTGTAGATCCCCCAAGGTGATCTAGCCACCGATGCCCAGAGCATACTTAAATTATGGAGGGAACACTTCTCCAGCCTGCTGAATGGCAGTGAACGCACAAAACCAGGAGAAAGCGAACCCGATACCCCAATCGATGACGATGGAGCAGACGTTCCATTGCCGGACCATGAACAAGTTCGAATAGCAATTGCCCGCCTGAAAAACAACAAAGCGGCAGGGGCCGATGGATTGCCGGCCGAGCTATTCAAACACGGCGCCGAAGAGCTGATAAGGTGGATCCATCAGCTTCTTTGCAAAATATGGTCGGACGAAAGTATGCCCAACGATTGGAATTTAAGTGTGCTATGCTCAATAAGGAGACCCCACAATCTGCGCCAACTACCGTGGGATTAGCCTCCTCAACATCGCATATAAGGTTCTGTCGAGCGTATTGTGTGAAAGATTAAAGCCCACTGTCAACAAACTGATTGAACCTTATCAGTGTGGCTTTAGACCTGGCAAATCAACAAACGACCAGATATTTACGATGCGCCAAATCTTAGAAAAGACCCGTGAAAGGAGAATCGACACACACCACCTCTTCGTCGATTTCAAAGCTGCTTTCGGCAGCACGAAAAGGAGCTGCCTCTATGCCGCGATGTCTGAATTTGGTATCCCCGCAAAACTAATAAGGATGTGTAAGCTGACGTTGAGCAACACAAAAAGCTCCGTCAGAATCGGGAAGGACCTCTCCGAGCCGTTCGATACCAAACGAGGTTTCAGACAAGGCGACTCCCTATCGTGCGACTTTTCAACCTGCTTCTGGCGAAAATAGTTCGAGCTGAAGAACTCAACAGACAAGGTACCATCTTCTATAAGAGTGCACAACTGGTGGCGTATGCCGATGATATTGATATCAACCTCAACACCCGCGCCGTTAGTTCTGCTTTCTCCAGACTGGACCAGGAAGCAAAAGAAATGGGTCCAGTGAACGAGGGCAAGACGAAATATCTCCTGTCATCAAACAAACAGTCGTCGCACTCGCGACTTGGCTCCCACGTCACTGTTGACAGTGATAACTTTGAAGTTGTAGATAATTTCGTCTATCTTGGAACCAGCGTAAACACCACCAACAATGTCAGCCTGGAAATCCAACGCAGGATTACTCTTGCCAACAGGTGCTACTTCGGACTGAGTAGGCAATTGAAAAGTAAAGTCCTCTCTCGACGAACAAAAACCAAACTCTATAAGTCGCTCATAATTCCCGTCCTGCTATACGGTGTAGAGGCCTGGACGATGACAACAACCGATGAGTCGACGTTGCGAGTTTTCGAGAGAAAGGTTCTGCGAAAGATTTATGGTCCTTTGCGCGTTGGCCACGGCGAATATCGCATTCGATGGAACGATGAGCTGTACGAGATATACGATGACATTGACATAGTTCAGCGAATTAAAAGACAGCGGCTACGCTGGCTAGGTCGTGTTGTCCGGATGGATGAAAACACTCCAGCTCTGAAAGTATTCGACGCAGTGCCCGCCGCAGGAAGCAGAGGAAGAGGAAGACCTCCACTACGTTGGAAGGACCAAGTGGAGAAGGACCTGGCTTCGCTTGGAATATCCAATTGGCGCCACGTAGCGAAGAGAAGAAACGAGTGGCGCGCTGTTATTGACTCGGCTATAATCGCGTAAGCGGTGCCTACGCCAGTAAAGAAGAAGAAGAAGGTTGCGATAAGTGGAAATAATGAAAGTATTGTATTACGACCACAATGAGCGGCTGCACACACACACATATATATATATACGCATGCTGTTCATACACAGCAAGTAAATCAGTAAAATGCATATGAGAGTGTGTATTTAGACATATACTTATGGCCCCTGCCGCTTTGTTGTTGCAGTTCACTCTTCTCAAAACTTCAGTGGTTGTAACTCTATCTGTCCATGGGATTTTAAGGATTCTTCTAATAAGCCTTAACGTCGAAGGACTCTAGCTTGTTCATTTCATTGATTTTTGGAGTTCACGTTTCCATCGCATATAGGAGCACTGACCAAACATAGCATTTTAAAAAACGTATTTTGGGTTTGATGTTGAGGTCATGGCTGCATAATATGTTTTTGTATTTAAGAAAAGTAGTTCGCGCAAATTCGATTCGACATTTTATTTCTATTGAACAATCCCAACTTTCATTGATCTGACAACCAAGGTACTTGAAATTTTTGACTATTTCGAATGGATTATTATTAATCATGAGGTGTGTGTTATTGTATATGTTTTTCCTACTAATAATCATGTTCTTCGCCTCTTTTATGTTAATGCGTAGACCATATTCGTCACTACGTAAGTTAACTCGGCTTACAAGTTTTTGTAACCCCATAAAGCTATCGGCTATTAGTGTAGTGTCGTCTGCATAGCGTATATTATTTATTTATGAAAATACCATTCTTTTTCACACCTTGATCAATACTGGTTACCGATTCTTGAAATATTACGAATATATGCTAAATAACAAGGGTGACAAAATGCATCCTTGTCTTACACCTCGTGAAATAAAAATTTCTTCGGTTATATCACCATTGATGCAGTTTGTTGCCAATATAGATTTCTACAAGTACCTCGTGAGTTAGAACTTATATCTGCGCATTTTCTTCCAACAATTTACTTTTTTCGGTCTTGACGACCCCCGTGCTCTTCATCTGGGCCTCTTTGAGCTCTAACAGAATTTAGTCTTTTGCCGTCTTTCTTATCTTGGTCACATTTTCCCCTAATTTCTGCAACGTATCATTTTTCCTGAGAGTTCTGAGGATATCGCTGTATGACATGTCCCCGGTTTTTTCTTTTACTATTCCATCGGGTCGGGGTGTCGGTTTATGTAGTGCCTTCTCTAATTGCTTAACTGTGATCCGGCTATCTTTTTTTCCCATTTCTTTCTCCTTGCTTTTGACTGAGTTATCGCATTTTCCTTCCTTGCTCAGGGGAACTTCCATTTTTTTTGACCATTCCTTATGGCAAATTTTGTTTTGCTTCAGCGGCGTTCTTGGCTTTGGCTGTATTTCGTCTCAAGGCCTCTTGGGTGCCAGTAAACTACGTCTTACTTATTTGACATGTGCTCCTCCTCAGCACTTGCGTGCAACATTGCTATCACACCGAGAATATCTCTAATAGTATTTTTGATAGACCGGTGTGGTGGTCGCAATGTTTCGATCAACTTCTTAATCGCTTCCCCTAGTTCGGCCATACACTCTCCACGAGGTTGCATCGCCTTAGCCAGGGCAAAGGTTTGTCAACACCAAGGTTTTTAATCGGCACCCTACCCAATTCTGGTGCCCTCTTAAAGGGATCTGCTTCTGCAATAGTCGCACTACGGGGGGAGTTTTTCCCTTTATTATCACCATTGCTTAGGTTTCCAGTGTTGCTGCCTCCTATAATCCCAAAAATGTTGCTGCTGTTGTTGTTAGTGTTTTTGTTGCTCATGTTTTTCTGCATATGTTTGTTTTACCAGCGCACCGTGTGCAGGGACCGATTGTACCCTTGGGGACACTGCCCCTACCCCAGTTCCCTGAGGCCAATCCTTCACCTTCTGGAACCCAGTTCCCTAAGTTCCGGAAAACATGGATGAAACGGCGCTCGCCCCGGGGCAACGTCCTGCGTCCAATGCGCACTCCTTTACCAGGGCCCGAAGGGGCTGGTTCCTGATAAACACAGCAGCAGACATATCGGCAGAACATGGTCACATCACCCTCTCCATCCCGCCAGTAGAGAAATTGCTGTTGACACTTTGAGGGACTCCCAGTGCACCGCAGTGTGTACCGGTCATTTCTTGATGACATCCGCACCTAATGTCTGTCGCGCCTCAATTTTTGTTGCTCATCATGCACATAAACGATGAAGAGGATGACACGTATTTCTGTGAGGTGGTGTCGATTCGCCACAGTTACAGGATCTGCATTGGATCTGCTAGCTTTTATGCCGCATCCACTACTTTTGCTGCTCATTGTCGGGGATTGCTATTCGCTTTAACTTATTTCGCAACTGACCTGCTACTACAGGCCGTTCAGCTATCCGCGACCTGCCGACCCCCTCTGGTAGCTTAGAGCCCAAATTCGATACACGATTCGAACACTCGGTCGGGTTTTTTGTTTGTTTTTGTTCACTACTCCTACGGTACTACCGTTAAGCATTTCTTCGCAGGACCAGCGTCAGCCAAAATTGGCTCTTCAGGGGCACCTTTCTAGACTACTTTTCTCTACTTCTTCTGCTCTCGCTACTTCGTTGCCTTTCTTTGTTTCTCAGTTCCTGTAGGGCAATTGCGGTCCAATTCTTCACTTTATTCCACACGATTATGCTTTTTATCATATGGTGCACGATATTATCTAGAGTTATACGTTCGTTGATAATAATTTGCAATTTTTTCTTCTGCTTTAAACTTCGGACAATAAAAGAAAATATGCTGCACGTTTTCGCTGTCTTTCCGCAGAATGAACATTCTGTCCCGCTATCGTGACCGTATTTATAGAGGTACTCTTGGAAGCATCCGTGTCTGGTAAGAAATTGCGTTAATAATCAGAATCCCAGCGCCTCTGCCGCTCACATAAACTTTCCTCTCTTTCTTGATTACGCTCTGCTCACAACGCTTCTTGATTTCTCGTAAACTCTTTTCATCTCTAATGCCATTATGTCCGGTGATATGATGCCCGCAATGACTCCAGCCGCCTGGTGCGACATCGTGCGGAATCCACAAGTAATGCTTATTGCATTAAGTCTAGTCAGAGATCTTGCTTTCTTCACGTATGTCTTATTATGCGTTGCTGGTCCCCATATGGGCGCCATGTACATTAGCACCGATTGACTCACTTTAGCCAAGAGTGCTCGTTTGTCCTGGCTTGGTCCTCCAGTATTAGCCATAATCCCCGATAAGGCTACCGCGATTCGCGTCGCTTTTGTACATGCCTTTTAAATATGCGTGTAGTAGTTAAGACGCGTGTCTATTACAACGCCTAGGTATTGTAATAACTGCTGAGTCATTATGCTATAGCCATCAATATTAAATGTAGCGTTTTCCACTTTTTTTCTGCTGGTAATTAGCACAGCGTTTTTTGGGCTGCTGGTTGAAGCTTTTTCGCCGTGGGCCAGCTCTTTATTTTTAAAGCGGTGTATTGACATAAGCTTTCTACCTGGTTGATTTCCTTTCCTACCAACGTTACCGCAATGTAATCGGCGTAACCGATAATCTGGACCCCTCTTTCTAATGGAAACCGAAGCATTCCGTCGTATAACACGTTCCGCAGCAGTGGACTCAGAACTGAGCCTTGTGGTACCCCTCTCGTCACCCTGTACTTTTTTGGTTCATCATCGGTATCATAAAGTAACAGCCTATTCGAAATGTATTTGGAGATAATTTTCAACTAATACTTTGGTGTTCTTTTGCATTCGAGAGCGCTCATTATATGTGGCCAATACGCACAGTTGAACGAATTCTATACGACAGACGTTACGACTGGGCAGTATTCTTTTGAACCATACATCCACCTCGTTCTGCGATGGCCTTGCTTGTCACATTTGTCACTTTTGTGATCGCATTGACGGTTGACTTGTGCTTACGGAAACCAAATTGGTTTTCGGCGAGTCCTAGCTAGAATATCTAGATGATGTTTCTCCAGTCGTACGCATATTATTCTCTCCAAAATTTTTCCAAGCGTGTCCAGCATGCGGAGCGGATGGTATGAGCTTGCTTCTCCAGCCGGTTTATTTGGTTTCTGCAAAAGTACTAATCGCTGCTTCTTCCATATTTTTGAAAAGAAACCTTCTAGGAAACAGCGAGTGAAGAGCTCTGAAAAGAGGCTCGCTTTGCGAGTTATAGCTGTTTTTAGGACCTTTTTGGAGATTCCATTTAGACTCGGTGTTTTGGTATTTCCAAACCTTTTGGCTGCACCTGTTACTTCATCGTCGGGGACTAATGTTGCGTCTAGTACCGTAGATATAATTGGTAGTATAGGTCCTTCGTTCCTCTGCGTAGGGAAGAGTGTTTTCACGATGTTTTTTTAATAATGTCGGACAGGTTGGTGTTCTCCCTTTGCTGTCTTTGAGTTTTGTCATCACAGTTTTGTACGCAGGTTTCTTTTTAAACTCCTCGTGCAGGTTTTCGTATTCTGGTGAGCTCCTTCTTCTCTGGTGGGAACGCCTGGCTTTGTTTGCAAAAAATCCTCAGGCTGTCGATTGCACCATTCCACCACTACGGAGGCTGTCTGTAAGCGTTGGCGCCTTGTTTTTTCCTGCACATGGCAGCGTCGCATGATTTGCTGACATGCCTCACAAATATCTCCGCCTGTCGTTCCGTATCTTCCACGTTTGCAATGTTGTAATTCAGCATAAGTCGGAAGAGATTTTCATCGAACGTTTCGGCTATCCATCTTTTGTCTGTACCATCTTTGCGTGCGTGTATATTCCATTCCTAGATTTTTCGATCTCTATTATGATTGCTAGGTGGTCACTATGCGTATAGAGGTCAGACATTTCCCAGAATGTTGGTCGTATCAACGGGCTACTAACAAATGTAATGTCAATGATGGATCCGCGACCATTTTTTTTCGAAAGTGTTCCTATTTCTAGTATTTAATAGCACCACTTCGAGCGATGAAAACTCCTTGAGAAGAGCGTTTCCTCGTTTGTTCGTACTAACAGTTCCCCAGTGCGCAGACCATGCGTTAAAATCGCCTGCTACCACATTATTTGTAGTTGTTAGTATTTCCTGTACCGTATCATCCAGAATCCTCTCAAACGCGCCTTGTAGGACACTCGGTGGTGTATAGCAGCTATAAAAGTTGATTTCACAGATCCTGGCCCGTGTGAAGTAGGCCTTTCCCAGTAGTGGCTTTTCCTGGAAAGCTTGCCTCCACATGACCATATGGCAGCTTTGTTGGTGGTCTTTGAGGCCCAAGTGGCGTTATCTATGTTTTTATATTGTTCGCACAGTATTGTTACGTCTAACTTCTCTTCAAAGACCCTTTGTTTAAGCAAGTCTTGCGCAGCTTCGCAGTGATTCGGCTTTAGCTGGATAACTTTCATTTGTTGAATTTTTTATATGCTTCCTGATATAGAAGGCATCTTTTGCTACCCATTTGGTGGTCTGAACTTTCCCTTCGCCTGCTCTTTCAAGTACCAGAAGAGGGAATCTTGTCGCACGTCTGTGCGAAGTGTCCTTTTTCGCCACATCTCAGACAGCACTTGCTCATGTCATCCGAGTTGCTACATGCTGCTGCTAGATGCCCATATTCCAGGCACCTGAAACAGTTTTTAAATTAGTTTTTTCTCTTAGCCTGCAGACTACCCAGCCTATTCTAATTTTTCGCTCATCTAGCAGTATCCTTGCTTCGAGCGCAGGGATGCTTACTACCGCTACCTGTGTACCCGCATATACTGCCCTGAGGCACTCACATCAAAATTATTTAGTTTTTTCACCTGCTTCCGTATAGCTTCCGAAATGTCCTCTTTAGATGTGATTTCGTCCACGTCCCGATTTTGACTATGACTTCGTGGGTAAACGCTTTGATTTGTGCCTGGTCTCCTAACAGCTTGCTTATTTCGCATTTTAGTTCGCTCGTACTTTCCATTTGGGTTTCTTTTAGTTCCAGCAGTATTTCGCCTTTGCTGACTTCCCAATACGCGATACATTTTCCCCGAGTTTCTGCAGATTTTCTTCTTTTCCCACTTTCATCAGGATGTCTCTTAGGACATATGACCATGACTATAGCATCGGGCCGTGGTGGTGGCTTACGGTCAATCTTCTTGTGGCTGTGTGACTTGCGCTTGACGCTTACCCAGCCGTAATCTTTTTGTACTTCCTCCCTGCATTTATCAGGGCTATTCCCAATGTCTTTTTGTTTCGTTCAGCTTGCTGGTTTTTCGGTGCTTCTTCATGCATTGTTTTATTTTTTTAGGCGGTGTTTTCCGTTTTGTCGCATTGCTTCAGTCAGTCTTTTTACGGCACTTCCTAGTTCAGAGATGTAGTCAACAAGAAGTCGTGCCACTTTAGCTTGAGGTGTGCTATCTTCTGACGCCGGTGGTGATAACCTCGCACGCCCCGGTTTATTTACTATGGGCATCTGATTAGGCGATTGGGCTGTCCGCGGTACACGCTTGAAGGGATCTACTTCCGCATTTGGTGTCCTCACAGTCAGATCTGCTTCTGAGCGGGAGTTTTCAGCACGTCTATTCAAGAAATTTCCAAAAATGCCGCTTCCATTATAAGTGTTGCTAGTATTGTTATTGTTTCTCGTATTATTTTCGTTGGCTTCTTTTTTACTGCGCATCGTGTGTAGCGGAGTGGGCCGAAATAGACTGGAAGAGGTACATATACCTTTGGGGACAATGTCCCTACTCCAGTTGTGTGTGTGTGGACTTTTCAACTGAATATTCGAAAATCAATAATTCGAAATGAAATCCGCAAATAAATGCTATAAAATAGTTCACACGTCGACTAACGGTAATCCGAAAGCGCGCGTCACATCACATCAAGACCGTGGTGCTGACGGCGAGGACCTGACTTCCGCAGCGAGTTAATGATGACTCAATGCGGATGAATGGCTGGTAGGTTGTATAAGCGCAACTATGGTTGCTGCTGTTGCTGTTGTTATTGCCTGTTGTACCGCTTGCTGGTTGGAATGACTTGTGCTGGTGGCTGACTCTTAATTTATTCGATCATATTCGACGGGAAATTAATAACGTAATGCCATGCGGCAAAACGATAAGTAGCGATGACGATGACATAAAATGATTCAATACTCACGTATACTTAAATATAAATGGGTACGTGTGTTGCAGGAGTAAGTTGCAAGCTGCACATGTAGGGTGAAATGTAATCAATTTGTGGGATGAATGCAGCATAGCTGATGGCTTTATTGTTAGTTTTGCGCACAATTCGCTGAAAATCAGGTGAGCTGCCGTAACAAGCACAGTGTTGCCGACTTCCCTTATATTTCTTTACTCTGGAGATATTAATGTGGTAATGGAATGATACGAAGCGGCCTGCACTGGTGTTGTGAGACCTTGAGCTTGCGAGGTGATAGAATGAAAATCATCAAGGCCCGGGGACTTGAAGGCTTTGAATGACTTCGGCGAAAGGAGGGCTGTGCAGCCCCATCGGAGCTTCCACCAGTAATGAAGTAAGAGTTTTTGCAAAAGTGCATCTAAGCCGTCAGCTCTCCTGATAGCCTTCTTCATTTCTGGTGAAGACTCTCTTGGCTTTCGTAAAGTCGGTCTTGTATATAGCCAATTCCACCTTATACATTGCCCTCTAGAGCCACTTCTACGGGCTTTGTTGAAGACTCTTCTGCTCGAAGATCTCTCCGTTAGCTCTGATCTCCTTTTCCTTTATATATCTGAGTATTTAGACGACAGAAGCTTTCGAAAGTAGTCCTACTCACAGAAGTGAAAACTTCGACGAGATTATCAATCGCAATAGGATCAAGTCCATGATAATGGTATTCGAGCTTTGCCAAAAAGATGATGATCTTTATTCTCTATATGATTTTCGATACGAAATATATCGGAATATAAAATGAAAATGCTGCTATTGTGTAATACGTATATAATGCCCAGCAGCACGCTTTAAGCTATAATAATATTTTTTTATATATATCTTCCTCAGCCACCGAATAAGTGTCTTGTTACCTACAACCCGTGCCTAGACTCCGTGGTTTCGGAGCATTTTCCGGCGCCGCCGCCACATCATGAAGCGCAAAATGTCATTTACGCAATCGACTTACTAAATATTGATACGATGACCATCAATACACGAGTGTGAAACAGATTCACTGTGAAGCATATTAATAAACAACAAAAAAGTTTAAATGTCACGCACAACTTATACATACATATTTCTGTTGTCATGCTATTACCACATAGATATAGATATATGAAATGGTGTGTAAACTTTTGCTGTATATTTTTAATTTCTTTACTTGTTGCTTTTTCAGTGAATTTAAATTTTTAGCCGGCCTTCTCATTACAACCCTGTCCACAATATCACGTCAACTGCGAAATTATTCTTTTCTCTCATTCCAATGGTACATTCTCTTGAATTATTTCTCTGTCTGCATAGGAGTTTTCAGTAATGGCCTGCAGATGAATTGAATCAAGAGATTTGTAGTTTCAGTTGGATCTTAGAGGATTTAGCCAAGTAGCAAAAAGAATCAGTTATTCAGTATCAACATATCTCAAATCTGTTGAACTTAAAAATATTTTTTTACTTTAAAAGGTTGAATACATTTAAAATCTGCGAAGGACAAAAATGTAATGATTTATTTGTACATTAATAGTTATTACTAATGTCATTAATTACTGGGTTTGTTCGGGAAGTAATAGGACTGATTTTCTTCCGCCGCGAATGTACTTCGGAGCGTGGAAGTTCTTAAGAGACTCAAACAAAGATCAATCGGGTCTGACAATACATCGTCTTTCGTGTGAACAGCTACCGCAGCTGCCCTACAGCCCAGATGTGCCCCCCGGAAAGGCAAACATTTTGGGCCGACAGAGGAGATTCAAGTAGCATGCACGTCGGCATTCAAGGGTATTCCGGAGAATGCCTTCCGTTACGCCTTCAATGCTTGGAATCGACGCAGAAGGAGGCTATTTTGAAAGTTTTTTAAAAATTGTAAAGATTAGTTCAATAGTCCTATAACTTTGCGGAAAAATAGTGTAAGATCGAAAAGCTTCCAGTCCCAGCCTTCGTAATATTAATGAAACCTTCATTCTTCATTATTTTTGATGTAAATATCATTTGTATCTTTCTTCAGCAATTTTCTACCTCTGCATGCAAATATTGTAACTCAATAGCACATAAAGTACTGCCGTTCCATTACATGTAAACATGTAAGTAAGTGGATCAGCGTGATTCGCGCGCCTGCATAAAGCGGCAACAATCATTACATCATTTATGCCGGTAAAGGATAAGACCACCCGACGAGCAGTTGCGTATACATTCGGACAAGACATTTAAAATAAACATATAACAAGTAAGGAAGGACTAAGTTCGGGAGTCACCGAACATTTTATACTCTCGCATAATAAAGTGATAATCGAGATTTCATTATGCGTCATTTACATATTTTTTTATTTTGCTGTAAAATTACTTAGATTAGTAGGTCCTGAGATATGGTTTTTGGTCCATAAGTGGGCGATGCCACGCCTATTTAATTAAGGGTGCATCTTCCTTCTGCCATTTCTTCAGTGAAATTTAGTGTTTCTGACGTTTTTTGTTAGTCGGTTTACGCACTTTTAGTGATTTTCAACATACCCTTTGTTTGGGAGGTGGGCGTGGTTATAATCCGACTTCTTTCATTTTTGAACTGTGTATAGACATGGCTGAAGGAAACGACTCTATAGATTTTGTTTGACATAGCTATGGTAGTTTCCGAGATATGTACAAAAAACTTAGTAGGGGGCGGGGCCACGCACACTTTTCCAAAAAATTACGTCCAAATATGCGCCTCCTTAAGCAATCCTTTGGCCAAATTTCACTTTAATATCTTTATTTATGGCTTAGTTATGACACTTTATAGGTTTTCGCGTGGTCGTTGTGGGCGTGGCAGTGGGCCGATTTTGCCCATCTTCGAACTTAACCTTCTTATAAAGCTAAGAAATACCAAGTTTCATCATAATATCTCAAGTTTTACTCAAATTACAGCTTGCACGGACGGACGCACAGATGGACGGACGGACAGACAGACATCCGGATTTCAACTCTACTCGTCACATTGATCACTTGGGTATACATAACTCTATATCTGACTCTTTTAGTTTTAAGACTTATTAACAACCGTTATGTGAACAAAACTAAAATACTTTCTTTAGCAACTTTGTTGCGAGAGTATAACAAGTGAAAGAAGAAGAAGATGTATAAGCACAGGTAATCATTATATAATAGTTAATATATATTTTGCCATTTTTATTCTTCCTGCTTGTTCACGCGACAAAAGCGTGTTGTGAAGCCGTCAAAAGTGGATAACCTCTGCCAGCTGTATCTTCGCATACTTTCCCGCTACCTTGGCGTTAACTGTGTTCCTCAAACACCGACCAATCGAGATATGTATCACTTACATCTATAAACACCAAGTTGATTGGCGGATATAACTGCTTGCATTACATTTTTGTCATGCAGCGACCAGTCGCGTGACGCGAATGTCCAATGGTAGTGCATCAGCAAAGGGGTTTTTGGTTTGTGTAAAGACCACTCTGTAGCAGACACCATTTGTCAATGATGATCCTGTAAGCGAACTGCTGTTATATGGTGCTGCCGGTAGCAGCTTCTACCACAAATTTTCCGTTTTCATTTTACTATACAAACAAGTTATGATGTATCTGAATATGATGTTGCCCATCAGTGACTCTGCAGGGTATTTTAAATGTCCTGTTAGTTTAATAAAAGACCCATTTAAGGTAAATGAACTTATAGCTTTCAACTTCTTCTAAAGGTACACTTCTGAAAGCTCAATTATTAAACAATAAGTAAAGGCAACGGAAGCTTAATTACGTTAGTGAATACACAGTATTTTTATTTTAAATACATATTAGCAAATTTTCTTTATAACCCTTTCTTTCATTTCATATCTCGAATTGGCGCCAAAATTCGAAAAGAAGAAATGACTGGTGCCCTATTGTTAACCAGTAAAGAAGAAGAAGCTATATTTGGAGTCGCCTATTATATTATAATTTGGTTTTAAAAGCGTAACTAATAATATGTTCAGACCCAAAATTTAAAGGGGTTAGATTACATTTAATTACTTTCACTGATCAGCCCGTTCTCATTTCCGTTAGAAAGATAAAAAAACAGCTGTTATTGTCATTCAAGAATTCACATCGCTTAATATTTATCTAAAAAAAAGATTGTCATATAGTATTTTGAAATAAAAGCCGTCGGTTTTTAAATGATTTCTATATAATAGAAATAATGGATGCATTTTTTCATTTGCTAAGTCGATTTTTAAGTCAAATAGATTCATTGCTTTAAAAAAAATTGTTTGTTTACATTTTTTTTCCTTTGTAGTGTCTAAATCAGCTGTGACAATGTAACAGATTTCCACAGAGAGATTTAGCGTGGATCAGTTTCGAACGATTTCAAGGAAGAGATTTGGAACTGTCATGTTTGTATGGCGAAATCTTGATAAATTTATAAGATTATTGGGATAAACCACTCAACAGCCGAAATCGTGTGATTAAGTGTCGGTCTGAACTTGATATAATATGTGAAAGGTAATTGATAAAAGGTTAATCGACTAGATTTGATAATATTTCGCCCTATAAAAACGACAATCTCCCTGTTCAGCTGGAATCATCTGTTTCTCAGTAACCAATACTACTCCATTATCACAGCTGATTTATACAAAGAAAGAAAATGTAAGCAAACAAAAGAATTAAAGGCAACACAGCTGGATTCACCTGGTAATCGACTTACTAAATCAAAATATCTCTCCATTATTTCCAATAATTATAAACTATTTAAAACAATAACACTTTTGTAAAAAAATACGTCAACAATATTTTCTTTCAATAAATATTAAACGATGTAAATTTTTACTGTCAAAGCAAAGCAGCTGTTACATAATCTGTTATATAAATGAGGACTGTCTAGATTAATGAATAGATTATAACCCCTTAATGGGTTAAGGTTTTCAAAAAACTTGATTTTTTTGTTCCACTTTTTTTACGTACACATGTTTATTTAAGAATATTAAGAAAATTGCATATCATTCTGGTTAATATATTCAAAATTACACGCAAATTTGAAGTTCAAAGTCGGCTGAAACCGATAAGTCTAAAATTTTTAGAAAGAACTTCCCAAATATATTTTTTAGTACTTAATGGAAAAATTTAAGTCACCAATAAGCATTTCTTTATAAACGAAATTTTGGGCAAAATTCGGTTTAGTGGTACCCGAAACGTCTTCCTTGAGAGGAGTTCCCGGTGGCTAAATGAGCCTTAGTCGCCGCCCCACACCACACCTACACTCATCTCTAACACGCACACTCACCACACTCGCCTCGACATCACCACACTCCACATCAACACCACCCACACGCAAGAGGATCCACACATTCAAACACACACCACACCACTCCACATAAAAAGGGTCAGGCTATTCAGCAAGCAGTACAGATTCGACCATCGTGAAATCTACGTCGTTTTTCCGCCACCGCTACGCAGCGCTCCAGCTCGATCCACCTGCATACTTCGAAAGTCCGCTAGTGAAGTTTTATTAGAACTTAACATTGTGTTATATTAAGTGCACATATATTTGTTAAAAAAAAAAAAAAAAAAAAAAAAAGAGAAACCCACAAATCCAGGGTTGATTCGCTTGTAAGAAAACCCACAAGTAAAGCGTTACATTTAATACATTGTTACGAACCAAGTGTGAATCCCGAGTTTTTTTATTTTAAAAGGAAAAAAAGCGATCAAGTGGTAAGTGAACCAGACATTGAGTGAAACATTGGCCCTTCGAGCGGCACTATTGAAAAAAAAAAAAAAAGTGCGGTGAGATTAGCCTACAAAGCTTGGTATTAAAAAATGTAAGTGAGGCTACACATACATACATACATATATACCAAAAAATTTAATGCAAGTTAAATTAAAGTGAAGTGGCAAATACTTACATACATACAAAAAAAAAAAAAAAAAAAAAACAAAGTGGAAAAACGGAAAACACGAAACGGTTCCCGACCGTTATATCAAAATCAAAAAAAAAAAAAAACAAAAATAATAATTTTTATCAAAAATCAAAAAGGAAAACATATAAATATATAACAGTGTGACATATAAATATATAAATATACATATAAATACAAAAATACAATACTGTGCTGAACAACTAGACAAAAAATATAAAAAAAAAAAAAAAAACCGGGCGCAAAAATTTAAATTTTAACTTTAAAACGGGCGCGAAGTTTAAAAAACAAACAAAAAAGGGAAAAACAGTGACTTCAAAGTGCAATAATTTTAAAAAAAAATTTTAAATAAATAAATAATAAAATTGATAATTGTGAAAATAAAGTATATCTACTAAAGACATCTGTACATAAGTACGAACCAAACAACAACCGGAATAGCAAAAAAGAGGAAAGGAAACCATCATCGGCAGCAACACAACAAAAGTTTGGAAGCCAAAAAACATAAAAAACGGAAGGAACCGGATCACAGGCATCGGCACCTTTATCTGCAGAAACATCCCTAGCCCCTTGAAGCGGCTCAAAGTGAGTTGTATCGACTCCACTTTTTATTTAAAAATTATATATTTCATATTTGTATGTTGGTTAACAGATACAGTTTATATACATAACAACTGTATTCAAGTCGGTTAACTTTTTAAAAAGAACGGTTGCTGCCAAACTGTTTCAACTTACGGTTAATGTCCGGGAAACCGAAGAACAGTTTGGTACACTATATATATTTGTACATCCACATATATGTATGAACAGTATATACTATAATATAATTATATATATACTGGCATATACATATCTAATACAAAAGGTCCTATTTACGCTTACCCTTGTGTATCCAAACACAAAAATTTTAAAAAAAAAAAAAAATTTTTCAAGTATACACTTGACCCCGTTTTCCGGCAATACCCCTTATACTCCAAAAGTATAAGCAGGATTGCTTAAATAGTAAGCTTGGACAATTTCGATCCGTAAAAGAAAAAATAAAAGTCATAAAATACAACATACATATATGCAAATACTTATATTCATATTTTATATTTTTTTATACATATATTGACATATAAGTACCAACCAAAGTTGGAAAACAACATACACACACATGTATGTATAAATAACAATTATAAAGTTCTGCAAGATTACATATGTTCTCATGTGTACTTAGAGTGCATACCTGCATCTAACCAATTTTCTTCTCCGCGCTATTCGTACGGCAAATAATATATATACATACACACGGCATACAATTTGCCTATGCCGCTATATACATACATATAACGTACATAGTGTACATAAATAAATTAAATTTTAACTTACAATTTAAATATTTCAAAAAAAAAAAAAAAAAAAATCGGTGCGGTAAATGCAACCGTAAAATCTTTTTACAATATATACGGCATATTAACATTTCATTTTATATTAGACATATATCCAAAGGCCAAATCGGCGTATTTTAAGCAATACCTCTTGTTCTTGCTAAAGCACAAGAAAGCAGGATTGAAAACGGAAGAAATCTTTTATATACAAAGGTCATTAACCCTTTTCTCTTTCTTTATTATCGCCCGTATACGCAATTATAAAAGAACGAGTGCGAAGCAATAAATAAGATCGAAAAAACAAGAACAAACTAATAGCACAACTATTAGAAATACGAAGAAATAAATAAAATAGAAAGAAACAAAACAAACTAATAGCACAACTATTAGGGATAACGAAAACGAAACACTTGCTCGTTAGTTCGGCCATTGCGTATACGGATACAACAATAATACAATATTATAATAAGGAAAACGAAACACTCGTTCGTTGGTTCCTAACATACGGATACAACAATAATACAATATTATAATAAGAAAAACGAAACACTCGTTCGTTGGTTCTTACCTTGCGTATACAAAAAAAATATAAGATCATAATAAAGAAAACAAAATACGCGTTCGTTATTAGATACTGGTGTATACAACAAACATACAAACCGCGTATCTTAAAGATTCAAACGTATCTATTGCTACCATAATACACTGAGAGAAGTTTTTTCTGTCTCATATTTTCAATTTTTATCTATTATCTAAATGAACGGAGATTCTAAGGAATCTAAATCGATTCAATATCTAAAAGTACAAAAAATGTTTTCTGAAGAAAAGAGCCCATGTACACCTGCTGAAGCTACACGCTCAAAGCAAGGTGCTACAAAGCAAAAAAAAATTAAAGACATTTCATATACTAAGTTTATTGCTGAGAGTGACAGTTTAATTCGATACTGCACTCGATTTTCATCTTCACCGATTCAGGACAATTCTGAATCGGTACTAGAAATCAAAAAAGAAAATCTAGGCAATTTCTGGACACGTCTCCAAGCTGCGTATGACGCAATTCTAGAATCTGACGAATCAGATCTTCCGGAAAATTTTAAATCCTCGGCTTGCTCCAAATACGAAAACTGCTTAGACCAGTACGAGGAAACGAGAGCTATGATCTCCGATCAATTGAGATTAATAAAAGCAATTGCACCTACTCCACAACCGAGAGTAGAGCTGCCTCCAATTCAAAGCCAAGAGGCGAGTTCCGGCATTCACCTTAAAGTGCCAGCTTGTGATACAGAAATATTTCACGGAGGTTATGAACAATGGCCGTCCTTCCGGGACATGTTTACGGCCGTGTACATAAACCATCCTAAATTATCACAAGCGCAAAAATTGTATCACCTCCGATATAAAACAAAAGGTCAAGCAGGCGTAATAGTCAAACAGTTCGCTCTTAATGACGAAAATTTCAATTATGCTTGGGAAGCTCTAAAAGCTCGTTACGAAAACGAAAGAATATTAGTCGACAAACAAGTCACAATATTAATGAATTTACCAAAGATTCAGAAAGAAACAAGTGAAGAATTTATAAAACTTCAATCCACTGTTTCAAATTGCTTGTCGGTTCTAGCGACACAAAATATTCCCACACACAATTGGGACCCCATACTAGTAAATATATGCTCCGCGGCACTACCGGAAAAATCTTTGCTTCTGTGGGAGCAATCGCTCTCATCACGAAGAAAATGCCCAACGTGGCAACAAATGAAAGATTTCTTAACTGCTCAATATGAAATTGCGGAAAGGGTAGATAAAAAAATGGTCAGAACTAAAAACGTTCAACAAGACCTAAATCGAAGTTTTATTAGACCCCAAGCTAGTAACAACCACAATTTAAATAGAAGCTTTTTTAAAAATCAAACGTTCACATCCGAACAATACAAACAAACGTCATGCGAACTGTGTAAAGGAGGGCACAAGCTAAAAGCTTGCAAAAAGTTTAAAAAACTTAATATCAATAAAAGGGAACAACTTTGTCAGAGCAAAAAGACTCTGTACAAACTGCTTGTCCCACTCACATAATCTCAATAATTGCGAAAGCAAATTCAATTGCGTATATTGCCACAAGAGGCATCATTCAATGTTGCATTTCAATAACTTTCCTAGCACACCCCAAAGTAGCGCTTTCTCCAAAAGAGCCACGGGTTTAGTTGCAACCGCAACTCCCAAAACACAAAATCCCGAAATTTGCCAAGAGACACCATTTTGCTCAAAGGCCTTAAAAACACAAACGCTTCACAGCGAGAACCAAAGTAGGGTACTACTACCCACAGCAGTTATCTCCATCGAACACCGAGGAGAACTTTTCAAATTGAGAGCCCTAATAGACCAAGGATCACAACGATCATTCATAGCGTCTAGGGCACAAAATAGGCTAAAACTGCCAACAAAACATGCCAATTATGAAATTACGGGAATGGGTGGAAGAGTAGTACAAAACTCAAATAAAATCTGCCCCATTACCCTAATTTCCCCCCAAGCGGATAAGCGCATTCAAGCAGAAGCTATAGTCTTACCGCAACTTACGAACATGCTGCCAAGCTATCATATAAATAGCAAGCATTGGCAAAAGGTTACACACCTAAAGCTAGCAGATCCTAACTGCAACACCCCCGCTCAAATAGATCTTCTATTAGGCAGCGACCTTATTCCTCAAATTATTCTAGAAGGGGTTGAGAAAATTTCAAACACCCTTCTAGCACAAAATACTATATTCGGTTGGATACTAAGTGGACTAGTAACAGAACCAGTTACCGCCATGACAACTCAAGTGGAAGAGATATCCAATGAATTCCTTAATTCACAATTAAGGAAATTTTGGGAATTAGAAGAACTCCCCCCCCTTACCATTACAACGCCAGAAGATCAGTATTGTGAAGACTTTTACAAAGCCACAACTACTAGATCAAGAAATGGTCGGTATGTCGTACGACTACCATTTAAACAACAATTTCCAGATACACTCGCCATAGGTCACTCTCGCACCTCTGCAATACAGCAGTTTCTAAGTGTGGAAAAAAAACCCACTTAGAAAGGGTGAGCTCAAAAAACATTATGATGGTGTCTTAGAAGAATACCTCCATTTAGATCACATGGAGGAAGTAAGCCCATGCGAAAAAATCATAAAAGGCAAATATCACTCATTCTACTTGCCACACCATGCAGTAGTTAAGCCTGACAAAAAAACAACAAAAGTTAGAGTTGTCTTTAATGCCTCCAGATGCACTAGCTCGGGGAATTCGCTCAACGATATTCTATTCACGGGCCCCACACTCCAACCAGATTTAATGCTCCTCATACTAAATTGGCGTATATACAAATACGTTTTCAATGGGGATGTTGAAAAAATGTATCGACAAATAGTCGTACACAAAGATGATCAGGATTTTCAACGAATTATTTTCCGAAAATCTCCCAATAGTCCATTACGCGACTTTTAAAATTTGAAACAGTTACCTTTGGCGTAAAATGTGCCCCATACCTCGCCATTCGTACACTCCACGAACTGGCAGAAGACACAAAGTCAGAATTTCCTCTGGCAACACAAGTCTTAAAAACACATACGTATGTAGACGATATCCTGTCTGGGAGCCACAGCCTCTCACAAGCATACGAGTCCTTATCACAAGTGATAAAGGCCCTCAACACCGCAGGGTTTCCTCTAAAAAAGATCACAGCTAATCACCCAAGTATCTTAAAAAATATACCAAACGATAACAAATTGGATTCTAATTTCCTTATATTTGAAAAGGAAAGTATAACAAAAACACTGGGCATCCAATGGAATGCGATATCGGACCAGTTCTCATACACGACAGAGTCCATAACCGCATTATCCGCCATAACAAAGAGGCAAATTTTATCCTCAATGGCAAAACTTTTTGACCCCGCAGGATGGCTTGCGCCAATTATGATACAAGCGAAAATCCTGATTCAAGAATTATGGCTAGACGGAACAGACTGGGACGAACAAGTGAAACCTCTTCGCTTAGAGAAGTGGTCCCGGTTTGCTAATAATCTAAAAGACATCTCGCAGATACAAATTCCACGGTGGGTAAATTACTCCCCCGAATACAAAGTGGAACTACACGGCTTCTGCGATGCCTCTGAAAAGGCATATTGTGCCACGATCTATGTGCGCGCACAAAGCGACACCGCAACCACAAGCCACCTACTAGCCGCAAAAGCAAAAGTAGCACCTCTAAAAACGATAAGTCTACCACGACTTGAACTCTGTGGCGCTCTGCTACTAGCCAAGCTGGTTTCCATAGTGCAGACCCACATGAACATGACCAAATGCAAATTATATCTATGGTCCGATTCCGAAATCGTTCTAGCCTGGTTAGAAAAGCCACCACACTCGTGGAAAACATATATTTCTAATCGAACCTCTCAAATACTTGACCTAGTAGGAGCAGCCACATGGCGACACGTAGCCAGTGCCGACAATCCTGCTGATCTAGGTACAAGAGGGTGCAAACCCCTGGATCTTGCCACCACCACGCTCTGGTGGAATGGCCCCCGATGGTTAACCGAATCCTCAGATTCTTGGCCACAATCGACAATGCGCAACATAATCGCCCCAGAGAGTCGAAAAATCGACACCTATCATACAATAGTGGATGATAATGAAATCCTTGAACGATTTTCATCGTTCCCCCGAGCCCTCAGAGTTGTCGCATATATGCTCAAATTCATTGAGCAACTTAAACTTAAAGTTAAAGGAGTAACTTACACTCATTGCGATACATTGACGCACCAGGACTTACAAAAGGCAAAGGTCGCGCTTATCGCCTCAACCCAAACGCGCTACTTCAGTCGCGACATATCGTTACTAAGAGAATCGAAGCCAATTGACAAAAAGAGCTCACTCCTAGTACTAAACCCATTTTTAGACACGAAAGGTCTGCTTCGTGCCAATGGTCGGCTCGCTAATTCAAGCCTGACTTACAACGAACGCCACCCCATCATAATACCTGAGAAGTCTCCTTTTGCCACATTACTCCTGAATTACATCCACATATTAATGTTGCACGCCGAACAGCGCCTCATGCAACACATGGTACGCCAAGAGTATTATATTCCCCGTCTTAAGCCCCAGATCAAAAAATGCATTTTCATGTGCAAAATCTGCACTATGCATAAGCAAAAAATGCGAACTCAGATTATGGCAGCACTTCCACCTGAACGCTGCAATTTCGCTCCGCCTTTCACGACCACAGGTGTCGATTTTGCTGGGCCTTTTCAAATAAAGGCGTCCATGCTAAGATCTCCCACTCTCATGAAAGGCTATGTGGCTGTCTTTGTATGTTTCACGACAAAGGCAGTTCACCTTGAGCTGTGTACTAATCTGACGACGGAGGCTTTTCTCGCGGCATTTGCTCGTTTCGTCGCTCGACGTGGCTTCCCCTCCAAAATCATGAGCGATAATGGCAAAACATTCATAGGAGCCCAACGAGCCACAGAAAAACAGTTTGTGGGTTTCTTAACACAAGTGTCCCCTGATATCGTACAAAAGTACGCCCCTCAAGGTATCAATTGGCAATTTATACCTCCAAGCGCTCCTCATATGGGTGGTTTATGGGAATCAGCTGTAAAGAGCTTCAAATCTCATTTCAAGAAGCTAGCCGGCAGCTATAAATTTAACTATGAAGAATTCACGACATTATTAGCTAAAATTGAAGCCGTTCTCAACTCACGGCCGCTCACAGTACTATCACAAGATCCCTCCGACTTCACAGCCCTAACTCCAGGGCATTTCTTAAAAGGAGCACCCATTCTGGCCACACCTGAGCCAGGCGTGGAGTCGCTTTCCTTATTAAATAGATGGGGAAAAAATTAAAATTCTCCATCATAATTTCAGTAGCCGATGGAAAGAGGACTATATAAAGGACCTCCACAAGAGGTACCGGTGGAAAAATACAGAAAATGCGCCAAAAGTTGGAGATTGTGTCCTGATTCACGACGATTGCCTGCCACCTACCGAATGGCGGCTGGGCCGCATAGAGAAGCTTTATCCAGGCTCCGACGGTCATATTCGCGTAGTCGATCTCCGTACGCAATCCGGAAAGCTAACAAGACCGCTCGTCAAACTATGCTTCTTACCGATCGCCGATAACCGCGAAACAAAAACCGATAAACCGCTTAAATAAACCGAATAGGAAAACAAATAAAATAAAAATTTATATAAATACGTATACATATATATATTTAAAATACCACACAAATGTAGTCGATTAATCTAACGACTCACTCATGCCGCATAACGTGGCAGCCATGCTCATATGTCCTATATGCAACCAAATCCTAATTGAAATAACCCTCTTTCAAACAGGTCAATATGGATGTAGACATGCCAGCAGCCCCGACACCAACCACTCGTTCGGCTGTCAATGTGCCACGCCAGGCGGCTGCCCCAGTTGCGGCTGCTCCAGTTGCAGCGCCCCGAACAACCACACCAACGGCGCCTCGGAATGGAAGGGTATCATTGCCGCCAACACCCGCGCTTGTCGTCGACCCACAACGCCGTAGATGTCCCCTATGCCGTCGACCCCACCGGCTGCCACAATGTGTCATCTTTAAGGGGTTACCGCCTCAACAACGCCAGTTGGTCGTGCAGGCGCACGGCCATTGTCTGAATTGCCTGACGCCGGTCCACCAAACTCACGAGTGTACGTCGGGCAATCTGTGCCAAATGTGTATGCGCCCGCATCACACTATGTTGCACCGTACACCTCGAAATGGCACCAGCCAACCTCCTGCCCGGGCCCCAACCGCGGCGCAGTACAACGACCGCCATTAAGCCGGGGTGCACGGCCCCGTCGAACCATAGGGCCATCATCATCCCGTGCCCGGCGTCCACATAATGGGGCGTCCACACGACGCCAGCAACAAAGACCGCGTCCGCGCCACACCTCAGGCCTCAGCAGCGTCGTAGCCACTCTGCAGCAGCTTCAGAGGATTCTAGGCTGAAATATTCGCCTAGGGGGGCCGGGATGGCTAAATGAGCCTTAGTCGCCGCCCCACACCACACCTACACTCATCTCTAACACGCACACTCACCACACTCGCCTCGACATCACCACACTCCACATCAACACCACCCACACGCAAGAGGATCCACACATTCAAACACACACCACACCACTCCACATAAAAAGGGTCAGGCTATTCAGCAAGCAGTACAGATTCGACCATCGTGAAATCTACGTCGTTTTTCCGCCACCGCTACGCAGCGCTCCAGCTCGATCCACCTGCATACTTCGAAAGTCCGCTAGTGAAGTTTTATTAGAACTTAACATTGTGTTATATTAAGTGCACATATATTTGTTAAAAAAAAAAAAAAAAAAAAAAAAGAGAAACCCACAAATCCAGGGTTGATTCGCTTGTAAGAAAACCCACAAGTAAAGCGTTACATTTAATACATTGTTACGAACCAAGTGTGAATCCCGAGTTTTTTTATTTTAAAAGGAAAGAAAGCGATCAAGTGGTAAGTGAACCAGACATTGAGTGAAACACCCCGGGGAAACGGCTGTAGTTTCTTACCAAATAAATATTTTTAATAAGACTTTGCCTTAAATGCAAAAAAAAAATACTATAAGTATAAATAAATTTGTACAAATTATTAGATCAATAGATTTAAAAGTTTTCTTAGAAAAATTGTGTGAAATTCACTTTTTCCGGCCTTCTAACTGTCTATAACTTTTTAAATGTAATCGAATCACTTGATCGGACCATGGCATAAGCGTAGTAATGAAATTTAGAGGTTTAGAAGCTTATTTATTTCTTTTTAATACGAAATATATAAATCATTAATTTTTCTTATTAAACAAATCCATAAACTTTTGTCCGATTGTGTTTGAAGATAACTTAATTAAAAAGTGAAAATTCAAGGAAATTGAATTTTTTTTTAAATAAAATTCCATTCTGAGATGAAACCTTTATAAGTTTAATTGTTTAAAAACATATCCTAGATGTAAGAGATTGCCAAAAATGAAAAAGCTCCAAAGAAGTTAATAATTTAAGAGCTTAGAGGAACTTTACTTCGAGGTGAAAAGGGTTAAAGGTAATTTAAGTAATAAGCAAACTTAACAGGTGTGGATAAAATAAGTAATATTGCCAATGTTTGCAATTAGATTTTAAGCTTTAAAATTTTTAAATAATTAAACAGACTATCAGCTATGCATATGCGTATACTGACTTGCTTGTAAAGCTCACACAAGTACGCATGAGTGAAGAATTCATAATGAATGCCCGTTGCCGGCAACGCATGTTCGCTCGTACATACATATGTACATGTGCATGTATTTTGTTTGAATTATAACACTCACCTGGCAAGTTCAATGACTTGACGCCTGCAGCTGCCTTCCGGCTTTGCTGCATGGTCTATCTCGCTATCCACCAGACCCCTTGTACTGTCTGCTTGGCGAACAATGCGGTTAACATCCCCCACTCAAACATATCTACACTAAAATATTAATGTGTGGAAGTATATGAGCGAATACATTAGTGTTGATTAGATCATTTTAAAAATACATAAAAAATTGTATAAGCAAGACAGTGCACAACAACAATAAAGGTTAAAAAATGTGAATAGAAGCAACTGCGTGTGCAAGAGACTGATAAGCAGAAGACTAAAATATGTACTTCAGAGTAAGGTTGGTAGCGAAAGTATAATATTAATAGCTATCAGTATATATGTTGGCGAAAAGATTTATGTCTATTAGGGTGTCAGGTATTTCCCATGTTGGCAGGGCGGAAAATTTCTTATTAAGATATACTTTTTTTAAAGTTGTAGTCTTAAAGTTTAAAAGTAGTAGGCTTATGGAAAAAGAACAAATAAGTAATCCCATGTAAAAAATAATAAAATTATTTAGACAAGGTCGCATATGCGTTTGTAAGACCATTAAAATTAGAGATGAAGATGGAGCTGGAGTGCAAGCAATAACGCGTAGATTTACGCAAAAAAAACTTCTCTCGATACCTTCTCTTTCTTACTCCTCCTTAAGTACTCTGAAAAAATCTGAGACAATATATCTTCCGTAAAACTCACCATTTGCCGTAATTTTTTCAACCCCTGCCGGAATATATGAGCTCATGTTCAAATTAGAAAAAAAAGCAAACAGTACAGCTTTAGGTATTTTTTCCTAGTATTATCTTCCTTATTTAAAGTCACTTTGGATCGTGGAACTTAACTTTGCTATATTTGTGCTGAAAGCTGTACATACTCAAATATTCAGTGTAGAGCTTGGGATCGGCCTTAATCTTTACCCGACACTTTGGTATAGAATCGGAATAATGATATCACGATACGGTTTACTGTATAAATCTACCGAAAATTGAACAAATAGGAATAAAAAAACTTTTACTACTCAATTGCAAATAGCTTTACAACCACACAAACAAATGTATATAATAAATTATATATCTATGTTCGCCTTGCACATTTCATTTTATAACTGCTCTTCTTTTATTCTCTTTTTGCAGACATATTTCACTTTTGATTCGCATGCTGAACAACAAACGGAAGTCAGAAGCTGTATCCCAATCGTCGCGGCAAAGTGGTGCAAGGGTACGTTCCAACAACCACACACATATTCACATATAAACAAACGACATCTGCGAAAATTATATTTGCTTTATATATTTATTATATACATACTCGTACAGATACCTGCGTTTAGTTAAATATTGCTCTTCACCAATAAATGTTACGTATACGCCACCGGTGTTCTGCTTTTCACCGCACAATAAACAGCTAGTGACTGGCAACTCTTCACTGTGTGCCGCAGCGCTGATACAAAAAATTACCTCTTCGCATTAGAAAGCGCTTCAGTACCTTGGCCGTTTACCATTCGTCGATCTGTTTGCGTGATGTGACCTTTTTGCAGCATCTCTCAATGGCTTCTGGCGCTCGGCTGTGCCGCTCCTGCTGCTGCTGTGATGCAATAATTTTATTTTATTAGCACTTAAGTACTTTCCGCTGCCGTAATCATATTTTCCTCAGCGCGACCAAGCACGGTGGTAAAGTTGGCATAGTCGATGAAGCAGATGAATAAGGGCGTAATGAAATGAGCACAATAAAAATAATGGAAGGAAATTGGCGTATTTAGGTTGCAAAGTAATTTGCAGTACAAATCGGACCCTTTTCTTATCAGTTTAGCAACTATATAGCTATAGATATTCCAAAATATCTCGAAAACATAGCAAGTGTTAAAAATAAAATTTAACCGAGGAGAGATTTTTATAATTAAAAAACCTAATGGATAATTGACAAGTTTGTGTTTGATTAAAGATCTAGAAAGTGAGTGACTAAGGCTAAATAAGCAGCCAAAACCCCCATATTCTTTTGAACAATTAACCGGACGGTTTGGGACTAAATAAGATTCACGCTTCAACGAGTAGTTTGGAGGCTTTTCGATAGTATCGTCTTGAAAATCATAGTAAGATATTAACGTCTGGTTTAGCGTCATGTCCCACCATCACTTGAATAGGTTACAGCAATATAATGGGAATGATTACTTGTAAGCAGGAAATGTTAAGTTTCGAGCCATAAATTTCAAAAAGCTGACCTTAGAATGCAACACTCGATTGGAGACAACTTAAAACTCTTAATTTTCTTCACTGGAATAACATGAAATGTATTTATAAGGGTTCCATAATAAATTAATCCAAAAATTGCTCATACTATTTAAGCAGAGAGCTCTATAAGTGTCAGTTGTTATTTGACTTGAGAAAGATTTGGTTTCCATTTCCTTTCCTAATATATGATGTAGTATGTATAGAGTGATCAGTATTGGATTCCCAAATCTTTACCTTCTACCCCGAAAAATCTATTACAGTCTTCTTTAGCAGATATCCGTAAGTTCCGGGGATGACGAAGGTTCCTGTTTTTCTTGTTTTGACATTCCTTGCGATTACCATAATGATTAGATTGTTGGACAGCAATACTCATCAGCTTGCTAGACAGTGTCGGAGCTGCAGTATTGCAGGTCATGGTAATAGTGAATAGGTAAAACATGGATTTAGATTTATTCTTAATCGCAAGGCAGCTATAAATCACAATAAAATGATACATTTAATTTTTGGTACTTTTGGGTTTTTCTTCAAGAACCTTTTGGAAATTTTTCTAACAATTCAAATCCTTTCAAATTTAAGCCTATTTGCGATAACTACAATCAATACTAAACGAAAATGTTCCTAGTATTACATTTAAACTATAAAAAAAATTATAAATTATACCCACAATATTCTATTTAAGAGACTATATTTTCATTCCTTTGGCTCCGTTATTCAATTTCCAGTTTTTCCAGTTCTGCTTGTTTCCAGCGCCTAACTAGCTTATCGTCATCCGTAATAATTTAAAAATTCCGCCCATCTTAGCAATTTCCTCTTAAAAAGAGGGACACACATACACTTACATACAAACGCACATATTTCAGCTTGTCCTGAGTGTACTTCACCATATTCAACATATTCAAACTAATCAAACTTTGCCTTTCTCCGGTAATTCAAATAAAATTCAATTACCACTCGAGTTGATAAACAATTGCCTTCCATCAGATTATACTTATCTTAATAATAATATCTATTTTCTACGTCAGTACAA
This sequence comes from Bactrocera correcta, assembly GCA_027475135.1. Classification (NCBI taxonomy): domain Eukaryota; kingdom Metazoa; phylum Arthropoda; class Insecta; order Diptera; family Tephritidae; genus Bactrocera; species Bactrocera correcta. The sequence continues at coordinate 68,530,135 of CM050323.1, read as the reverse complement.
CGGTAACTCATCTCACTCATTCCCAATAATTGCTTTGAGCAAAGAAGGAAATAATTTCCAAGTAAGCCAGACAACGACTGGCGGCTGGAATGTGAGCGCTTATATACACAGGCACAGTTGTCGTTGTATATGTTTCCATACTATGGCCTGATAAACGATATTAAATAGCTTTCTTTACTTTGCTGCAGGCATTTATAAATTTTATATTCGTAAACTATTCACCACTTTTCCAACAATTTCTGACAACAAGAGAAAACTAATGGAAGTCGAAAAATTGGGGGAATAAAGGAGACAGTACACGCATATGTGTGTTTATGTATAACGGGTTTTGCCATAGGAATGCTACAAATGTAGACCAATAGGGACAATAAACGACGCCATATTTTTTCTTGGTCTTTTGCGATTTCTCTTCACTAAAGTTTGCCTTTCTCTCATGAAAAGAAGTACGATCCAACAACGAGTCGAAATTATTAAAATTTACTTCTGAAATTCGGAGTCAGTGACCTCAACTTTAAGTGTGCTACGTCAAATTAATGGTCAACAATTGCGCGTCTAATGGAAAAATTTTAATCCACAGGCATAGTACAAAATGTTCCCATATCAGTGAGACAAAGAAGTCCACGGAGTTTCGAGAATCTTTCCGCCGCTGGCAAATCAATTAAGAAGATCTATTATCCTACACGTCGTTCTCAAGCGTTGGGCATATCTGTAACGTCGTTGTTCCGAATTCGGAAAAAAGATCTTGGTCTGTATCCTTACAAAACCAAACCGGCGCAAGAACTGAAGCCACTTGACCACCAATATCAAATATACTTTCACAGGAATAAAGAATTTAATTGATATCAAAAACCCTTTTTTTAATAAAAAAAAAAAAACAAATTTTAGCCCGTTATAAATTACTGAATTATAGTTTCTACATACTATAGTTTGTATTAGATTTATTATGTAGACTGTATAAAAGTGTTAAGCCTGAGCTCAAATATGCCTTATATAAAAAAATATATATTATATAAAAATATATAATATGTACATGGTCACTATAACTTTTAACCAGTATAACGCGAAATATTTATTTTATATATTGTATATATAAGGTTTTTTCTGTTAATTCTATATTCTTATGTTCCATAAAACAAAAACTTTACAAATTTTGTTTTTGCATTTTTAAATTTAGTTGATACGTTAACCCTGTTTTAGTTACTTCTTATTTACATGAATTTATATAAAATTCTTACTTTCCTTTTAAACTGATTTTTATATTTTCTGACCTTCTGATTTTTAAATTCGACTCTATAGTTCTCCCCATCTTCTTCTCTTTTTATTAATCTTACCTGTCTATATGGATTACATACTTTACCTAGTCGTTTTCTTACATTTTCCGCATATTTATTATTATTTTCAATTTCATTCTTTAATAATGAATTGGTATTTAACTTACGAAAATCGAAAACTATTCTTGATTTTTCTTTCCCTTTTCAACCCATAGCAGTCAGAGTACGGGGAAGGGCTGTGGCAAATAATTTTTTGCTTCACCATTTCAATTATTTGCTTATCTAATTCCGCTTTATGCAATACCCCGGTAAGATTTAACATCGATGGGGTTTCCATGAATTGTCTTAACTCGGTGTTTAATTTTGTGGGTAATTTTTCATAAAATGTGTGTTAAAATTTATTTAATAAAGATTTGAGATCGTGTCTATAATATTCATAAGTCTATCAAGGTCCTCTAATGAGTTCTTGTTATTTAAAAACTTGTAAACTAAACGAATAGTATTGTCTTTCAGATTTATTTTTGAATTTAGTTTCTTAGGTATATCAAAAATATAACTGTTAAAAAAATTATTCTCATATAATTTTAAATTTTAATTATTTAAAGCAAGAGTTTCTTGCACTTTTTCAGTTTTTGTTATGTTAAGTGTTAATTTAATTGAGGGTAGTTCTCTGAAAATTTGGAATTTTTATTGTTTTTAGTTTGCAATGAATTCGTGCGCGGAACATTGTATGAAGTATTATTTAAAGTATGATGATATTGCCTTTGTGGGCCAGACTGACCCGCATTTACCTGCCTGGAATGATTATGCCTTAAAGTAGTATTACCTGATCGGACTCCGCCTGTAACATAGTTATTAGAGTTCACAAATTCACATTTACAAATATTTCAATTATTAAAATAAAAGAGAGCTCTTGAATTGTTTTTCATGTCTTGTATATATTCGTAATCATATGCATAATTCTCTTTTAAAACTTTAATTGCAGACTTTATACTATTTGCTAAGTTTGCATTAATTAATGGTTAGGTGCATTAATTCCTTCAGCAAAAATGTTTTAGCTGAGCTGTTCAAAATTTATTTCTTCACAAAGAAGACGCACACTACTTCTTAATTTTATGTTACTATCTTGCAATATAAGTATTGAAAATGTACTTCATTTACTCTCTTAAGGTATGTACCTTGATACTACTTCAGGCATTATGGAGTCAATGCTGTTGATATATAGAACTAAATAGTTAAGGGGGGATACTTCCAGGTAATTTTTACCACTTTTATTATGGGAGAACAAAAACCGATCATGTCCGAATGTATGGCTGGATTTTCTAAAAACTGTCATTTTGACCCTTGCTTTTCGACAACAAAATAGTTGAACCACTGTCAAAATGCCATTTTTCTCGGAAAAACACTCTATCACGAGTATAAAATTGTCTATAAAATACGTTTTAGTTTAAGTAAATCGGTTAGATAATTAGCTCGCAATTTTGGCGGCCGAAAAAAAAGTTAGTTTCGAGGAATCAAGTCTCAAAATTTTGGTACCTATGCTGCCACTGCATAAAGTGCATTGGTTCTGGGGCCTATTTCTTCGAAAATATTCGGAGTACACCAATAAAACTTCGGGACTATATCTTTGAATAATTTTTCTATTAATAAGAGCGAAAAAATTAAAATTTCTGGAAAATTCTGGAGGTATCTCCCTCCTTAATTGAACATTTTGCATAAAAAGTTCTCTTTTTCGCTGTTCTTCAGCCATGTTTGTTTTTGTTCCACTCCTAATTATTTAACACACTCAAACACATATTCAAGTTTTCTAACTTTTAATTTTTAGTTCTTTCTTTAGTCAGCAGTTTAAAGTTTTTAACTTCTCACTGCATCAAATGCAACAATAACACAATGCATTACTTTTAGCATAACACACACTCTCGTTTCTTTATTGCGTCGCTTCGTATTTAATCGTTTAACGCGACGAATATGTTGTTTTTGTTTAGTAATTTCTTGCACTTCCATCACGGCGAGTACTAATTTGAATTAGACTGTGGTTATTTTGTATGCCGAAAGAGGCGTTTGTTCTTAATCGTACTTCTGTATTTTTATTCGAGTAATTCATTTTCACAGTGCGACCAAGAACATTTGAAAGTCAATGACACTCCAAGAAAAGTCAAATAGACTAATGTGGATTAGAATTAAGCCTTTTTTGTATTATTATCATTTTATTATTATTATTACACTCTTGCAACCAGAGTAATTTTGTTTAACTAACGGTTGTACGTATCACCAAAAACGATATATACATAAAAATGTTTAGGGTGACGAGAAAAGTTGAAATCCGGTTGACTGTCTCTCTGTTCGTAAATCCGTGCAAGCTGTAACTTGAGTGCATGTGATATATTGATGAAACTTACGCAGGTTCCATGGCACATAAAAAATTTCGAGGTCGTAGATGGGCGTAATCGGACCACTGCCACGCCCACAAATCGCCATTAACCGTAAACACATAAAGTGCCAAAACTAAGTTCTTAATAAAGATATAAAATAGTAATTTGGCACAGAGGATCGCAGTAGCAAGGGGCACCTGGAAGCACTATTTGGGCTCTTCTAAAACTACCTACGAATGATGTAAGTTTTGAAAAACCAACCGAACTGGTATATATTAGCCTAGACAAGGTAAATGTTTATGATTGATTAATTGATTGATTTTAATTCCCTTCCCTTCGTACAATTGTAAGGATCAGGTAGCAGTTGTTGCTTTATTTAGAATAATTTGTAGCAAAGACTAATATTTGGTAACATTCTTTCGCGAAACTTAAATTCGACGTGCTATAACGTTAACCGGTGAATTGTTCTAATTGAAGGATGATCAATTTACTGCAAAAAATATATTCCCGGATTATTTATTTAAAATGGATTCCTCAAGAAAATAATGCTTTGATTTTATGTTGTCATTAATTTTTGTTATTCTCCATATCTAAGACGTATCCAGTTCGTCCAACTACCTGATGTCATACATACATATAATGTCGATTGCGCATATGTAAACCATTTGTACTTATGACATAATAGTTTTTCTATTCCGCTACCGAAATTTTCACATAAACTTTTCGTTAGTTTAAGCGTTTCTGTAATTGCATGCACATATACACACACAAATGAAGATGGCATTCATATGCCACTGAGTTCCCTACAAAAAACTCGATAATAATTCACGCGAAATCGGTGCCAACAAGCGACAAAAAATAGAGCTGTATGTGTGATTGTGTGCACGATAATTGCAATTGTTGCAGGCGAACAGCGCAAAACGTTGTAGTTACATATTGCTGTAAAGGAGAAATTTTCAGTTCTCCTAAAAATCAGTTCGAACGGCTCAATTCGCATTGTAATGAATTGCATCAATGAACGGGATGTTGAGCTGAGTCGATTTAGACATGTCCGTCTGTCTGTCCGTCTGTCCGTCTGTTTGTATATATACGAACTAGTCCCTCAGTTTTTAAGATATCCTTTTGAAATTTTGCAAACGTCATTTTCTCTTCAAGAAGCTGCTCATTTGTCGGAACGGCCGATATCGGACCACTATAGCATATAGCTGCCATATAAACTGAACGATCGGAATCAAGTTCTCATATGGAAAACTTTCGCATTTGACAATGTATCATCACCAAATTTGGTATGGATTATTTTGTAGGAAAAAAAATGTAATATCCGAGAAAATTGTTCAGATCGGTTAGCTATAACATATAGCTGCCATACAAACTGAACGATCGGAATCAAGTTCTTGTATGGAAAACTTTCACATTTGACAAGATATATTCTCAAAATTTGGTATATATTATTTTCTAAGGCAACAATGTAATATCCGAAGAAATTGTTCAGATCGGTTAACTATAGCATATAGCTGCCATACAAACTGAACGATCGGAATCAAGTTCTTGTATGGAAAACTTTCACATTTGACAAGATATATTCACGAAATTTGGTATAGATTATTTTCTAAGGCAACAATGTAATCTCCGAATAAATTGTTCAGATCGGTTAACTATAGCATATAGCTGCCATACAAACTGAACGATCGGAATCAAGTTCTTGTATGGAAAACTTTAACATTTGACAAGATATATTCACGAAATTTGGTATAGATTATTTTTTAAGGTAACAATGTAATCTCCGAAGAAATTGTTCAGAACGGGTTACTATATCATATAGCTTCTATACAAACTGGACACATAGTTACTAACAGAAATGCACCTGTGAAGGGTATTTAGCTTCGGTGCAACCGAAGTTAACGTTGTTTCTTGTTGTTGTTATTGTTATCATCAGTGCAAAAAAAGTTGTATGAGTTTCGCTCGAAATTCGCATAATTTGCATTGCTGCCATGCAATGCGCACAAGTGCTAAGCACAAAACAAAACGAGTTTTGAAACACAACTTACACACATACGTTAACATGAAAACATATAGATTTCAGCATTAAGGTAATGAAGCTGCCATTGCCAACCGAAAAAATGAAATATCGCCAGTCTTTTTCAAAAAATTAAAAAACTTATTTTTCTAATGCGCACATGTGCTTCGCAGCTGCAGTATCTACTATCATACAAATGTACATATGTGTGCTTAAAGTAAATGTTTTGCATATTTACACTGAAATTTATTTGTTTGCATTTGCTGACTGGCGAAGGTTGGTTGACTTTGCGTGGAAAGTTTAACAATGCTGGGGAGAAATATTTTTATTAAAAACGGATATAAAAAGAAGAAGGAAAACATTAACTTCGGTTGCACTGAAACTGACATACCCCGCAAATAAAGAAGTTTTAATAAGGAACTCACTATTTATCGTTCAGTCTGGATTGCAGCTGTATTCCATAATAAATTCGATCTAAAAAATTTCTTTTGATATTTTAACGTTTTTTTTTTCATTCAAAAACTTGATTCCGATCACTCAGGTTGTATGACAGCTAACTATATGTTATAGTGGTCTGATATCTGTGATTTCGACAAATGAGAAGAAAAGAACGTGTGTAAAATTTTAGATCGATTTTCTAAAACTGAGGGATTAGTTCGTGTATATACAGACATTCGAATAGACGTACAACAGATATTCAACTCAGCTCATCACGCTGATCACATTTAATACTATACCATACTGACCAACGGATAGCAACTAACAAAGTTCTTTCTATTAATGTTGACCTTTATATTTCAAGATTAGAGAACAAATAAAATATTAATCATCGAAAATCGTGTTATTACTTTTCAAAATATACCACATTAAGCTCTACACACTTTATCATGCATTTGAACCGATTTTCGCACTCGGATTGAGGCATCTCCGCATAGAAAGAAGTCACTAGGAGCCAAGTCAGGACTATATGTAGATGACATATCAAATCGTTGTATTGAGTGCTCGAAAATGCAGTTGTTTCAGGTGATGTGCGAGAGTTGGCACTGTTGTCGAGAAGAGAGATCCGTCTCGTTGGTTAGTTTTCATAATTATAAAAATAGTTGCGTACAATTCAGAAATTAATGTTATTCGTTGTTCTACGGGTATGGTTGCCAGATATGCAGTTTTTTCAAAAAACAAGCACTCATGGCTCGTCTTGAAACACCCATACAGTCGGCTCCTGTTCACTTTCGGGCTCACACGCGTAAACCCACGATTAATCACCATCATGATGTCATAGACGGATTTCGAAGGATCTCTACTATATTGTTTTAATATTCAGACACACAGGGAGTGGTCCACGAGTTACGCGGCTATGCGACCTGCAAATAGTTCGCGCCCCCGGGTGCAAAAAGACCGGGACAGTATCTGATAGAAAATAGTGAGAAAAAAATTCAAAATTCAATTTAGGAAGCCTAGTACTCAATTTTAAAGGAACGATGGGAAAACTTGGGAAAAGCATGCAGTGAAGGTATTAAGAGTAAATTGGTGAAGATAGCACACATTTTTATACTATTGCAACCAGTTTCTACAGAGTATGTTAGTTTTGTTCACCTAACGGTTGTACGTATCACCTAAAACTAATTGAGATAGATATAGAGTTATATATCCATATAAATAAAAATGAATCGCTAAAATGTATGTACGCTCATAACTTTCATACGACTGAACCAAATTTGATAATTGTTTTTTTAATGTGTTCGTTGTGGATCGGGAAAGGTTTAGAAATAAAAATACCTTATACTTTTAATTAGGAAAAGTCGGCAAATTGGAAAATTTTGTTTTTCAATTTTTTGATTTGTAAATTATTTGATTCGTTCAATTTCGGTAGCTTGCTTTTTTAATCCAGCTATTTTTTGAAAATTATTCAGTGAAAACTTCATGCGTGTTTCACATAAAAAGATTAATTACAGATTGAAATTTGTTACGAAGCCACGAAAAGGTCGCGCTAATATCGGTCGGGGTTCTGTTTTGCATCAATTTATAGCAGCCTAAGGCAAGGCAATGCAGGAAGTATTCCCAGGATGCGATGACATATAGTATGTGCTGAATTATGGACCGCGATAGCTACGCAGCGATCGTCACGATGTCACAACACGACTTTTCAATGAACAGCTTTATCTTGAATCAACGTGCTGTTAGATGCTGGATGTAGTCTGTTGAGGGGCAAAAAAGAGGCTTGCCGCTTCTTCTTTTTGGATGGTGGATGGTGGTTACATTAGATTAAATTGATGCAATCATTTTTACGGAAATTCTTGATCCAGAGATAGATCCAGAATTATACGAAGTGGTAAAAATCAATATGGTTCAGGAACATTGCGAACACCACAATCCTTCTTCGGTTTGTATATCTGACAATAAATGCACGAAACACTATCCACGTGTATTTCTTTAAGGAGGGGTAAGGTCAAACAGAACGAAAAAAGGCATGTTTTTGTGATTTTTGTTCTAACGACACAGTTTAAATATATTTATTTAACGAAAAGTACATTAAAGTATGACATTTGAGGAATGTCTCAATATTGAAAACTATGGCAATGGTAGCAATTGTTCGGACGTGTCTCGCAAAAAAGTTGAATTGCGGTGCCCCTCATAACTCGATGCTGGATCATCTGAAATCAAAAAACCCAAGTTCATTCGTTAGATAATAGTTTGCCCCAGGTAACGCTGTTTTTTGAGTTTTTTTTTTAAATTTCAATTTTTAAATTTTTTCGAAGACTTTGAAGTGAAAAGCACAATTCTGCTAAACTCGACAGCGTACAGCGTACCATATGTACAGAAATAGTGTTTAAAATTTCAAAAGGATTGGGGCAGTAGTTTTGAAGTTATGAGGGGCACCGACTTTAAAAAAGTGAGTTGTGGGAAAAACGCTTAACAATAGCGCACTCCGGTCGGGTCAGGTATATGTACGAAAATCGGGCAGGTATACAAATGCTCATAACTTCGTCAATTTTGCTTTAATTGACTTGAAATTTTAACACAATATTCTAGCGCGACCTTTTCGTGGCCTCGTAACAAATTTCAATCTGTAATTAATCTTTTTATGTGAAACTCGCATGAAGTTTTCACTGAATAATTTTCAAAAATTTTTCTTTTGAATAGCTGGATTAAAAAAGCAAGCTACCGAAATTGAACGATTCAAATAATTTACAAATCAAAATATTGAAAAACAAAATAAAAAAAAAAAATTAAGAAAAATTATATGAAAAGAAGTTATTTTTTGGAATTGTCCAATTTGCCGACTTTTCCTAATTAAAAGAATAAGGTATTTTTATTTCTAAACCTTTCCCGATCCACAACGAACACATTCAAAAACAATTATCAAATTTGATTCAGTCGTATGAAAGTTATGAGCGTACATACATTTTGGCGATTCATTTTTATTTATATACATAGATATATAACCTTTTTATATATATCCATTTATTCATATCTACATTTTTACCATAAAAATTCGCATGCTCGTATTTTTCTACATTTTATGGAAATTTTACCAATTTTATTTTATGCGTGCACTAAATTTCCGAAAAATTCTCTAAAAAATAGCAATTTTATAACTGCACAGCAACTCAATTTAGCTTCAGTGAAAGTCGAGTAGGTTCACTCTTTGATTCATTCATTAAACCCTGAACAGGGTATGTTAAGTTTGGCACGAAATTTGTAACTCCCAGAAGGAAGCGTCGGAGACCCTATAAAGTACATACATACATATAGTATATAAATGATCAGTATGTTGAGCTGAGTCGATTTAGCCATGTCCGTCTGTCTGTCTGCCCGTCTGTATATATACGAACTAGTCCCAACTGGAACTGCCAAT
>CM050323.1:68471652-68519619 GCA_027475135.1 Bactrocera correcta | reverse complement strand
GATAAATAGTGAGTTCCTTATTAAAACTTCTTTATTTGTGGGGTATGTCAGTTTCAGTGCAACCGAAGTTAATGTTTTCCTTCTTTTTTTATATCCGTTTTTAATAAAAATATTTCTCCCCAGCATTGTTAAACTTTCCACGCAAAGTCAACTAACTTTCGCCAGTCAGCAAATGCAAACAAATAAATTTCAGTGTAAATATGCAAAACATTTACTTTAAGTACACATATGTACATTTGTATGTTAGTAGATACTGCGGCTGCGAAGCACATGTGCGCATTAGAAAAATACGTTTTTTAATTTTTTGAAAAAGGCTGGCGATATTTCATTTTTTCGGTTGGCAATGGCAGCTTCATTACGTTAATGCTGGAATCTATTTGTTTTCATGTTAACGTATGTGTGTAAGTTATGTTTCAAAACTCGTTTTGTTTTGTGCTTAGCACTTGTGCGCATTGCATGGCAGCAATGCAAATTATGCGAATTTCGAGCGAAACTTATACAACGATTTTTTGCGCTGATGATAACAATAGCAACGATAATGGCTTTAGGTAGACGATGAAAAGTTTTTCTTCACAGCGCCAGCTGCTGCGGAGCTGCTATTAACTCGCTTTCGTTTGCCTCTCGCTATTTGGCTAACAAAATAGACAAAGTTTTCTTCCGCCATTTATTATCAATGAGTTATATTACTATATCATGATATGGCCCAAAGTATAATAAAACTTTTTACGTTGCCATTTCGCATCTCATTACAAGTCTATCGGTACTCAGCTTATGCGAAACCTTCGCGCGTTTCTCGCTGTGCTACGCAAACACACATCCACTACCGTACATACACCCGTTCATTGATGCAATTCATTACAATGCGAATTGAGCCGTTCGAACTGATTTTTAGGAGAACTGAAAATTTCTCCTTTACAGCAATATGTAACTGCAGCGTTTTGCGCTGTTCGCCTGCAACAATTGCAATTATCGTGCACACAATCACACATACAGCTCTTTTTTTTGTCGCTTGTTGGCACCGATTTCGCGTGAATTATTATCTAGTTTTTTGTAGGGAACTCAATGGCATATGAATGCCATCTTCATTCGTGTGTGTATATGTGCATACAATTACAGAAACGCTTAAACTAACGAAAAGTTTATGCGAAAATTTCGGTAGCAGAATAGAAAAACTATTATGTCATATGTACAAATGGTTTACATATGCGCAATCGACATTATATGTATGACATCAGGTATTTGGACGAACTGGATACGTCTTAGATATGGAGAGTAACAAAAATTAACGACAACATAAAATCAAAGCATTATTTTCTTGAGGAATCCATTTTAAATAAATAATCCGGGAATATATTTTTTGCAGTAAATTGATCATCCTTCAATTAGAACAATTCACCGGTTACCGTTATAGCACGTCGAATTTAAGTTTCGCCAAAGAATGTTACCAAATATTGGTCTTTGCTACAAGTTATTCTAAATAAAGCAACAACTGCTACCTGATCCTTACAATTGTACGAAGGGAAGGGAATTAAAATCAATCAATTAATCAATCATAAACATTTACCTTGATTAGGCTAATATATTACCAGTTCGGTTGGTTTTTCAAAACTTACATCATTCTTAGGCTGTTTTAGCAGAGCACAAATAGTGCTTCCAGGTGCCCCTTGCTACTGCGATCCTCTGTGCCAAATTACTACTTTATATCTTTATTAAGAACTTAGTTTTGGCACTTTATGTGTTTACAGTTAATGGCGATTTGTGGGCGTGGCAGTGGTCCGATTAAGCCCATCTACGACCTCGAAATTTTTGTTGTGCCATGGAACCTGCGTAAGTTTCATCAATATATCACATGCACTCAAGTTACAGCTTGCGCGAATTTACGAACAGAGAGACAGTCAACCGGGTTTCAACTTTTCTCGTCACCCTAAACATTTTTATGTATATATCGTTTTTGGTGATACGTACAACCGTTAGTTAAACAAAATTACTCTGGTTGCAAGTGTGTAATAATAATAATAAAATGATAATAATACAAAAAAAGGCTTAATTCTAATCCACATTAGTCTATTTGACTTTTCTTGGAGTGTCATTGACTTTCAAATGTTCTTGTTCGCACTGTGAAAATGAATTACTCGAATAAAAATACAGAAGTACGATTAAGAACAAACGTCTCTTTCGGCATACAAAGTAACCACAGTCTAATTCAAATTAGTACTCGCCGTGATGGAAGTGCAAGAAATTACTAAACAAAAACAACATATTCGTCGCGTTAAACGATTAAATACGAAGCGACGCAATAAAGAAACGAGAGTGTGTGTTATGCTAAAAGTAATGCATTGTGTTATTGTTGCATTTGATGCAGTGAGAAGTTAAAAACTTTAAACTGCTGACTAAAGAAAGAACTAAAAATTAAAAGTTAGAAAACTTGAATATGTGTTTGAGTGTGTTAAATAAATAGGGGTGGAACAAAAACAAACATGGCTGGAGAACAGCGAAAAAGAGAACTTTTTATGCAAAATGTTAAACTAAGGAGGGAGATACCTCCAGAATTTTCGAAAAATTTAAATTTTTTTGCTCTTGTCAATAGAAAAGCTATTCAAAAATATAGTCCCGAAGTTTTATTGGTGTACTCCGATTATTTTCGAAGAAATAGGCCCCAGAACCACTGCACTTTATGCAGCGGCAGCATTGGTACCAAAATTTTGAGACTTGTTTCCTCAAAATTAACTTTTTTTATTCGGCCGCCAAAATTGCGAGCTAATTATCTAACCGATTTACTTTAACTAAAACGTATTTTATAGACAATTTCATACTCGTGATAGAGTGTTTTTCCGGGAAAAATGACATTTTGACAGTGGTTCAACTATTTTGTTGTCGAAAAGCAAGGGTCAAAATGACAGTTTTTAGAAAGTCCAGCCATACATTCGGACATGATCGGTTTTTGTTCTCCCATAATAAAAGTGATAAGAACTTAACTATTTAGTTCTTTATATCAACAGCATTGACTGCATAATGCCTGAAGTAGTATCAAGGTACATACCTTAAGAGAGAAAATGAAGTAAATTTTCAACACTTATATGGCAAGATAGTAACATAAAATTAAGAAGTAGTGTGCGTCTTCTTTGTGAAGAAATAAATAACGAAATTTGTTAAACAGCTCAGCTAAAACATTTTTGCTGAATGAATTAAGGCACCTAACCATTAATTAATGCAAACGTAGCAAATAGTATAAAGTCTGCAATTAAAGTTTTAAAAGAGAATTATGCATATGATTACGAATATATACAAGACACGAAAAACAATTCAAGAGCTGTCTATTATTTTAATAATTGAAATATTTGTAAATGTGAATTTGTGAACTCTAATAACTATGATACAGGCGGAGTCCGATCAGGTAATACTACTTTAAGGCATAATCATTCCAGGCAGGTAAATGCGGGTCAGTCTGGCCCACAAAGGCAATATCATCATACTTTAAATAATACTTCATACAATGTTGCGCGCACGAATTCATTGCAAACTAAAAACAATAAAAATTCCAAATTTTCAGAGAACTCCCCTTAATTAAATTAACACTTAACATAACAAAAACTGAAAAAGAGCAAGAAACTCTTGCTTTAAATAATTAAAATTTAAAATTATATGAGAATACTTTTTTTAACAGTTATGTTTTTGATATACCTAAGAAACTTAATTCGAAAATAAATCTGAAAGACAATACTATTCGTTTAGTTTACAAGTTTTTAAATAACAAGAACTCATTAGAGGACCTTGATAGACTTATGAATATTATAGACACGATATCAAATCTTTATTAAATAAATTTAAACACACATTTTATGAAAAATTACCCACAAAATTAAACACCGAGTTAAAACAATCCATGGAAACTCCATCGATGTTAAATCTTACCAAGGTATTGCATAAAGCGGAATTAGATAAGCAAATAATTGAAATGGTGAAGCAAAAAATTATTTGCCATAGCCCTTCCCCGTACTCTGACTGCTATGGTTTGAAAAGGGAAAGAAAAATCAAGAATAGTTTTCGATTTTCGTAAATTAAATACCAATAACAAGGATGATAGATATCTGATCCCAAATATGGATGAAATTTTAGATAAGTTGGGAAAATGTTGTGACCTTAGACTTGGGCACAGTTATTAGCAATGATTTGGGCCACAAAGAATTTTAGACCATATTTGTTTATTAAATGGCTAAATTATTTAAATGAAACAAATGCAAAGCTGCAAACGTGAAAGATTCGCCTTAACGATTTTGATTTTGAAGCAAAATATTTCGTTGCGGATGCATTATCTTGCATCAAAATAGAGGAATTGTTCATACCAAATGAACACATCCCTGCATTGTCCTCCTAACTCGTCTAAATACGAATTAGAGGACAATGCAAAAAACACCCAACAGCGCCAACATAACAGCGAAGTACCCAACAAAACGAAAAAACACAATAAAACGAATCACCACAGTGGACAGACATATAGGCGCCAAAATTAAGCAGCAGCAATACCAGCAGCCACATCAACAACTAGCAGCAGCAGTATCAGCAGCAACAACAGCAGTAGAACCTTTGAAGATCAACGCGGGAATAAAAAAACCATATCAGGTTACATTTAAATATAATTAAATTTCTAATAATTATAATTATATTCATAAAACCACACACAATTATACACACCCACATATAATCACCCACTTGTATTTATCACCCCATACACATATTTTACATTTACTCAAATACACAAATTGAATTATTACCCGATTTCTAATCAGTTTTTATTTTATTTGGCACACCGGCAAACACACGTCGATCACCCCGACATTTTGGTCCTTCGAGCCGGATTAAGCGCCTCATAAAATAAACCCACCCAATTCAACATCATTTTGAAAATCAGGATTTTGGATCATCAGGATTTGCACTTTTTCACCCACCCAATCAACTATATTTTGAATCAACAGGATTAATATTTACCCACCCAATCAACTAATCAACTACTTTATCATCAAACCCATACGTGGAAAAATTGTAAGTACCCAAACCCAAATTTATTTAAAATATTGTGATATACAAAAATTAGTGCAAATCGGAATAAAACGGCAAAGTGAAACAAAAACAAAATTAATATTCTATTCCAAAGTAAATCTTTTGCTTAACCGGTATTAAGCACAAAGTATTTGCTAACTTTGTTATTGCCATATTCTGCTTTGCACCTTACCCGTTGACATACATACATACGCATATAAATTTTGAGAGCCAAATAGCGTTGCTTTGGCACCCACCCGTACCTACGCGTACATATGTATGTTTTATTGTTTTACCCGCTCAACTAACAACGAACTAACGTTGACTGCAAGTGCAGTGTGAGCAAGCAAAAAAACAAACCCAGTAGGAAAAATTTCAAAAGACCCATTAGGAAATTTTTCGTTCGTCGGAATTTCACTCATTATATTTTGCGGTTCAAAATATAAACAGCAAATAAAAAAATAAAGTCGTTGCTTATTAACTTATTCCAATTCAAACTTAAATAAAGAAATTGTTTTTCAAATTTATTATTTGTTTTATTTCAATTTAATTAATTATTACGACCCGGTTAAGTGAATTTTTAATAGTAATGGAAGAATTTAAATTTTGTATTTCCGATTTGTTCGAATACATTGAGGAACATTACGACACCCAACCCGAAGATGAGTCTATTTATACCCTAGAAATAAAAAGGGTTGAACTCAACGCGATATACGACAAGGCAAACAAGTCGTACGATGCCGTTCGTAGAACCCCACAAAAACCCGGTGAAACTATTGATTTTGCAAAAATCAAAGAAAATTTTAAAAAAGGTCATCAATTATATTTAAAGTGTTTAGGATCCATTAATAAAGCTTTTGATGATCTCAAGACCCCAACCCCAATAAAGGAAAGAGTTTCAGAAGAATTTACATCGCGGGACATAGGACCCTCAATACATATACCCCCTTGTGATACGGACATATTTTATGGAGATTTCGCAACCTGGCCTTCATTCCGAGATATGTTTACGGCTATATACGTAAACAATCACAAAATCAGCAACGTGGAAAAACTGTTCCATTTGATTCAAAAAACCCGAGGAGAAGCAAGAGCAATTGTTAAAAATACACCCTTAACAAATGATGGTTTCCTGATGGCATGGAGAGACCTGGTATCCCAATACGAGAACAAACGAGTTCAGGTCAACGCTCAATTGAAGATTTTATTCAACTTACCCCAAGCAACCCAAGAAAGTGGAAGCATGTTCAAACACCTTCAGAGGACCATCAACAATTGCCTCACAAATCTACACAACGTGTACATAGACACTAGTAGTTGGGACCCCATCTTAATCTTCTTATGCGGATTGAAATTACCCAAAACCCTACTTCATCAATTCGAGGACACCCTAGAAGATAACTCGGAAATACCATCCTGGAAAACTTTCGACGCGTTTCTCACTCATCGATATAAATCTTTGGAAGCAGTCGGAAATCTAACTGACCCCGTTCCAGTGACCCAATCCGACAGTGGATCCTATAGGAAAGGAAAAGACAGGAAGTTCAACACATTTCACGCTAATGTTTCCGGAACTTCGACCCTGGATTTTTCACACGCTAGTGCACACCCAGTTCGAGGCAACAACCTTTCAAAAAAGCCTCAAGACATTGAAAGTTGTAAGCTTTGTAGAACACAACATTCAATTCGAGAATGTCCAAAGTTCTTACAAATGAATGTTGAGACCCGAATAACCACAATTAAAAATAATGGTTATTGCTTCAATTGCCTTGCATTATCTCACAGTTTCAGAGATTGCAAGAGCAAATATTCTTGTAGAATATGCAGAAAGAAACATAACACACTTCTGCATAGGGATACACCAAACCGTTCCCAATCCCCCCCGCAAGGATCAAGAGCCTCAAACCCGCCTCTTGACCCAAGCACCAGTAGTACCTCCCAAACCCTTAATACCAATATAAATCCGCAAGCCTACACAACCCTCTTACAGTCCACTAAAACTCAAGACCCTCAAAACTTTAGTGGGAATCAGATTTTGTTAGGTACTGCTGTAGTCCAAGTTTTATACAAAGGGCAAATATTCACAGCTCGCGCACTAGTCGACTCCGGGTCAGAAGCCACTTTTGTTTCAGAGAAATTCCAGAGAAAATTGGACATACCCACGTTCAGGAGAAATGCACAAGTGACTGGATTGAACAACACCGTTTCGGCGACACCCTCCAAAATTTGTGAACTCACCCTTAGTTCACCGACAAGAAAGGAGTTTAAGATAACAACACACGCGTTTATCTTAAAATCTTTAACCGATAATTTACCCACTCACTCACTTAGTAGGATCATCACTAATACAGATTTCGGTTTTAGTTTAGCTGACCCTCACTTTTATAAACCCAGACCAGTGGACATATTGATCGGAAGTGACCTGTACCCACAAATAATTCTCAGTGGTGTACGGAAAAATGTACTCGGGACCCTTCTAGCCCAAGAAACGGAATTCGGATGGATTTTATCCGGACCCACACCAGAAAAACCTTTATCACCCTCGATAATGTCATTTTTCAATAAGATGACCCCAGACAAGTTGCTCACACAATTTTGGGAAGTTGAAGAAGTTCCAAGGAAGCCTCTACCTTCAACTTCAGATATAGTTTGTGAGCAAATTTATAAAAATACGACCCACAGAAACTCAGATGGGCGCTATGTGGTAACATTACCCTTTAAAACTCCAGAAAACATAGAATTGGGCAACTCAAGACACATAGCTCTAGCTCAATTTCTTAGAAATGAAAAGTCATTGTCGAGAAAACCCGAAATAAAAGCGGAATACGACAAGGCCATCAACGAGTATTTGGAACTCGGTCATATGACCAAATTGAATACGACCCTGCGGATAATACGAAAACGTATTATCTGCCACATCACGCAGTCATTAAACCGGATCGCATAACGACTCAACTGCGAGTGGTATTCAACGCTTCATGCCCCACCTCGAACAGGAACAGCCTCAACGATGTACTACATACTGGACCCACTCTACAAGCAGACCTCGTAATCCTAGTAGTAAAATGGCGAATGTTTCAAATCGTATTCAACGCAGATATCCAAAAAATGTATCGTCAAATACTCGTTGAAAGCAGACACACTCCGTTTCAAAGAATCTTATTTAGGAAATCCTCTAACGACCCTATAGAAGACTTTGAATTACAAACTGTTACGTTTGGTATTAACTGTGCTCCATTTCTAGCTATCCGTACCCTCCTTAAATTAGCGGATGATGTACAAGGAACCCACCCACTGGCAGCAGAGATACTTCGAAACGGAATGTATGTTGATGATGCACTTGCAGGAGCACATGACGTACCAACAGCGATATTGGCACGAGATGAACTCACTTCATCCTTGAAGTCCGCAGGATTGCTCTACGCAAATGGACCTCAAATGACCCAAAAGTTTTATCTGGAATCCCACAGGAACATCTATTGGATACCAACTCACTCAGTTTACCAGAATCCAATAACACAAAAACACTAGGAATCAGATGGAATGCAAAAAAAGATGCGTTCTTTTTTCTCATCAACCCTATTCAGGATAAAACGTCATATACTAAAAGAGAAGTACTATCGATTATAGCTAAATTGTTCGACCCAGCTGGTTGGCTCAGCCCCGTTGTAGTCACAGCTAAAATAATAATGCAACAGATATGGCTGGATAAATCCGATTGGGATGAAAGTCTAAAACCCTTAACCCTCCATCGATGGAAAATATTCATAAAGGACTACGATTCCTTAAATCTTATTGAAATTCCTCGATGGACCCACTTTTCGACATCCGCGATCATCAATTTCCATGGATTCTCTGACGCATCTGAAAAAGCCTACGCAGCAGCCCTCTATATCAGTGTTTCTACAAACACAAATACCTGGACTACCCTCTTGGTATCCAAGACTCGCGTGGCCCAATAAAAACTATATCGTTACCAAGGCTAGAACTTTGCGGAGCTGTTCTTCTGGCGAATCTAGTGGATGTGACCCTACCCCAACTAAGTATAACCCAATACCGTACTCACCTTTGGACGGATTCCACAATTGTTCTTTCATGGCTTAGCAAACCCCCATGCACATGGACAACCTTTGTATCCCACCGAATTGCCACAATCGCAGAAAAGGTTGGAACCGAAAATTGGACTCACGTCGAAATCAAGACAACCCGGCAGATCTAGCTACTCGCGGACGCACACCTCTGGAAATGGTTAACAATGACCTCTGGTGGCACGGACCCCAATGGCTAACACTCGACCCGAAACACTGGCCAGTTACCAAAATATCAAGCGATACAACACTGGAACTCCGGCCAATCAGAACCTTCGTGAACACAACACAAGAGGATATCCTGGATAGATTCTCTTCCTTACCCAAAGCCATTCGAGTTGTAGCATATTTGTTCAGATTCTGTTCGAATGCGTCACCCAATAAATCACAGCAGTCATACACAACGTTTGAAATAACACCAGAAGAGTTCAACACTACCCGCACGAAGCTAATTATTTTATCACAAAAGAAGTATTTCCAGGAAGAGTATGAAGCCTTAACCCAAAAAATCAGCATACCCAAAAAAAGTACAATTTTAACACTAAACCCTTTAATCGATCCCAAAGGAATAATGCGAGTTAATGGTCGGTTGAGCAATTCAGCGGCATTATCATACAACGAGCGTTATCCGATTATACTACCCTATAGCAGTCGATTAGCCAAACTACTCACCCAATTTACACATTTAATAACCCTTCATGGCGGCAACCAACTAGTATTACGACTTATGCGTTCGGAATTTTGGATACCGAAGCTGAAAACCCTCATCAAGTCTACCATTCATCAGTGCAAAACTTGTGTTTTGCACAAAAAGCGTAACACTACTCAGATAATGGCAGCATTACCCGCAGAACGTACCACCTTAACCCGTCCATTCGCAGCAACAGGAATCGATTTCGCCGGTCCTTATGACATAAAAAATTACACCGGCAGAGCATGTTTGATCACAAAAGGCTATGTATGCGTATTTGTTTGTTTTGCAACCAAAGCCATACATTTAGAGCCAGTAAGTGATCTCACCACTAACGCATTCATGGCCGCATTCGCACGTTTCTTTTCCAGGCGCGGATGTCCCGCCGATCTCTATTCGGACAATGGTACTAATTTTGTTGGAGCGTCTAAACTTTTAGTTAAAGATCGGCGAGAATTCATGAAGTCATTGAAAACTCAACTAACAACTAGCGAAGCACACCAAAACATCAACTGGCACTTTAACCCTCCAGGAGCTCCACACATGGGTGGACTCTGGGAAGCAGGAGTGAAAAGTTTAAAGAGCCACTTGAAAAAGGTGTCTCAGAACCAGAAATTCACTTTCGAAGAACTAGCTACCCTTTTAACCCGAATCGAAAGTTGCTTGAATTCTCGCCCTTTAAGCCTATTAAGTGAAGACCCAACAAATTTAGAACCTTTAACTCCAGGCCATTTCTTAATAGGTACCCCTTTATTAATCCCAGCAGAACCCAACTTAGAAGATGCACATCTAAGCACCGCACAAAGATGGCAAAAACTGAAGATACTCCATCAACACTTCTGCAAACGATGGAAAGAAGAATATTTGAAAGAACTCCACAAAAGATATAAGTGGAAATACCCTCAACGCAACATAGACGTTAACGATATGGTAGTTATACGTCAAGAAACTCTACCCCCAAATGAGTGGAGACTTGGTCGCATCGAAAAAACATATCTCGGTGCCGACAATAAAGCAAGAGTAGTTGATATACGTACCTCTCAGGGAACAATTACCCGCCCAATAACCAAAATAGTCACTTTACCAAATAATTAATCTTATTTCCTTATAGTGACATGGCCCCTCAAAGCAGTACGAAGTCAATATGCAGCCGCCAAAGCAGCCCCACATTCACTGTGCGATCACTTAGCGTGACCCGTAGTATCAGCCCACTCTCCGACGAAGGAACCCTGGCAAGACGCCTGCATCGCTTTAAAGCGACCCTTTCCCCCATTCGAGAGGAGCGTGGAAATACGCATCGCACGGCCCGACGTACCATCAGCCTTTCCCCTATTCGTGAAGAACGGGGAAGTACTCATCGCACGGCTCGGCGTGCTATCAGCCGTTCATCAAAGCGAACACACAAACACGTCGCTTGTGGATTGTGTAAAAAAGACCATAGACTGGTAACTTGTTCAAAACTCACCAAAATGAACATCAATGAAAAGTTTGACGCAGTTAACAAACACAAGTACTGCGTCAATTGCTTGGCCAGATCGCATTCCACCCAAAAGTGCACAAGTAAAAAACGATGTGCCACGTGTAATGGGGAACACCATTCAACCCTACATGGACACCCCAGGCTGTTCTGCAAAGAGCAAAAGAAAACAGCAAAAGGCGAAGAACGATTACATAGACAAGAGGATCTACCCACGTTACTGGCCAAGCCGACCCTCACACCAACAGTCATGGTCAAAATTAAACACGATGGCAAATGGAACAAAATACGAGCCATAGTCAACCCGACCCGAAAAGTGACTGTAATTGCATCAGAACTGGTGCAGAGATTGCGGTTACCAAAAACGTACCTCGACTCACATCGTATATGTAAAGTCGTCATAGGATCGTTAACTGATTCCGACTGGCATGTCGAAGTTAACTGCCTATTGACGTACGATTTACCGACCCGACCCTATAATCGTGACTTAAGTGGCGAAATCATTAAGAAGTTCGACCACTTAGTCCTAGCCGACCCTACATTCTGGAAAGACGATAAAATCATGTTGGAACTGGGAGCTGACATCTACCCAAGATTGATGAAACCCGGACTATTCAACCCCGATAACAGCACCGTGATCGCACAAAACACCGCACTCGGTTGGACTCTAACCGGTGCTTGTGCGATTTAAACCCAAAAGTATACCTCCAACCCGTTGATAACAATACTCATTTACCCAATTCAAAATAGATCTAAAAAATCTTTTTATTCGCAGACACTGCAAGGCGGCCGGGATGTTCATACCAAATGAACACATCCCTGCATGGTCCTCCTAACTCGTCTAAATACGAATTAGAGGACAATGCAAAAAACACTCAACAGCGCCAACATAACAGCGAAGTACCCAACAAAACGAAAAAACACAATAAAACGAATCACCACAGTGGACAGACATATAGGCGCCAAAATTTAGCAGCAGCAATACCAGCAGCCACATCAACAACTAGCAGCAGCAGTATTAGCAGCAACAACAGCAGTAGAACCTTTGAAGATCAACGCGGGAATAAAAAAACCATATCAGGTTACATTTAAATATAATTAAATTTCTAATAATTATAATTATATTCATAAAACCACACACAATTATACACACCCACATATAATCACCCACTTGTATTTATCACCCCATACACATATTTTACATTTACTCAAATACACAAATTGAATTATTACCCGATTTCTAATCAGGAATGCAATACCGAGAAAGAAGAAATTGCCTCAAATTTTGTACCAATTTATTCAGTCCAAAAAGACGCTAAAAGTTATATCCGTATGACTAAAACAACGCTAAATTTGTTTAAAAACCAAGTAAAGCTAATAAGGAGAAATAAAAGAAATTATCATAAAATTTTTGGTAATAATTTAACTTGATCACCTATACAAAATTGACTACAGAATATTTAAAATAGTAGTAAATCGTATCTTCTTAAAAATAAAACCGTATCTAGAAGATATTTATAAAAGTTTGTATTGGATTTGCAGTTCCTTTTTAATTACATCACTGCTATTTAATATTGTGAATATTCGAAGTAAAAAGATCAATATTTACAATTCTATTACTTTTCTTCTATTACAAGTTTTTCATATTTGAATTTCATTATATACTTTATGTGAATGCCGAGTTGGCCGCACGCGTCTAAAATAAATGAGAGAAAAAGTTGATTTTATAAATTGTGTTTGCCCTCTATTTGGAAGTGTTGATTATAAAATTACTTTGAGTGGATTCAACATTGGGGTTGTTGTTTTTTTTGTGTTAATTGTAAGATTACTCTGCATAAATTTAACAGATTGATTAGCAGTAGAAAAAAAGTGTTTGCAGAACAAGATAAATTAAAAAAATATTTTAGAATATTCTGAGTTTAAATCGATTGTTACAGAAATTAACTTGAGTGGACTTCAATAAGGGATTGAAAAATTTCAAAATGTTTTAAAGACTAATATTGTTATCCAAATTATCTGAAAAATATTTCGAACAGTACAAGGTGTGTTCCAAAGTAAACAGGACTTTTTGAATTTAGTGCCACTTGGTGGCCAACTATATGTCGACGGGTACGTTAGAATCTGCTATCTTCATCGTTTGTTCAATGAGTATTTCTTGACATTTCATTGATTGGAAGTGAGGTTATTGCGTTTAAAGTGTCAGCATGTTTGTACTATCGGTACAAAAAAGATCTTCGAACAAAAAGCCCACATTAAATTTTGTTTTAATATTCATAAAACTTTTACCGAAACGTTTCAATTGATGAAACAAGTTTATGGCGATGATTGCCTATCCCGTAGCAGAGTGCACGAGTGGTTTCGACGTTTTCAAAGTGGTTGTGAGGACATAAATGACGATCAAAATGTCGGTCAAACAAAATCCGTGATCTCCAGAAATTCCATCGAAATTGTGCGTCAATTCAGCAAAAATCAGCCGAAATCACCATTGAAATTCATGGAAATGGAATAAAACATCTCCAAAAGATCGATTTATCTCATTTTGGCCGAATATTTGGGCTTACGAAAGGTGTGTGCATGGTTTGTTCCGCACAAGTTGACTGACAACCAAAAATTGCTCAGGATCTAACATTCGAATCGACGCTTGTGACAGAAGTTTGACCAAAAAACACATTTTAAACATTAACCACTCCCCATATTCACCTTATATGGCACCGTGCGACTTCTTCCTTTTCGGAAAAATGCATTTGTCCATGGAAGGAAAGCGTTGTGCAGATGTAAAGGCTATTCAAAAGGCTTACACCGGCATACTGGTGGCCATAACGGCCAACGAGCTAAAACACTCGTTCAACATGCTTTTGGAGCGTGCAAAAGGCTGTATTGAAGCAGAGGGAGACTTTTGAATAAAATAAATCGATTTTGCCGAAAAAAAGCATTTGTTCTGTTTTCTAAATCCTATTTACTTTGGTGTATTAATAATTGTGAGCATTGCAACCACCGTTCAAAGTTACACCTCCGATATCGGAAGTCAGAGAAAAATTTTTTTAAAGTTATGGAAGTGGGTAAACGAAAATCATTTGACATGTATTGATTTATTTTCTAAATTTGCTATGTTAGAGAAGGTTAAGGCATTAAACTAGTTTAAGTCGAAAAGAGCGTTATCAAGAATATTTAATACTATAGGAAATCCGAAAGTTAAGAAAATTGACTAAGATCAGTGCTTAATTAACACAATTATTAAAGGATGAAATTGAAAACAATAATAAATATGCAGAAAATGTAAGAAAACGATTAAAGGGAAAGTATGTAATCCATATAGACAGGTAAGATTAATAAAAAGAGAAGAAGATGGGGAGAACTATAAAGTCGAATTTAAAAATCAGAAGGTCAGAAAATATAAAAATCAGTTTAATAGGAAAGTAAGAATTTTATATAAATTCATTTAAATATAAACTAACTAAAGCAGGGTTAACGTACCAACTAAATTTAACAATATAAAAACAAAATTTGTAAAGTTTTTGTTTTGTGGAACATAAGAATATAGAATTAACAAAAAAAATCTTATATATACAATATATAAAATAAATATTTCGCGTTATACTGGTTAAAATTTATAGTTGCCATATATATATTATATACTTTTATATAATATATATTTTTTTACATAAGGCATATTTGAGCTCAGGCTTAACACATTTATACAGTCTACATAATAAATCTAATACAAACTATAGTATGTAGAAACTATAATTCAGTACTTTATAACGGGCTATTAAATAAAAGCGCTAAAATTTGTTTTTTTTTTTATTAAAAAAAGGGTTTGGGATATCAATGAAATTCTTTATTCCTGTGAAAGTATATTTGATGCCATTATGTATGGAACTCGATTTTGATATTCGTACGAAGTTCAATCGTTGCTGGCTTGTTGGCATAGAACATAGACGTAACCTCACAGGAAATAGTCTAATGTCGTCAAATCGTACGATCGAGGCGGCCAATTGATAGTTTTCAATAAATCGATTGTGACATTCTCTGTGAGGCTTGTGGCAAGTCACGAGCGTACGACGATATTGGTGGTCAAGTGGCTTCAGTTCTTGCGCCGGTTTGGTTTTGCTCGTTGTTGGATCGTACTTCTTTTCATGAGAAAAAGGCAAACTTTAGTGAAGAGAAATGGCAAAATATCAAGAAAAAATATGGCGTCGTTTGTTGTCCCTATTGGTCTACCTTTGTAGCGTTTGTATGGCAAAACCCGTTATATACAAACATTTGCTTGCTTAAATGCTTAAACGATAAATCTTTCTTCACCTGTCATTGCTTTCCAAATACGAACCGTAGTAGGTTTTGACTTTAGACATAAAAATGCAAGTTTATACAAATAGCTAATGTATAGTGCCCTTTCATATCCAAAATGTATGCATATCAAACATACACACTAATTTTCTCCTTGTCTGTGCAACTAATTTTTTTCAGCAGTCGCTGCCGGGTGCTGGTTTTGTGCTGCCGTCTGCCAATTGAATTCGCTCAGCCAAAAACGTGCCAAAATGACAAATTTGCGTTAGTTTAGGCGTACGTCAATGCGGGATGGCCGCCGCATGGCAAATGCGTTGAAATATGCAGCTGGCATTGTTACATTTCATTCGCGAATTCTGTACACCATTAGCCAGCATTCACTGGTGTTAGATGCGACGGGATGGTAGTGCTTAGAGCATTGGTTGGGTGACAGCCTAAGGCCGAAAAGTAGGGCATAAAAAGGGCCAAAGCCCAAAAACACTCACACACACATTAAGTTTGCGTATATTTAGCCATCAGTTCCAGCAGTTCAGTTTGTTTCTGTTTAAGTTTTTTGTTGTTGCAGTATGTGTCGCAGTGATGATTTACTGCTGTTAGATTTGGTTGCAAACACATGCATGGGATTTTTAAGCTAAAAAACAAAAAAAAAAAACGATTTTGTACGGATTTCGAAATAAAAAAAAACAATGTTGACAAATAGTGACAGGTTAACAGTGAACTTTTTTCCTTTTCCGTGTCTTTTAGAGCAATGAAACAAATGAATTTACTAGCAAAAGATAGCATAATAGAGACCAACCCGTAACAGTTAAGTACACATTTGAAGCTACATATTTTAGATCTAACACATTCCTTTATAAGTATAAGTAAATAGTTTATGTTTTATTATAAAATTTCTTTCAACTTCAATTTGCCGAAGGAAAATAAAAGTTATTAAAAGCCTTGGTACAATGTGCGTACTAGTCAGGCATTACTTTAAGATTAGTTCCTGGCCTTTTGGGAGGTAGTTTAATAACATTAATGAAATAAAATAACTGATGTCTTGAAGTACGGTCAGACTTTGCACTTGGGTACTATATATGTTAGTGAACCTGTTCTTATTTAGTAAATTTTAAGAAAGTAAAGTGTTTAAATTTTGAAATATTAAACTTCGTATTCGGTGTTTATTAATAAAAAATATGTTCGAGGTTATTTCGAGCTAGTTATCCTACCGTATAAAATATTAAGACAAACATTCCTATGTATTGGTATGATATTGTCGCCCTACTGTTAACTTTGTTTTAATTTGCGGTGTTCCAGTAATGTGTTTGCGAATATAGTCTTCGGAAAAAGTGACTCGCTTTGCATCATATAATGAGTAGTGATTGTAGTGATAGGGAGAAGACTGTTGTTATGGGAAACTTCTGTTCAGATTAGCTTTATCGTTATAATGAAAGACATATATAATCGATAATACTTTCTAAACGGGCAATGATTGAATACAATTTTCTAATAAGATATCCTTGGAATTTGAAAGCCTACTAAGGTTTTGGTGAACACTCCCACGAGTTTATTACGTTTTAACGAATCCTGTGAAGAACTCTGCATTTTTGAATATTTATGTTCAGAAAATGTGAAATACTACAAAAGGGTTTTTTTTAATATTATATTTAAATCGCAACTGGCTCGAATAAATTCCAGCCGGGGGGCACAGTTTTTGACCAATTTTTGTAGCAATTGCTTATGTATGTGGATACGAAATTTTCCATAGTTGCCTTCAGTGAAATGATTGTTTCGCTGGCTCTATTGAATGTGCCGCCATCTTGTTGTAATTTAGGTCGTCCACATCGACTATAACATTATAGCCAGTTTCGGTTTTGAATAAATATGGACCAATGGCAGGGGAATGCCCTAAGAGCGTACCAAACCGTGACTTTTTGAGAACATAACGGCATCTCAAAAATTGGGGTAGGGATTTACTGAACGTGCCACACACTTGATGGTCGTTCGGTTTCAGTTTGTAAATGAGTGGGATTTTGTAAGCTCGCAAACCAAGATTCGTCCTAAAAACCTGAACTCAACGGATGAGACATGTAAGACGTAGCCAAATAAATTCAAAAGATGTTATTTAAAATTATAATAAACAAGAAGTGTCTAAGTTTTTTATTTTTTAAATATTGTTGGATTATTATTTGGTATACATATTACAATAGAGTATAATTTGCAGCTCAATTTACATACATACATATGTACATATGTGGTCAATGTGATTTCCTTTTTTTCATTTAGTGTTTGGGATTTTCTATAAGATCGTCTTCAAAAGCCAAGAACTTCACTGAAATCCAAAAAATTAATGTTTCTCTGTTTGATAAAAATAAAAAATAAAAATATTAATTACTTAAATAATATCTCATAATAGTTTTACTCCGGACTGTAAAGCTACGATGTGTATACTGAGATAAATTTTAATTAAAAGCATATTTCTCTTACAGAGGAATTTTACAGAACTATTATAAAACACAAGTAAGCACTGTACAAAACCAAAAAATATAGTAATAAATCAAAAAATATAGTAATAAATCAATTGTAGTCAACTGCTCGAAAAAAACATGAATAAAGTTCTTTACATAAACACACATATGCGTGTACTGTCTCCTTTATTCCCCCATTTTTTCGACTTCCATTAGTTTTCTTTTGTTGTCAGAAATTGTTGGAAAAGTGGTGATTAGTTTTCGAATATAAAATTTATGAATGCCTGCAGCAAAGTAAAGAAAGCTATTTAATATCGTTTATCAGGCCATAGTATGGAAACAAATACAACGACAACTGTGCCTGTGTATATAAGCGCTCACATTTCAGCCGCCAGTCGTTGTCTGGCTTACTTGGAAATTATTTCCTTCTTTGCTCAAAGCAATTATTGGGGATGAGTGAGATGAGTTACCGTTGTACTGACGTAGAAAATAGATATTAATATTAGATAAGTATAATCTGATGGAAGGCAATTGTTTATCAACTCGAATGGTAATTGAATTTTATTTGAATTACCGGAGAAAGGCAAAGTTTGATTAGTTAGAATATGTTGAATATGGTGAAGTACACTCAGGACAAGCTGGAATATGTGCGTTTGTATGTAAGTAAGTGTCCCTCTTTTTAAAAGGAAATTGCTAAGTTGGGCGGAATTTTTAAATTATTACGGATGACGATAAGCTAATTAGGTGCTGGAAACAAGCAGAACTGGAAATTGAATAACAGAGCCAAAGGAATGAAAATATAGTCTCTTAAATAGAATATTGTGGGTATAATTTATAATTTTTTATAGTTTAAATTTAATACTAGTAACATTTTCCTTTAGTATTGATTGTAGTTATCGCAAATAGGCTTAAATTTGAAAGGATTTGAATTGTTAGAAAAATCTCCAAAAGGCTCTTGAAGAAAAACCCAAAAGTACCAAAAATTAAATGTATCATTATACCCTGAACATGGTATATTAAGTTTGTCACGATATTTGTAACACCCAGAAGGAAGCGTCGGAGACCCTATAAAGTATATATATAAATGATCAGTATGTTGAGCTGCATCGATTTAGCCATGTCCGTCTGTCTGTCCGTCTGTCTGTATATATACGAACTAGTCCCTCAGTTTTTAAGATATCCTTTCGAAAATTTGCAAACATCATTTTCTCTTCAAGAAGCTGCTCATTTGTCGGAACGGCCGATATCGGACCACTATAACATATAGCTGCCATATAAACTGAACGATCGAAATCAAGTTCTCATATGGAAAACTTTCGCATTTGATAATGTATCTTCACCAAATTTGGTATAGATTACTTTCTAGGGCAAAAATGTAATCTCCGAAGAAATTGTTCAGATCGGTTAACTATAGCATATAGCTGCCATACAAACTGAACGATCGGAATCAAGTTCTTGTATGGACAACTTTCACATTTGACAAGATATATATTATTTTCTAAGGTAGCAATGTAATCTCTAAAAAACTTGTTCAGAACGGGTTACTATAGCATATAGCTTCCATACAAACTGGACACATACATAGTTACTAGCAGAAATGCACCTGTGAAGGGTATTTAGCTTCGGTGCAACCGAAGTTAACGTTTTTTCTTGTTTTATTGTAATTTATAGCTGCCTTGCGATTAAGAATAAATCTAAATCCATGTTTTACCTATCCACTATTACCATGACCTGCAATACTGCAGCTACGAAGAACACTGTCTAGCAAGCTGATGAGTATTGCTGTCCAACAATCCAATCATTATGGTAATCGCAAGGAATGTCAAAACAAGAAAAACAGGAACCTTCGTCATCCCGGGAACTTATGGATATCTGCTAAAGAAGACTGTAATAGATTTTTCGGGGTAGAAGGTAAAGATATGGGAATCCAATACTGATCACTCTATACATACTACATCATATATTAGGAAAGGAAATGGAAACCAAATCTTTCTCAAGTCAAATAACAACTGACACTTATAGAGCTCTGTGCTTTAATAGTATAGTATGAGCAATTTTTGGATTAATTTATTATGGAACCCTTATAAATACATTTCATGTTATTCCAGTGAAGAAAACTAAGAGTTTTAAGTTGTCTCCAATCGAGTGTTGCATTCTAAGGTCAGCTTTTCGGAATTTATGGCTCGAAACTTAACATTTCCTGCTTACAAGTAATCATTCCCATTATATAGCTGTAACCTATTCAAGTGATGATGGGACATGACGGTAAATCAGACGTTAATATCTTACTATGATTTTCAAGACGATACTATCGAAAAGCCTCCAAATTACTCGTTAAAGCATGAATCTTATTTAGTCCCAAACCGTCCGGTTAATTATTCAAAGGAATAAGGGAGTTTTGGCTGCTTATTTAGCCTTAGTCACTCACTTTCTAGATCTTTAATCAACACACAAATTTGTCAATTATTCATTAGGTTTTTTAATTATAAAAATCTCTCCTCTGTTAAATTTAATTTTTAACAATTGTTATGTTTTCGAGATATTTTGGAACTTCTATAGCTATATAGATTGCTAAACTGGCAAGAAAAGGGTCCGATGCAAATTACTTTGCCTAAATAGGCCAATTTCCTTCCATTATTTTTTTTGTACTCATTTTATTACGTCCTTATTCATCTGCTTCATCGACTATGCCAGCTTCACCACCGTGCTTGGTCGCGCTGAGGAAAATATGATTACGGCAGCGGAAAGTACTTAAGTGCTAATAAAATAAAATTATTGCATCACAGCAGCAGCAGGAGCGGCACAGCCGAGCGCCAGAAGCCATTGAGAGATGCTGCAAAAAGGTCACATCACGCAAACAGATCGACGAATGGTAAACGGCCAAGGAACTGAAGCGCTTTCTAATGCGAAGAGGTTATTTTTTGTATCAGCGCTGCGGCACACAGTGAAGCATTGCCAGTCGCTAACAGCTTATTGTGCGGTAAAAAGCAGAACACCGGTGGCGTATACGTAACATTTATTGGTGAAGAGCAATATTTAACTAAACGCAGGTATATGTACGAGTATGTATATAATAAATATATAAAGCAAATATAATTTTCGCAGATGTCGTTTGTTTTTATGTGAATATGTGTGTGGTTGTTGGAACGTACCCTTGCACCACTTTGCCACGACGATTGGGATACAGCTTCTGACTTCCGTTTGTTGTTCAGCATGCCAATCGAAAGTGAAATATGTCTGCAAAAAGAGAATGAAAGAAGAGCAGTTATAAAATGAAATGTGCAAGGCGAACATAGATAGATAATTTATTATATACATTTGTTTGTGTGGTTGTAAGGCTATTTGCAATTGAGTAGTAAAATTTTTTTTTATTTCTATTTGTTGAATTTTCTTTATTCAATTACAGTTTTCATTTTCATTTATTTACATCTAATACAAACACTGTAAATTAAAAATATTTTTTTACCCATGGGGGTAATGCAGCAACTACTTCTGTTTTCTTTCCTGTTCTTCACTCTTTATTGGTTAGGGGCTTTACATATGTGTATGTAAATACTTGCTTATAAAAAATACCTAATGCAGATACGATAGCCGCTAAACAGCGTCTTCCAATACCCATAAATGTTTATATAGAAATGAGGTACCTGCAATAACAATAATGGTCGATCTTGCAGTTATGGAAACTGCGTGAAGTTAATAAACAAAAAAATATCGCAGTCGAAAGAGTGAGTTTCCGCGTGGAGACAACTTATACAAATATATAAAATGTTCTCACATTCAGAAAACACGTTAAAGTAAGTAAATAAACTTATAACCGGATATCTTTCTGAAATAATCTCAATATCTCGCAAAATAAACATAGTTCCTTTTTAATAGAAGTTTCTACTGTTCGTGGAATCAATATCATTATTTTATTAATTTCTTTACTTACATTATATATTATATTAGTTTTTTACTTTTATTTTCTAAGCAACTATTAGCCCAGAAGGAAGAATTATTGCTTTGAAGTGTGTAATTTTAATCAATTCTATAATCATATAGGTACGATGAATATGTAGTACAATTTCCGTTTTTGGACTTAATAAATAAAAATTGATGGAAGCGAACACATAACTAATTGAGTTCGCTGCAGAAAAGTGCATTTTAATTAACGTAATTGCATGGTATTTCCTAGAATTGGATTGTTGTGATAGCTAGTTCAGGTGTTAAGTGAAAAATACACAACTTTAACCTTCACCATATACATACATACATATGAGTAATACAGCTTAACGAAACAATATTTAAAATTATCCGTTCAGCTTTCTGCACGTTTTCACTCTTTCTTAGGAAATGATGATACAATTGAAGTAACCGTCGGGTGCTGCAAGTAGATATCAGTAAATTACTCGCGTGGCAAATAACTATCACATAAATATATGAAACATATGTATGTGTTTGTACATGCAACCGTTAATAAAGGCAGCCCAATAAGTGACTATGGGTAGTATATGAGTAAAAACACGTCAAGTGGACCCTTCATTTTCTACTCGATCATCTAATTAGAATGTGAGAATTTTTTCATAAAGTAGTCACCATGAACAAATAATCTCAAGCCAAGTTTTTTTAGATTTTAATTTTAACAACAATTTTTTTAATTGAAAATTTTTACTACTTTTTTTTAAATTAATAATTAAAAATCTATTGGTAATTTTTTGATAAAATTCTGAGGAGTTATAGTTTAATACTTTTATTTTCAGAAAATATGCATGCATTTTAATAATTTTAATTTTTTCATATTGTTTATTAACTTTTAAGTTAACAAATGAACATTTTAATGACTTCTCCCACAAAAAATAAAATTTTTTTCTTTCAGTATTTTGCAATAAACATTCAAGTAACGAAATCCGCGAAAAAATTTTACTGATCGCAATTAGATAAAGCAGAAAAAAAAAACTTTTAAGACGGGCGGTCAGCGCTGCCGGTATAGCGCTCTGCCGCGTATCATTGACTTACCTTTAGATTTACTCCGTAATTATAAGTAAGGAATAATAGTTAGTGTTTTAATAAAAAATATCGTTATTTTATGGTTAATTTTATTTAAACAAATGACGGAGATAGTAAATCATATATTTTTTTATAAATAAAAAACAAATATAGTAAATCTTAGCAGTATTTTGCTATTTATTTTACTTATTGTTTTTAAAAAACTTTACGAGTCGTAATTATATTAGTTTTCCTAAGTATATTGTCAATTTAAAACAAGAAAAAACGTTAACTTCGGTTGCACCGAAGCTAAATACCCTTCACAGGTGCATTTCTGTTAGTAAATATGTGTCCAGTTTGTATGGAAGCTATATGCTATAGTAACCCGTTCTGAACAAGTTTTTTAGAGATTAAATTGTTACCTTAAAAAATAATCTATACCATATACTATATACTATTTCGTGAATATATCTTGTCAAATGTGAAAGAACTTGATTCCGATCGTTCAGTTTGTATGGCAGCTATATGTTATAGTTAACCGATCTAAACATTTTCTTCGGAGATTACATTGTTGCCTTAGAAAATAATATATACCAAATTTCGTGAATATATCTTGTCAAATGTGAAAGTTGTCCATACAAGAACTTGATTCCGATCGTTCAGTTTGGATGGCAGCTATATATTATAATTAACCGATCTGAACAATTTCTTCGGAGATTACATTGTTGCCTTAGAAAATAATATATACCAAATTTCGTGAATATATCTTGTCAAATGTGAAAGTTGTCCATACAAGAACTTGATTCCGATCGTTCAGTTTGTATGGCAGCTATATGTTATAGTTAACCGATCTGAACAATTTTCTCGGGTATTACATTTTTGCCCTAGAAAATAATCTGTACCAAATTTGGTGATGATACATTGTCAAATGCGAAAGTTTTCCATATGAGAACTTGATTCCGATCGTTCAGTTTATATGGCAGCTATATGTTATAGTGGTCCGATATCGGCCGTTCCGACAAATGAGCAGCTTCTTGAAGAGAAAATGACGTTTGCAAAATTTCAAAAGGATATCTTAAGAACTGAGGGACTAGTTCGTATATATACAGACAAACGGACAGACGGACAGACAGACGGACATGGCTAAATAGACTCAGCTCAACATACTGATCATTTATATATATACTTTATAGGGTCTCCGGCGCTTCCTTCTGGGTGTTACAAACATCGTGACAAAGTTAATATACCCAGTTCAGGGTATAAAATAACCGGTGGTGCAAAAATGTTTATACTTTTAATTCAAAAATCATACTAGAAAGAGACATACATAATTCCGCGTACGAACAAGTTGGCTTTGCGTGCATATTGCGCAGTAGAAGAGTTCCGTTGAACGAACAACTTATATTCTCGTGCACGCGCTGTATACGAACACACAAAAAATGCTCCGGGTAGAACGTGTTAAAGATGAACGGGGTAAATAAATGCTGCAATCCATTAAAAAAAATCATAAAAAAACTTAGTTTTAATAACAAAAAATCGCGCTCATGTTTTCAAAGATTTTATTGGCAATTATATGAGCAATTCATGTGAACGGACAGTTTATTTTGGTGGAAAACTTGAAATTCTTGGTGAATTATCGGTGAATGCATGTCCTAAAGTCAACAATCCTGAAGAGGCGAATGATGTGATCCAAGAAGACAAAGAAAATGATCCCACTTTTCAATGCAAACCGGTAGACAACAAATTAAAAATTGATAAGGTTAATAAATTATTAACGGAAATTGGTGAACCTCCAATCAAAATCAAGAGAGTCTCGAGTGATAAAGAATGTCAATTAATTTTAAACTTATTGAATTTCTAAAAAATAGATTTGGAGTAGATAAGGTAAAAAAAAATTGCCCACTTTTTGGACGGAGCTGCTTCTCAATACAAAAATAAATATAATTTCGTGAATTTAATAAATCATAAAAAGGACTTTAACGTGAATGCGGATTGGAATTTTTTTGCGACTTCTCACGGGAAAGGGGGATGTGATGGTTTGGCAGGAAGTTTTAAAGGCAAGCTTTTCGTGCAACTATTCAACGGGAAAGCGATAATCATATAACCAATGCAACTTCATTATTTGAACGGGGTAAGAATGCATTTAAAAAAATTAACTTTGGTTTTGCTCGCAAGAAGCTCACGACTTCCATGAGAAGAAGTTCAAATCTCGTCATGACCAATGTGTAACTATAAAAAATACACGCCAATATCACCATTACAAAGCTGTTAATAATACATCACTCGAGTGCAAAGTTTTCTCCAAAGCCCTTAAAATCGGTACCAATAAAGTTAAAAAAAAAAGAAATAAAGCAATAAGTATGAGTCATAAAATTTATTTAAAAATTATTTAACTTTGTTTTTTTATTTATAAGAAATATATACGATTTATTATCTCCGTCATTTGTTTAAATAAAATTAACCATAAAATAGCGATATTTTTAATTAAAACATTAACTATTATTCCTTACTTATAATTACGGAGTAAATCTAAAGGTAAATCAATGATACGCGGCAGAGCGCTATACCGGCAGCGCTGACCGCCCGTCTTAAAAATTTTTTTTTTGCTTAATCTAATTGCGATCAGTCAAATTTTTTCACGGATTTTGTTACTTGAATGTTTATTGCAAACTACTGAAAGAAAAAAATTTATTTTTTGAGGGAGAAGTCATTAAAATGTTCATTTGTTAACTTAAAAGTTAATAAACAATATGAAAAAATAAAAATAATTAAAATTCATGCACATTTTCTGAAAGTAAAAGTATTAAACTATAACTCCTCAAAATTTTATCAAAAAATTACCAATAGATTTTTAATTATTAATTTAAAAAAAAAGGTAGTAAAAATTTTCAATTAAAAAAAAATTGTTGTTTAAATTAAAATTTAAAAAAACTGGGCGGGGGATTATTTGTTCTTGGTGACTTCTTTATGAAAAAATACTCACATTCAAATTCGATGATCAAGTGGAAAATGAGGGGCCCACTTGACGTGTTTTTACTCATATGTATGTGCGAGGTGTTCATTTATGAAAAAGTGTTGTGTGTTTGTGTTGCGCTTAAGAATATTAGCATGCGTTTGTGAGTCTGTATGTGTTGGTGCGTGAATTTGTTTGTATATAAATATTGTTCATGCTGCTCATATCATATAATTAGTAGTAGATGAGGATCTGTTATAAAAGCATATATGTGAAGGCTATACATACAAATGTTCATCACAAAGTGAAAAGGTTTACGAAAGCCACCATATGGAAGTATAGCAGGGGTGCCACCGATTTTAAATTGTATTTCAATAAAGTTGATCAAACTAAAACAAGAAAGAATGCTTACAGCTAAAAATGCGAAGAGTTAATAATAATTTAATTTGTTAAATTTAATTTATAAAATACAATAAATATTTTAATCAATGCATCAAAGTAAGTGCTGAGAACAGTTGGAAAAATTTGATAGAAGCTTAAATAAATATTTTCAAGTTAATAGGTAACACCTTTTTGATTAAAATATTGCTATTTTCATTAAAACATTTTACTGGTTCGAAGCTTTGCAAACGACCAATATATTTGCTTTAAAGCTTTGTTTCCGGATACATTGATTGGTTAGGGTTAGAATCTGAATTCACCTTTTTTCACAAAGAGGGTGAGAATGTTAAAAAGATAACTAAATTTGAAAATGAACCTGACTTCACATACTCTTTACGCTCACTGTGCTGTGGAAGCATTGTCAATCATATGTATTAGTAATTATCCAGCTTTTAGCGCTGCACATTGCAATTTTCCGTACCCTTTATGTAAATGTGATGAGGAAGAGAAGAAGTGGGTTTTCTGGAACAAACAACGTTATGTAGCAAGAGAGCGCAATGAAACCTCACAAACGCCAAGTACACACATGATACAACTGGTGGCAGCAGTTATTCTTCATTGCTTACTCATCAGCGTCAATAAGGTTGTTTATATAAGTATGGTAGGGTGCAACTTGCACATTTGGTTACTAATCGCTTACATAAATATATTTCGCTATATCTTTTTACTAGTTCATCGCTAACATTCTCATGCGTAGCTTCCACCGCCTTTCTCCTCTCAATACCACTATGTTTCAGAAGTTTTTTTGTAGTTTTGAATTGTGCTTAATCTCGGTTATTCCCGTAACAGAACAAATTGTGGTTGGCGGTTCACTAACATAAGTGAGTGTGATTTGTCTGCTTGGTTCATGACTTGATTGCCTTTTTCAATTGCTGGTTAATGAAGCAAGTGTAAAAGACTTTTGCTGCACGTTTAGAACGTAACATGTCAAAATAAGATAAAGGCTTGGAGGAACACGGAAATATTTGGATTGGAAAAATATGAAAGCTTCACTGAAAGCATTTACGAAAGCTTTGGTAAGACGCTGTTTAGTGACCAAATCTCAAAAGTAATTTTGAAGACCCAGTTCACTAAGGTTGTCAATAAGGTTATATAAACAGGAGTTTGGACACAAAAGTTTCTATTAAAATTTGCGTACTGTGAGGGCACACAAATATGAAAGCTTCACTGAAAATATTAAAAAAAAAAAAGTAAAAATAGGTAAACGTAATGATCTAAAGTGGATCTATAAGATTTTTAATGAAATATTTGAATGGGAAACATTTATTTATAAAAGCCTCTACAGTGACGTATATTCTCGAAACTGTTCTAAAAATCTGTTGTGATTCGTTTTAAAGCAAGATAATATCATTATAACTCAGAGGTCTTCTAAACTTTAAGGACTTTAGTCAAAACCTTTCTTCAGCCGCAGAGACATTAGAAACATTCAATTATTATTTTTACTAATGAAATTATGAATTAAGAATAAATGTAGTGATGTCAGCAACGGGGGCAACCAACTTGTTGTAATACTCTCACAGCAACTGACAAGCAATTTACCAAGCCGCTTGGTAGGGATGCAAATGTGGGAAAGGGGAGCAAAGCTGCATTTGCGCCAGTGACATCAGCAGTAAGTTGTTTTGT
The DNA here is from genome assembly GCA_027475135.1 of Bactrocera correcta. Taxonomy (NCBI): domain Eukaryota; kingdom Metazoa; phylum Arthropoda; class Insecta; order Diptera; family Tephritidae; genus Bactrocera; species Bactrocera correcta. The sequence goes on along the minus strand of CM050323.1, from coordinate 68,491,610 downwards.
TTTCTTAAAATCCCCTATATTGCTGGTTTTTTGCGCTTTAATAGAGTTGTAAATATTTATGAAAACTTGTTTGCATATTTTCATCTCTCAATTGCTTCATACACGTGCAACGTGCAGATGTTTCGCAATCGATTAGCTAAGTGTTGCGCGTGTTATATATTTACGTAATGTAACGCTCACAGATGACGGTTCCGGCATATTCTCTAAAGCGTACTTTACAAATCCAATCTTTGGAGAAAAGTGCATCCACTGATTCCATCCTTGTTAGAAAAGCAGGTTGAACCGATAAGTTGAGCAAATAAAACGAAAATGTAAAAACCAATACGAGCCTTCAAAACAGATTTCAGGTGAATTACATTCACCGAGAAACTTTGCCTTACGCTTTTGTTACATAAAAAAAAGAATTCAGAAACTCTGTGGAGGTATTAATTTGACGATGAAGCATTCGAATATACTTATGGATCATGCTATTTAAATAATCGGTGTTGATTGTGTTCATACTTTTTGACAAAGTAGCCGTTTATAGGAAATTTACGTAATGTAGTGGATGACGTCAGTATGGCAGGGTTCAAAAACATTGAGAGAGTATGAAACTAAATATGAATTACTTTAAAAGCATGAAAGAAGATGCTCAAAAAGCCACAAAATAGTTTCTCTAATAGGCCTTAGTTATCATAATGATATTCGGTTAATTTATGGAGTAAACCGTAACGTGATATCATTATTCCGATTCTATACCAAAGCGTCGGGTAAAGATTAACCTCTCAAACAAACTCAGGCCGAGCCCAAGCTCTACTCTGAATATTTGAGTATGTACAGCTTTCAGCAGAAATATAGCAAAGTTAAGTTCCACGATCCAAAGTGACTTTAATTAAGGAAGATAATACTAGGAAAAAATACCTAAAGCTGTACCGTTTGCTTTTTTCTAATTTGAACATGAGCTCATATATTCTGGCAGAGGTTGAAAAAATTACGGCAAATGGTGATATTTACGGAAGAAAGATTGTCTCAGATTTTTTCAGAGTACTTAAAGAGGAGTACGAAAGAGAAGGTATCGGGAGAAGTTTTTTTCGCGTAAATCTATGCGTTATTGCTTGCACTCCAGCTCCATCTTCATCTCCAATTTTAATGTTCTTACAAACGCATATGCGACCTTGTCTAAATCATTTTATTATTTTTTATATGGGATTACTTATTTCTTCTTTTCCCATAAGCCTACTACTTTTAAACTTTAAGACTACAACTTTAAAAAACGTATATCTTAATAAGAAATTTTCCGCCCTGCCAACATGGGAAATACCTGACACCCTAATAGACATAAATCTTTTCGCCAACATATATACCTGATAGCTATTAATATTATACTTTCGCTACCAACCTTACTCTGAAGTACATATTTTAGACTTCTGCTTATCAGTCTCTTGCACACACAGTTCGTTCTATTCACATTTTTTTAGCCTTTATTGTTGTTGTGCACTGTCTTGCTCGAACAATTTTTTATGTATTTTTAAAATGATCTCATCAACACTAATGTATTCGCACATATACTTCCACACATTAATATTTTAGTGTAGATATGTTTGAGTGGGGGATGTTAACCGCATTGTTCGCCAAGTAGACAGTACAAGGGGTCTGGTGGATAGCGAGGTAGACCATGCAGCAAAGCCGGAAGGCAGCTGCAGGCGTCAAGTCATTGAACTTGCCAGGTGAGTGTTATAATTCAAACAAAATACATGCACATGAACATAGTATGTACGTTCGAACATGCGTTGCCGGCACGGGCATTCATTATGAATTCTTCACTCATGCGTACTTGTGTGAGCTGTACAAGCAAGTCAGTATACGCATATGCATAGCTTAATTATTTAAAAATTTTAAAACTTAAAATCTAATTGCAAAAATTGGCAATATTACTTATTTTTTCCACACCTGTTAAGTTTGGATGGAGGATGGAGTCATGTGTAGAAGTTCACGCAAGTGAGGAAAGTTCTCTGATCGCCATTCACTTGGGAGTGGCCAGAAACGATTCTTTTACATATGACTCAAGCAGCTCACGACTTCCGGTCTTTGACCAAGTATCCTCTGGGTAGCCTAAGAACATCCGTTTGAAGGCGAGCTAAAGTGAGAAGGCGAAACACCCCTGCATAGGGTTGTGCGCTGGGTTTGGGACCCGCCACGTAAAAAAACACCCCCAATGAAAGACAACAACAAGCCTCGGATGAGTGACCCCCCTTTTGATGACGACCATGGCAAACGAAATAAGGACTATGATTTGAGGGCATGCACCTGGAATGTCCGGTCCCTTAATTGGGAAGGTGCCGCTGCCCAGCTGGTAGATGTCCTCGTAAAGATAAAGGCTGACATCACCGCCGTCCAAGAAATGCGATGGACGGGACAAGGACAGAGACGAGTAGGTCCTTGTGACATTTACTACAGTGGCCATATAAAGGAGCGCAAGTTTGGTGTTGGATTCGTGGTGGGAGAGAGACTCCGTCGCCGAGTACTAACATTCACTCCGGAGAATGAACGTCTAGCCACAATCCGCATCAAAGCGAGGTTCTTCAACATATCGCTGATTTGCGCCCACGCCCCGACGGAAGAGAAGGACGATGTGACCAAAGATGCCTTTTATGAGTGCTTGGAGCGCACTTATGAGAGATGCCCCCGCCACGATGTCAAAATCGTGCTTGGCGACTTCAATGCCAGGGTGGGCAAAGAAGGTATCTTTGGCACTACGGTCGGTAAATTCAGCCTCCACGCGGAAACATCCCCAAATGGGCTGAGGCTGATCGACTTCGCCGGGGCCCGAAATATGGTTATCTGTAGCACTAGATTCCAGCATAAGAAGATACATCAAGCTACCTGGCTGTCTCCAGATCGAAAAACCACCAACCAGATCGATCATGTTGTGATAGACGGAAGACACGTCTCCAGTGTTTTAGATGTGCGTGCGCTCCGAGGTCCTAACATCGACTCGGACCACTATATTGTTGCAGCCAAAATTCGCACCCGCCTCTGTGCAGCAAAAAACGCACGCCAACAAACACAAGGATGGTTCGACGTCGAGAAGCTGCAATCACAACAGACAGCCGAACGTTTTTCTACTCGGCTTGCACTCCTGCTCTCTGAGAGCACTCGTCAACAACTCGGTATAAGGGAACTGTGGGACGGCATTTCAAACTCCTTACGTACAGCTGCAACCGAAACCATTGGTTTTCGGAAAGTGCAGAAGAACAGCTGGTACGACGAGGAGTGCCGTGTCGCAGCGGAGAGAAAACAGGCTGCCTACCTCGCAACGTTACGATCGACCACAACACGTGCGGGATGGGATAGATACCGAGAGTTGAAGAGGGAAGCGAGACGCATTTGTAGACAGAAAAAGAAAGAGGCCGAAATGCGTGAGTACGAAGAGCTTGATAAGCTGGCCGACAGGGGTAATGCTCGAAAATTCTACGAAAAGATGCGGCGGCTTACAGAAGGTTTCAAGACCGGAGCATACTCTTGTAGAACCCCCAAAGGTGATCTAGTTACCGATGCCCAGAGCATACTTAAATTATGGAGGGAACACTTCTCCAGCCTGCTGAATGGCAGTGAACGCACAACACCAGGAGAAAGCGAACCCGATACCCCAATCGATGACGATGGAGCAGACGTTCCATTGCCCGACCATGAAGAAGTTCGAATAGCAATTGCCCGCCTGAAAAACAACAAAGCGGCAGGGGCCGATGGATTGCCGGCCGAGCTATTCAAACACGGCGGCGAAGAGCTGATAAGGTGCATGCATCAGCTTCTTTGCAAAATATGGTCGGACGAAAGTATGCCCAACGATTGGAATTTAAGTGTGCTATGCCCAATCCACAAAAAAGGAGACCCCACAATCTGCGCCAACTACCGTGGGATTAGCCTCCTCAATATCGCATATAAGGTTCTGTCGAGCGTATTGTGTGAAAGATTAAAGCCCACCGTCAACAAACTGATTGGACCTTATCAGTGTGGCTTTAGACCTGGTAAATCAACAACCGACCAGATATTCACGATGCGGCAAATCTTGGAAAAGACCCGTGAAAGGAGAATCGACACACACCACCTCTTCGTCGATTTCAAAGCTGCTTTCGACAGCACGAAAAGGAGCTGCCTTTATGCCGCGATGTCTGAATTTGGTATCCCCGCAAAACTAATACGGCTGTGTAAACTGACGTTGAGCAACACAAAAAGCTCCGTCAGAATCGGGAAGGACCTCTCCGAGCCGTTCGATACCAAACGAGGTTTCAGACAAGGCGATTCCCTATCGTGCGACTTTTTCAACCTGCTTCTGGAGAAAATAGTTCGAGCTGCAGAACTTAACAGAGAGGGTACTATCTTTTATAAGAGTGTACAACTGCTGGCGTATGCCGATGATATTGATATCATCGGCCTCAACACCCGCGCCGTTAGTTCTGCTTTCTCCAGACTGGACAAGGAAGCAAAAGAAATGGGTCTGGCAGTGAACGAGGGCAAGACGAAATATCTCCTGTCATCAAACAAACAGTCGTCGCACTCGCGACTTGGCACTCACGTCACTGTTGACAGTCATAACTTTGAAGTTGTAGATAATTTCGTCTATCTTGGAACCAGCGTAAACACCACCAACAATGTCAGCCTAGAAATCCAACGCAGGATAACTCTTGCCAACAGGTGCTACTTCGGACTAAGTAGGCAATTGAGAAGCAAAGTCCTCTCTCGACAAACAAAAACCAAACTCTATAAGTCTCTCATAATTCCCGTCCTCCTATATGGTGCAGAGGCTTGGACGATGACAACAACCGATGAGTTGACGTTGCGAGTTTTCGAGAGAAAGGTTCTGCGAAAGATTTATGGTCCTTTGCGCGTTGGCCACGGCGAATATCGCATTCGATGGAACGATGAGCTGTACGAGATATACGACGACATTGACATAGTTCAGCGAATTAAAAGACAGCGGCTACGCTGGCTAGGTCATGTTGTCCGGATGGATGAAAACACTCCAGCTCTGAAAGTATTCGACGCAGTGCCCGCCGCGGGAAGCAGAGGAAGAGGAAGACCTCCACTCCGTTGGAAGGACCAAGTAGAGAAGGACCTGGCCTCGCTTGGAATATCCAATTGGCGCCACGTAGCGAAGAGAAGAAACGACTGGCGCGCTGTTGTTGACTCGGCTATAATCGCGTAAGCGGTGTCTACGCCAGTAAAGAAGAAGAAGTTAAGTTTGCTTATTACTTAAATTACCTTTAACCCTTTTCACCTCGAAGTAAAGTTCCTCTAAGCTCTTAAATTATTAACTTCTTTAGTGCTTTTTCATTTTTGGCAATCTCTTACATATAGGATATGTTTTTAAACAATTAAACTTAAAAAGGTTTTATCTAAGAATGGAATTTTATTTCAAAAAAATTCAATTTCCTTGAGTTTTCACTTTTTAATTAAGTTATCTTCAAACACAATCGGACAAAAGTTTATGGATTTGTTTAATAAGAAAAATTAATGATTAGTATATTTCGTATTAAAAAGAAATAAATAAGCTTTTAAACCTCTAAATTTCATTACTACGCTTATGCCATGGTCCGATCAAGTGATTCGTTTACATTTAAAAAGTTATAGACAGTTAGAAGGCTGGAAAAAGTGAATTTCACACAAATTTTTCTAAGAAAACTTTTAAATCTATTGATCTAATAATTTGTACAAATTTATTTATACTTATAGTATATTTTTTTTGCATTTAAGGCAAAGTCTTAGTAAAAATATTTATTTGATAAGAAACTACAGCCGATTCTCGGGAAATCCTCTCAAGGTAGACGTTTCGGGTACCACTAAGCCGAATTTTGCCCAAAATTTCGTTTATAAAGAAATCTTTATTGGTGACTTAAATTTTTCCATTAAGTACTAAAAAATATATTTGGGAAGTTCTTGCTAAAATTTGAGACTTATCGGTTTCAGCCGACTTTGAACTTCAAATTTGCGTGTAATTTTGAATATATTAACCAGAATAATATCCAATTTTCTTAATATTCTTAAATAAACATGTGTACATAAAAAAAGTGGAGTAAAAAAATCAAGTTTTTTGAAAACCTTAACCCATTAAGGGGTTATAATCTATTCACTAATCTAGACAGTCCTCATTTATATAACAAATTATGTAACAGCTGCTTTGCTTTGACAGTAAAAATTTACATCGTTTAATATTTATTGAAAGAAAATATTGTTGACGTATTTTCTTACAAAAGTGTTATTGTTTTAAATATTTTATAATTAATGGAAATAATGGAGAGATATTTTGATTTAGTAAGTCGATTACCAGCTGAATCTAGCTGTATTGCCTTTAATTCTTTGGTTTGCTTACATTTTCTTTCTTTGTATAAATCAGCTGTGATAATGGAGTAGATTTGGTTACTGAGAAACAGATGATTCCAGCTGAACAGGGAGATTTCGAGTAGATTTGCTGCAAATGTCATTTTTATAGGGCGAAATATTATCAAATCTAGTCGGTTAACCTTTTATCAATTACCTTTCACATATTATATCAAGTTCAGACCGACACTTAATCACACGATTTTGGCTGTTGAGTGGTTTATCCCAATAATCTTATAAATTTATCAAGATTTCGCCATACAAACATGACAGTTCCAAATCACTTACTTGAAATCATTCGAAACTGAACCACGCTAAACCTCTCTGTGCGACTCTGATTTTGCGCTACCTACTTGTCAGCATTGGAAATCTGTTACATTGTCAACCTGACTTAGACACTAGAAAGGGAAAAAAATGTAAACAAACAATTTTTTTTAAAGCAAAGAATCTATTTCACATTAAAATCGACTTAGCAAATGAAAAAATGCATCCATTATTTCTATTATATAGAAATTATTTAAAAACAGACGGCTTTTATTTCAAAATACTTTATGACAATCTTTTTTTTTATATATATAAAAAGCGATGTGAATTCTTGAATGACAATAACAGCTGTTTTTTGATCTTTCTAACGGAAGTGAGAACGGGCTGATCAGTGAAAGTAATTAAATGTAATCTAACCCCTTTAAATTTTTGGTCTGAACATGGTATTAGTTACGCTTTTAAAACCAAATTATAATATGATAGGCGACTACAAATATAGCTTCTTCTTCTTTACTGGTTAACAATAGGGCGCCAGTCATTTCTTCTTTTCGAATTTTGGCGCCAATTCGAGATACCAAGAGAAAGAAATGGTTATAAAGAAAATTTGCCAATATGTATTTAAGTGTATCCACTAACGTAATTAATTTCACCAACAGCTTCCGTTGCCTTTACTTATTGTTTAATAATTGAGCTTTCAGAAGTGTACCTTTAGAAGAAATTGAAAGCTATAATTTCATTTATCTTAAATGGGTCTTTTATTAAACTAACAGCACATTTAAAATACCCTGCAGAGTCACTGATGGGCAACATCATATTCAGATACATCATACCTTGTTTATATAGTAAAATGAAAACAGAAAATTTGTGGTAGAAGCTGCTACCGGCAGCACCATATGACAGCAGTTCGCTTGCAGGATCATCATTGACAAATGGTGTCTGCTACAGAGTGGTCTTTACACAAACCAAAAACCCCTTTGCTGATGCACTACCATTGGACATTCGCGTCACGCGACTGGTCGCTGCATGACAAAAATGTAATGCAAGCTGTTATATCTGCCAATCAACTTGGTGTTTGTGGATGTAAGTGATACATATCTCGATTGGTCGGTGTGTGAGGAACACAGTTAACGCCAAGGTAGCGGGAAAGTATGCGAAGATACAGCTGGCAGAGGTTATCCACTTTTGACGGCTTCACAACACGCTTTTGTCGCGTGAACAAGTAGGAAGAATAAAAATGGCAAAATATATATTTACTGTTATATAATGATTACCTGTGCTTATACTTCTTCTTCTTCTTTCACTTGTTATACTCTCGCAACAAAGTTGCTAAAGAAAGTATTATAGTTTTGTTCACATAACGGTTGTTAGTAAGTCTTAAAACTAAAAGAGTCAGATATAGAGTTAAGTATACCAAAGTGATCAGGGTGACGAGTAGAGTTGAAATCCGGATGTCTGTCTGTCCGTCCTTCCGTCTGTCCGACCGTCCGTCCGTCCGTGCAAGCTGTAATTTGAGTAAAAATTGAGATATCATGATGAAACTTGGTATTTCTTGGCTCCATAAGAAGGTTAAGTTCGAAGATGAGCAAAATCGGCCCACTGCCACGCCCACAACGACCACGCGAAAACCGAAAACCTATAAAGTGTCATAACTAAGCCATAAATTAAGATATTAAACTGAAATTTGGACAAAGGATTGCATTAAGGAGGCGCATATTTGGACGTAATTTTTTTGGAAAAGTGTGCGAGGCCCCGCCCCCTACTAAGTTTTTTGTACATATCTCGGAAACTACCATAGCTATGTCAACCGTTTCCTTCAGCCATGTCTATACACAGTTCAAAAATGGAAGAAGTCGGGTTATAACCACGCCCACCTCCCATACAAAGGTTATGTTGAAAATCACTGAAAGTGTGTAAACTGACTAACAAAAAACGTCAGAAACACTAAATTTTACTGAAGAAATGGCAGAAGGAAGATGCACCCAGCCTTTTTTTAAAAATTTAAAATGGTCGTGGCATCGTCCACTTATGGACCAAAAACCATATCTCAAGAATCTAATTAATTTTACAGCAAAATAAAAAAATATGTAAATGACGGATAATGAAATCTCGATTGTCACTATATCATGCGAGAGTATAAAATGTTCGGTGACTCCCGAACTTAGTCCTTCCTTACTTGTTATATCTTTATTTTAAATGTCTTGTCCGAATGTATACGCAACTGCTTGTCGGGTGGTCTTATCCTTTACCGGCATAAATTATGTAATGATTGTTGCCGCTTTATGCAGGCGGGCGAATCACGCTGATCCACTTACTTGCATGTTTACATGCAGAATCATAATTAATGGAACGGCAGTACCTTATGTGCAATTGAGTTACAATATTTGCATGCAGAGGTAGAAAATTGCTGAAGAAAGATACAAATGATATTTACATCAAAAATAATGAAGAATGAAGGTTTCATTAATATTACAAAGGCTGGGACTGGAAGCTTTTCGATCTTACACGGTTTTTCCGGAAAGTTATAGGACTATTGAACTAATCTTTACAATTTTTAAAAAACTTTCAAAATAGCCTCCTTCTGCGTCGATTCCAAGCATTTCATATATCTATATCTATGTATATAATGACATGACAACAGAAATATGTATATGTATATAAGTTGTGCGGGACATTTAAACTTTTTTGTTGTTTGTTAATATGCTTCACAGTGAATCTGTTTCACACTCGTGTATTGATGGTCATCGTATCAATATTTAGTAAGTCGATTGCGTAAATGACATTTTGCGCTTAATGATGTGGCGGCGGCGCCGGAAAATGCTCCGAAACCACGGAGTCTAGGTACGGGTTGTAGGTAACAAGACACTTATTCGGTGGCTGAGGAAGATATATATAAAAAAATACATATTATTATAGCTTAAAGCGTGCTGCTGGGCTTTATGTACGTATTACACAATAGCAGTATTTTCATTTTATATTCCGATGTATTACGTATCGAAAATCATATAGAGAATAAAGATTTAGGTATCGCCGTGTTTTAATGAAACGCAATCCATCACTACTTTTCCCCATCTTTTTGGCAAAGCTCGAATACCATTATCATGGACTTGATCCTATTGCGATTGATAATCTCGTCGAGGTTTTCACTTCTGTGAGTAGGACTACTTTCGAAAGCTTCTGTCGTCTAAATACTCAGATATATAAAGGAAAAGGAGATCAGAGCTAACAGAGAGATCTTCGAGCAGAAGAGTCTTCAACAAAGCCCGTAGAAGTGGCTCTAGAGGGCAATGTATAAGGTGGAATTGGCTATATACAAGACCGACTTTACGAAAGCCAAGAGAATCTTCACCAGAAATGAAGAAGGCTATCAGGAGAGCTGACGGCTTAGATGCACTTTTGCAAAAACTCTTACTTCATTACTGGTGGAAGCTCCGATAGGGCTGCACAGCCTTCCTTTCGCCGAATTCATTCAAAGCCTTCAAGGCCCCGGGCCTTGATGATTTTCATTCTATCACCTCGCAAGCTCAAGGCCACACAACACCAGTGCAGGCCGCTTCGTATCACTCCATTACCACATTAATATCTCCAGAGTGAAAAATATAAGGGAAGTCGGCAACACTGTGCTTGTTACGGCAGCTCACCTGATTTTCAGCGAATTGTGCGCAAAACTAATAATAAAGCTTTGCTGCATTCATCCCACAAATTGATTACATTTCACCCTACATGTGCAGCTTGCAACTTACTCCTGCAACACACGTACCCATTTATATTTAAGTATACGTGAGTATTGAATCATTTTATGTCATCATCATCGCTACTTATCGTTTTGCCGCATGCCATTACGTTATTAATTTTCCGTCGAATATGATCGAATAAATTAAGAGTCAGCCACCAGCACAAGTCATTCCAACCAGCAAGCGGTACAACAGGCAATAACAACAGCAACAGCAGCAACCATAGTTGCGCTTATACAACCTACCAGCCATTCATCCGCGTTGAGTCATCATTAACTCGCTGCGGAAGTCAGGTCCTCGCCGTCAGCACCACGGTCTTGATGTGATGTGACACGTGCTTTCGGATTACCGTTAGTCGACGTGTGAACTATTTTATAGCATTTATATGCGGATTTCATTTCGAATTATTGATTTTCGAATATTCAGATGAAAAGTCCACACACACACACACACGCACACACAACTGGAGTAGGGACATTGTCCCCAAAGGTATATGTAACTCTTCCAGTCTATTTCGGCCCACTCCGCTACACACGATGCGCTGTAAAAAAGAAGCCAACGAAAATAATACGAGAAACAATAACAATACTAACAACACTTATAATGGAAGCGGCATTTTTGGACATTTATTGAATAGTCGTGCTGAAAACTCCAGCTCAGAAGCAGATCTGACTGTGAGGACACCAAATGCGGAAGTAGATCCCGTCAAGCGTGTACTGCGGATAGCCCGATCAGATGCGCCTAGTAAATAAACCGGTGCGTGCGAGGTTATCACCACCGGCGTTAGAAGATAGCACACCTTCAGCTAAAGTGGCACGACATCTTGTTGACTACATCTCTGAACTAGGAAGTGCTATAAAAAGACTGATTGAAGCATTGCGTCCGCTACAGCGGTCTATAAACAACAACCTGAGGGACATTCTTAGTTCTATAGCAAAGCTATATTCAAAAGCCTTGCAGGAGCACACAGGAATGATGGAAGCAGACGAAATGTACAGCTCAAGACTCCAACCACGAAAACAACACCAAAGAGGCCGCCTAAGGAAAATCCGACAAAACGGAAAACACCGCCAAAAAAATAAAACAATGCATGAAGAAGCACCGAAAAGCCAGCAAGCTGAACGAAACAAAAAGACATTGGGAATAGCCCTGATAAATGCAGGGAGGAAGTACAAAAAGATTACGGCTGGGTAAGCGTCAAGCGCAAGCCACAAAGCCACAAGAAGATTGACCGTAAGCCACCACCACGGCCCGATGCCATAGTCATAGCGCGCTCTGGAGATATGTATGTCCTACAGAGACATCCTGATGAAAGTGGGAAAAGAAGAAATTCTGCAGAAACTCGGGAAAAATGTGGAAGACAGAAAGAGGCGAAAAACTGCTGGAACTCAAAGAAACCCAAATGGAAAGTACGAGCGAACTAAAGTGCGAAATAAGCAAGCTGTAAGGCACAAATCAAAGCGCTTACCCACGAAATCATTATCGAAATTCGGGACCTGCACGAAATTACAGCTAAAGAGGACATTTCGGAAGCTATACGGAAGCAGGTGATAAAACTAAATAAGTTTGATGTGAGTGCGATAAAAGACTTCAGGACAGCATATGCGGGTACACAGGTAGCAAGCATTCCTGCGCTCGAAGCAAGGATACTGCTAGATGAGCGAAAAATTAGGATAGGCTGGGTAGTCTGCAGGCTAAAAAAAAACCTAATTTAAAAAGCTGTTTCAGGTGCGGAATATGGACATCTGGCAGCAGTATGTAGCAACTCGGACGACAGGAGCAACTGCTGTCTGAGATTTGGCGAAAAAGGACACTTCGCACAGACATGCGACAAGATTCCTTCTTGTTGTGCTTTCAAGAGCAGGAGAAGGGAAAGCTCAAACCAAAAGCATACGTGCATATAAAAAATTCAACAAATGAAAGTTATCCAGCTAAACCTGAATCATGTGGAGGCAAGCTTTCCAGGAAAAGCCTGGGAAAGGCCTACTTCACATGAGCCAGGATCTGTGGAATCAACTTTTATAGCTGCTATACACCACCGAGTGTCCCACAAGGCGCGTTTGAGAGGATACCGGATGATCTGGTACAGGAAATCCTAACAACTACGAATAACATGGTAGCAGTCGATTTTAGCGCATGGTCTGTGGACTGGGGAACTGTTAGTACGAACAAACGAGGAGACGCTCTTCTCAAGGAGTTTTCATCGCTCGAAGTGGTGGTATTAAATGCTAGAAATAGGAACACTTTCGAATAAAAATGGTCGCGGATCCGTCATTGACATTACATTTGTTAGTAGCCCGTTGATACGATCAACATTCTGGGAAATGTCTGACCTCTATACGCATAGTGACCACCTAGAAATCATAATAGAGATCGAAAAATCCAGGAATGGAATATACTCGCACGCAAAGATGGTACAGACAAAAGATGGATAGCAGAAACGTTCGACGAAAATCTCTTCCGACTTATGCTGGATGACAACATTGCAAACGTGGAAGATACGGAAGGCGAAGATATTTGTGAGGCATGTCAGCAAATCATGCGACGCTGCCATGTGCAGGAAAAAACAAGGCGCCAACGCTTACATACAGCCTGCGTAGTGGTGGAATAGTGCAATCGACAGCCTGAGGATTGATTGCAAACAAAGCCAGGCGTTCCTACCAGAGGAGAAGGAGCTCACCAGAGTACGAAAACCTGCACGAAGAGTTTAAAAAGAAACCTGCGTACAAAACTGTGATGACAAAACTCAAAGAGAGCAAAGGGAGAACACCAACCTGTCCGACATTATTAAAAAAAAAACATCGTTAAAACACTTTTCCCTACGCAAAGGAACGAAGGACCTATACTACCAATTATATCTACGGTACTAGACGCAACATTGGTCCCCGACGATGAAGTAACAGATGCAGCCAAAAGGTTTGGAAATACCAAAACACCGAGTCTAAATGGAATCCCCAACAAGGTCCTAAAAACAGCTATAACTCGCAAAGCGAGCCTCTTTTCAGAGCTCTTCACTCGCTTTTTCCGAGAAGCTGTCTTTCCAAAAATATGGAAGAAGCAGCGATTAGTACTTTTGCAGAAACCAAATAAACCTGCTGGAGAAGCAAGCTTGTACCGTCCACACTACATGCTGGACACGCTTGGAAAAATTTTGGGGAGAATAATATGCGTACGACTGGAGAAACATCTCTAGCTAGAATATCTAGGACTCGCCGAAAACCAATTTGGTTTCCGTAAGCACAAGTCAACCGTCGATGCGATCACAAAAGTGACAAATGTGACAAGCAAGGCCATTGCAGAACGAGGTGGATGTATGGTTCAAAAGAATACTGTGCAGTCGTAACGTCTGTCGTATAGAATTCGTTCAACTGTGCGTATTGGCCACATATAATAAGCGCTCTCGAATGCAAAAGAACACCAAAGTATTAGTTGAAAATTATCTCCAAATACATTTTGAATAGGCTGTTACTTTATGATACCGATGATGAACCAAAAAAGTACAGGGTGACGAGAGGGGTACCACAAGGCTCCGCTTTAAAAATAAAGAGCTGGCCCACGGCGAAAAAGCTTCAACCAGCATCCCAAAAAACGGAAGCTGTGCTAATTACCAGCAGAAAAAAAGTGGAAAACGCTACATTTGATATTGATGGCTATAGCATAATGACCCAGCAGTTATTACAATACAACGTGTGTCTAGACGTTGTAATAGACACACGTCTTAACTACTACACGCATATTTAAAAGACATGTACAAAAGCGACGCGAATCGCGGTAGCCTTATCGGGGATTATGGCTAATACTGGAGGACCAAGCCAGGACAAACGAGCACTCTTGGCTAAAGTGAGTCAATCGGTGCTAATGTACATGGCGCCCATATGGGGACCAGCAACGCATATTAAGACATGCGTGAAGAAAGCAAGATCTCTGACTCGGCTTAATGCAATAATCATTATTTGTGGATTTCGCACGATGTCGCACCAGGCGGCTGGAGTCATAGCGGGCATCATATCACCGGACATAATGGCATTACAGATCAAAAGAGTTTACGAGAAATCAAGAAGCGTTGTGAGCAGAGCGAAATCAAGAAAGAGAGGAAAGTTTATGTGAGCGGCAGAGGCGCTGGGATTCTGGTTATTAACGCAATTTCTTACCGGACACGGATGCTTTCAAGAGTACCTCTATAAATACGGTCACGATAGCGGGACATAATGTTCATTCTGCGGAAGTGCAGCATATTTTCTTTTATTGTCCGAAATTCGAAGCGGAAGAAAAAATTGGAAATTATTATCAACGAACGTATAACTCTAGATAATATCGTGCACCATATGATAAAAAGCAATATCGTGTGGAATAAAGTGAAAAATTGGACCGCAATTGCCCTACAGGAACTGAGAAACAAAGAAAGGCAACGAAGTAGCGAAAGCAGAAGAAGTAGAGAAAAGTAGTCCAGAAAGGTGCCCCTGAAGAGCCAATTTTGGCTGATCCTGGTCCTGCGAAGAAATGCTTAACGGTAGTACCGTAGGAGTAGTGAACAAAAAAAACAAAAAACCCGTCCGAGTGTTCGAGTCCTGTATCGAATTTGGGCTCTCTAGACGGGCTCTAAGCTACCAGGGGGGGTCGGCAGGTCGCGGATAGCTGAACGGCCTGTAGTAGCAGGTCAGTTGCGAAATAAGTTAAAACGAATAGCAATCCCCGACAATGAGCAGCACAAGTAGAGGATGCGGCATAAAAGCCGCAGATCCAATGCAGATCCTGTAACTGTGGTGAATCGACACCACCTCACAGAAATACGTGTCACCCTCTTCATAATTTATGTGCATGATGAGCAAAAAAAATTTAAGGCGCGACAGACCCACAATG
The DNA here is from genome assembly GCA_027475135.1 of Bactrocera correcta. Taxonomy (NCBI): domain Eukaryota; kingdom Metazoa; phylum Arthropoda; class Insecta; order Diptera; family Tephritidae; genus Bactrocera; species Bactrocera correcta. The sequence continues at coordinate 68,476,398 of CM050323.1, read as the reverse complement.
GGTGGCTTCCTGGTTAGCGTCTGCTCACCACATTAGGTGCGGATGTCATCAAGAAATGACCGGTACACACTGCGGTGCACTGGGAGTCCCTCAAAGTGTCAACAGCAATTTCTCTACTGGCGGGATGGAGAGGGTGATGTGACCATGCTCTGCCGATGTGTCTGCTGCTGTGTTTATCAGGAACCAGCCCCTTCGGGCCCTGGTCAAGGAGTGCGCATTAGACGCAGGACGTTGCCCCGGGCGAGCGCCGGTCCATCCGTGTTTTCCGGGACTCAGGGAACTGGGTTCCGGAAGGTGAAGGATTGGCCTCAGGGAACTGGGGTTGGGGCAGTGTCCCCAAGGGTACAATCGGTCCCTGCACACGGTGCGCTGGTAAAACAAACATACGCAGAATAACATGAGCAACAAAAGCACTAACAACAACAGCAGCAACATTTTTGGGATTATAGGAGGCAACAGCACTGGAAACCTAAGCAATGGTGATAATAAAGTGAAAAGTGCGACTATTGCAGAAGCAGATCCCTTTAAGAGGGCACCAGAATTGGGTAGGTCACCGATTAAAAACCTTGATGTTGACAAACCTTTAAGAGCGAGGTCATCACCATCAGCGTTGCGCGACACCACTCCCCTGGCTAAGGCGATGCAACCTCGTGGAGAGTGTATGGCCGAACTAGGGAAAGCGATTAAGAAGTTGATCGAAACAATGCGACCACCACACCGGTCTATCAAAAATACTATTAGAGATATTCTCGGTGTGATAGCAATGTTGCACGCAAGTGCTGAGGAGGAGCACATGTCAAATAAGGAAGACGTAGTTTACTGGTACGCAAGAGGCCTTGAGACGAAATACAGCCAAAGCGAAGAACGCCGCCGAAGCCAAACAAAATTTGCCATAAGGAATGGTCAAACAAAATGGAAGTTTTCCTGAGCAAGGAAGGAAAATGCGATAACTCAGTCAAAAGCAAGGAGAAAGAAATGGGAAAAAAAGATAACCGGATCACAGTTAAGCAATTAGAGAAGACACTACATAAACCGTCACCCCGACCCGATGGAATAGTAAAAGAAAAGACCGGGGACATGTCATACAGCGATATCCTCAGAATTCTCAGAAAAAATGATACGTTGCAGAAATTAGGGGAAAATGTGACCAAGATAAGAAAGACGGCTTAAGACCAAATTCTGTTAGAGCTCAAAGAGGCTCAGATGAAGAGCACGGGGGTCGTCAAGACCGAAAAAAGTAAATTGTTGGAAGAAAATGCGCAGATAAAAGTTCTAACTCACGAGGTACTTGTAGAAATCTATATTGGCAACAAAAGGTGTAAGACAAGGATGCATTTTGTCACCCTTGTTATTTAGCATATATTCGTAATATTTCAAGAATCGGTAACCAGTATTGATCAAGGTGTGAAAGTGAATGGTATTTTCATAAATAATGTAGCCGATAGCTTTATGGGGTTACAAGAACTTTTAAGCCGAGTTAACTTACGTAGTGACAAATATGGCCTACGCATTAACATAAACAAGACGAAGCACATGATTATTAGTAGGAAAAACATATACAATAACACACACCTCATGATTAATAATAATCCAATCGAAAGAGTCAAAAATTTCAAGTACCTTGGTTGTCAGATCAATGAAAGTTGGGATTGTTCAATAGAAATAAAATGTCGAATCGAATTTGCGCGAACAACTTTTCTAAAATACAAAAACATATTACGAGTATGTAGCCATGATCTCAACATCACAACCAAAATACGTTTTTTAAAATGCTATGTTTGGTCAGTGCTTCTATATGCGATGGAAACGTGAACTCTAAAAATCATAGAAATGAACAAGCTAGAGGTCTTCGAGTTAAGGCTTATTAGGAGAATCCTTAAAATCCCATGGACAGATAGAGTTACAACCACTGAAGTTTTGAGAAGATTGAACTGCAATAGAGAGTTGTTAAAGACTATAAAAAAAAGAAAAGCAGCCTACCTAGGACATATTATGAGGCACTCTAAGTATGAACTTCTACAAATAATTATCCAAGGGAAAATTGAAGCAAAACGGGGTATTGGCCATAAACAACTTTCGTGGCTTCGAAACATTCGACAATGAACAGGAATTCAGAACGTTGGCAACCTTATAGATGTAGCAAGAGATAGAGAGAAATATGCTGCGATAATTAAAAATCTGTGATTTTTTTTATTTTTTAATATACAATAGATATATTTAACATGTAAACATTACATTATTACATTACTATTAAGCTTATTAAAATTGTGCATATTATTAAATGTTATATGATCACCAATATTCGAATACGAATTGGCAAATAAAGAAGAAAAATGCACCAGGTGTGAATGGTATTCCAAATAAGGCTTTTAAGATTGCTTTTAAGCACAATGCGAAACATTTTGCTGAATTGTTCACGCGGTGCTTACAAAAAGGTGTCTTCCCAAAAACCAGGAAAAAGCAGAGACTGGTCTTGTGACAGAAGCCAAATAAACCAGCAGGAGAGCCCAACTCATACCGACAAAAAACTTAAAAGGTAACGGGCGGAGTTCCACGAGGTTCTGCGCTTGGCCCATTTTTGTGGAACGTATTGTACGACGGGGTAATGCGTCTCACTCTTCCAAGGCAGATACGGATGATATTGCCATAACAGTAGTAGCAAAAGAACTGGGACAACTTGAGCGAATTGTTTCTTCTGCGACAGTAGCGGAGAAAACGTGCTGCACATTTTCTTTTTCTGCCGACGGTATGAAAAGTAGAGAGCCGATCTACAGAAACTGAGAACGGAAGAAGTGACACTAAATAACATAGTGCGGTCAAGAAAAGTGTGGGATAATGTGAGATCGTGTTATGCTATAGTTCTGAAAGAGCTAAGAAGTAAGAGTCGCAACGCAGTGAAATCGGAAGGATGAATGAGAAGTAGGCCTGAATGGGGTGACTGACGAACCGAATGGCTAAGCTTAGCCTCATGATGTAATGCTTAACGGCAGTTCCGTGGGGCAAATAAGCAAGCAAAGACAATGAAGTTAAGGGTTTAGTACGTAGGTAGGCGTATTGGTCTCCGCTTTAGCGGCCAATACGAATCGTGCATACCGTCCGGAAAAATGACGGTATCTTTCGAAGATTCCCCCTTCAAAATCCAAAAAAAAAACCGTTCTCTTGAATAATTATATTGACTATGACACACAGATGTGAAGCAAGCGCGACGGTGCTCGTGTTAAAGCAATTGCGGTTGGTGGCACAACCTGCTGTCGGAGCCGTGCTTGCTCCACTGCTCGCAGATTGTTGTCAATGGTGCAACTTTGCTTCAATATATAAGTATATGTCTAAATACATACTCACATATGCATTTTACTGATTTACTTGCTGTGTGTGAACAGCATGCGTATATATATATATATATATGTGTGTGTGTGCAGCCGCTCATTGTGGTCGTAATACAATACTTTCATTATTTCCACTTATCGCAACCACTAACCACCAAATGGCCGCCGCTCTATGACAAGCAACTAACCAGCCAGACAGCGCAACAGCGCGCCAGCTGTCGGACAGGCGGACATTTGGTCGTAACCACAGGCAGCCGTGCAGAAAACATTACATGTCATTGTCGTTGCCTCACAGTCAAATTTCAACCGTTAATATCTGATCTGATCGAAATGATTCACTATACTCAACTCTATGTTTTTTCGTGCAGGGTTTGTTAAACTATTAACACATCTAGTCCACTTGGTATTTTTTTTGATTATTTTTAAATTTATTTTATGTTTTTTGCCTGTTCACAAATAACTAATAACGCAACTTTTATGTCATCAGATATTTTTATAAAGGAGTTTTTATAAAGGCGTCGCAAGCGAGGTAAAAAACAAAATTAAATATATTAAGCAGTTTTTCGATTATTTCACGCCCTTAAGGAAGTGTTAAGAGTTCAGACACCGTATGATAAGCTTTGAGGCTTTAAGTGTCTCACTTCATCCTCTAAATGAGTAAACCTCCACTTTGTCTTTTGAGCATAATTTAAAGAAGCACTCACTAGTGTTTCATTAGTTAATCTCAACCAATCATGGTTTCCGATTACCTAAAGGATCAGCTTAAGTACTTTAGTGCAACCTGAAATAATAATAATCTTTATCCTGGAGTTGAGTATTGGACATTACCAAACGCCTGCGGATAGGCTACGTTTTTTATAATCATCTAAAATATTTAAATATTCACTAGGCGTTTAATAATTTCGATATGTTTATTATGCAAAATTTAGTGGTTTGTTACATTTTAATTAAATTCAAGTTTTCTTCATAGAAACTGGTTTTGGCATGGGTATCTACAATTTGTGACATGGATGTGACATATTTTTATAAATTTTTGAATATGATGGCTTCTGCACTATGCATTCCTAACATTTTTTATTTAACAATTTAAATGCAACACATTGTATTTATACATACGTGTATGTATACGTGAACGAGCATTAAAAATAGAAGTAAAAATTTAAATCAAGGCCTTTAATGTTATTCATTGTTCATACGTTAACACTTTGCATAAGTTATACATACATGTATTGAGGTGATATTTGCACTTAAACGTACCATATTCATATATAATATTATGAATCTATGTGCTCGTATGCGTACTTGCTTAATCATTGTGCAGGTGTTAAATTTAATTAAATATTTAAATGTAATTTATTACTGATTTTTAATGAAATTCATTAATTAATTTCTCAACGATTGACTATTTGTCTTACTGAAT
>CM050323.1:68415742-68470652 GCA_027475135.1 Bactrocera correcta | reverse complement strand
AAATAAAGAACCACGACGTAGTTTTCTAGTGATGGCAACCACCTCAGAGAATACACCTAAGAAGCCTTGAGACGAAATATAGCCAAAGCGAAGAACGCCGCCGAAGCAAAACAAAATTAGCCATAAGAATGGTCGAACAAAATGGTAGTTTCCCTGAGCAAGGAAGCAAAATGCGATAACTCAGTCAAAAGCAAGGAGAAAGAAATGGGAAAACAAGATGACTGATCCGTTGCAGTAGTAATAGAAAAAACCGGGGACATGTCATACAGTGGCATCCTCAGGACTGTCAGGAAGGATGATACGTTGCAGGAATTAGGGGAAAATGTGATCAAGATAAGAAGGACAGCAAAAGACCAAATTCTGTTAGAGCTGAAAGAGGCTCAGATGAAAAGCACGGCGGTCTTCAAAACCGAAATAGTTATAGAGTTGGAAAAAAATGCACAGATGAAAGCTCTAACTCACGAGGTACCTGTAGAAATTTCTCATCTTGATGAAATCACAACGAAAGAGGACATTACGGAGACAATATGCTCACAAGTAAACGAAATGAGCAATTTTGATATAAACTCGATTAAGAGCATCAGAACTGCATACCTAGGAACCCAATTTCCGTGGTAAGCCTACCCGCGTTGAAAGCGAGAGTACTTCTTGATGCACACAAGTTGAAAATAGGCTGGGTAGTGTGCAGAATAAGGGCGAAGCAAAGCCTCAGGAGGTGTTTCAGATGCCGATGGCAGAGTTGCCACCGATCTACTACATTCCCACATGTACATATGTATATAATATTAACGACTGTGTGAACAGTTTTCCTAGCGCAAGAGTAGTTTCAAAAATAAAATTTCTTCTGATTTGTTCAACAAACATTCTTTACAAAATTTCCGATTTCAATCGAAAACTTTTGTGCCTCACTAGACGCTCGCCGTATCAATGGAGAAGTAAGAAAAAAAACATTTTTTTTTTTTCAGTTTTCATTTTAAGTTGATGTATGTTAATATTAAGATAGTAGCTTTTGAGACAAATTCTGAGTTTTATCAACTTTAGGAAAAAATATGTTGAATGAATTATTTTTACTTTAAACCACATTATCCGGTTTTCTGATTATGTGGATATAAACACATTTACATATAATATCGATCACAACGTCATTTTATCCTTTACGTATACAAATATTGGCTCTAATTTCACTGTCATCATATCGATAACTTTGCATTACCAACACCCCCGACTTGGCCATTAATTTTTACAACCATGACCAAATAGCTATAAAATTGCCTTTCTCATCATTCATCGCAACATACTCCGTATATTCAAGCACACTCTTTATAAAGGGTGATCCATTTCGAGGTTCCCTACGTTTAAAAAAAAAAAAAAAACAAATTTATTGGAGAAGTGTAATGGAAAAATATCATACGATCTTGGTGGTCAATCGACCAACCAAAACCTTCAATTCTGCTCACCGAAGTGTTCTCTCAATATATCCATTAAATGAAGCGATGTGTGGGAAATGGGGCTGTCTTATTCAAACTAAATGTCGCCGAGATCACGAGCTTCAATTTCAGGCATCCAAGCATCGGTTATCATGGGGCGATAATGGTAGTCATTGACGATTACGTTCTCACCAGCCTCATTTTTGTAGAAATTTGGACCGATGATTCCACCGCCCAAAAAATCACATCAAACCGTTGCTTTTCCTGGTTGAAATTGTAGCTCTTGAATTTCTTGATGTTGCTCTTTGTCCCAATTTTGCTTGGACGTACCCATTGAGTCAGAATTGAGCCTCTTCGCTGATCAAAATTTGGCTCGAAAACATCGGATTTTCTTGGAACTTTTCCAAGAGCCCAAGGTGCGAAGCGATGTTGCTTGTGAAGATCGAGCCAATAAAGTTTTGCAGAAGCTTTATTTTGTATGCTTTAAATTGAATTTATTATATTTTCTATACTTTCTTCACTGCATCTTTTCGGTCCAATATTATCCAATAATGAATGATTGGCCTCAAGATGGGTGATGGCGTTATAAATAGTACTATATGTAGGCCGAATATGTTGACGATAAATTCGACAATTCGTTAAACAATTTTTAATCATTTTGTAGGCGTAAGTATTTCCATGATGAAATGCCAAACCATATTGAACAAAAGGAACATGTCAGAACAAGGATATTGAAGAAAGTGCCTCTACTTGGATCACCCGTTATGTAATATAATTTATCAACTCATTCATTTTCACAAATGGGGTCATTATCTGATATACCACCATCTTCCGTTACCCTGTCGCTATTACAGGACTTTTGCCTCGCCATTTCGTGCTTTAAAGGTCCGCTGCCCCAATCATTATGATTTATGATAGCTAAAATTATATTTTTCCCGTTGTTAATTAATCAAAAAGGCCGCTATTTATTTTTTACAATGTATACAGAAGTTCAGTGAAAAAATATATAGTAAAATACTGTTGGTCTGATAATTAATGCGAATGAGAAAATGAAAATGATTGGCATGGCTGGAATAACAGTAAGAAAATCATAAATGACTTGTGTATATATAGGTACTTAATGTGTGTACGTTTATGATTAGGTATCCTATTCTTTGACTCTTTTATCCATATTAATGTTGTAAGGATTTTAATCAGCAATGGCATAATTTTTTGAACTCAATACACACACAATATTTGCGATTTATATGCTTTAATGTCTTTACTTTTCTTTGTGAGAATGATTTTTATAACCACAAAAATTAAAGATTTCAGCAAACATAAAGCCTAGTGATTTAAAAAAAAAACGGATATTTCGCTTCAGAATTTTTGAATAAATAAACGAATTTGTATACTATTATTTATATCATTAACTTTTATGACTAAAAACTTGGTAAACAGGTGGGAAAATTTTTAAAGTTATCATATAAGTTATTTTGATATAGAATTTTAAACAAAAAGGTGAAAAGTATGTTATTGCAGATTATATTATTCAGAGTCTACTTAGACAGGGATTGAAGTCTCTTAACAAAACCCAAGCATCCTTCGGCTTTTCAACACTTTAACTCCATTATCAAATTCAATATATATATATATATATATATATAATATATAAGTATATTATCCCTTAGGCACACTCCTTTATTTTACGGCAATTGCCTAAACTGTTAAGAGCGTAACTGCCACACTTTTTTCGGCAATGGTAACTGCATATCTCATGTGCCAGCAACCCGTCCACCTTGGTTGGTATATACTATACTTGTGGATCCAAACTTTTTGCCAACTTCAAAGCTTATTTTACTGTTTTTATTTTATTGCTTCTTCTTTTCTATTTATATTTTTTTTTTTGCTTTGCAGATGTGAGAACGTAATGACTTGTCCCATACGACCAATTGGTTCCAGCAAGAAGCACTGCCCCTACCATTGGCTTGCCGTCTACGATGATCGTGATGCGCATTCGCCACTTATTGGGAAATTTTGTGGGCGGGAAAAATTTCCGTCTAACATTATTTGTAAGTATAACCTTCTTTAGTTATGGAACAAGATTACATAAGTGTTTGTGTATCAAAAAGGTTCTAAACAACCAAATCTGATAGGAGAAAAGGATTATATAGATTGTTACCAACAGACGTGATATTTGTGATCCTATGATATGATAGTTTCCTTTTTACACTTGATTTTTTGTTCTTTCCTTAAGGTATTATGATAAAAAGGATAAGGAAATTTCCTCTCGGCTAAAAAGGATTTCAAGCTCTTTGAAAATTTTTCAAATCCTCGAGTCATAAAATTTATGGTTTAAATGTCAGCGATACGAGTTTTTACGAAGTGTAACTAAGGTTGTTGCAAAATCTGATGACTGTTATCATCGCCTTATTTATATTCATATTCGATAAAAGAACCACATAATAGCATCAAGAATATTAGCCGAACATTTAAGGCTTGCCGAAGAATGGCTAGCCAACTGGCGTATAAATGTGAATGAACAAAAGTGTAACAATGTTACGTTTTCGTTAAGATCAAAAATGTGTCCGGTAGTAAAAATAAACAATATTTTAGTACTCCAAGCGACTGAGGTAACTTATCTTGGTATTCACCTAGATAGAAGAATAACGTGGAGAAAACATATATCTAGTAAAAGAACTTGCATGAAGATAAGAGCTGCAAATTTAAATTGGCTATTAAATAAAAACTCCAAATTTAGCTTAGACAACAAAGTGCTTTTATAAAATGCGGTCATAAAGCCGATTTGGATGTATGGCATCCAACTGTGGGGACCTGTGCAACTAACATAGATATAATACAAAGGTTCCAATCAAAAATGTTTAGATCAATCACGTGTTCACCATGGTACATGCGTAATTAAAATATCCATAAAGACCTTGGTATTTCTATGATAAGGAAAGAAGTAGAAGACAGCATAATTAAAAATACATATATTTAAATTCCGAGATAACCCAAACCCTTTGGATAATGCTTTGTTTCATTCCTGCGATCAAACACGCCTTGAAAGAAGAGATATGCTCGCGTACTAAGGAGCAATGTATCACCAAAACAGCTCAATCACTTGCTTGAGCCTCTCTAGTTATACCCTGAACGGGGTATATTAAGTTTGTCACGATGTTTGTAACACCCAGAAGGAAGCGTCGGAGACCCTATAAAGTATATATATAAATGATCAGTATGTTGAGCTGAGTCGATTTAGCCATGTCCGTCTGTCTGTCCGTCTGCCCGTCTGTCTGTGTATATAGTCCCTCAGTTTTTAAGATATCCTTTTGAAATTTTGCAAACGTCATTTCCTTTTCAAGAAGCTGCTCATTTGTCGGAATGGCCGATATCGGACCACTATAACATATAGCTGCCATATAAACTGAACGATCGGAATCAAGTTCTCATATGGAAAACTTTCGCATTTGACAATGTATCTTCACCAAATTTGGTATAGATTATTTTCTAGGGCAAAAATGTAATATCCAAGATAATTGTTCAGATCGGTTAACTATAGCATATAGCTACCATACAAACTGAGCGATCGGAATCAAGTTCTTGTATGGACAACTTTCACATTTGACAAGATATATTCACGAAATTTGGTATATATTATTCTAAGGCAACAATGTAATCTCCAAAGAAATTGTTCAGATCGGTTAACTATAGCATAAAGCTTCCATACAAGCTGGACACATAGTTACTAACAGAAATGCACCTGTGAAGGGTATTTAGCTTCGGTGCAACCGAAGTTAACGTTTTTTCTTGTTTTGAAATAGTTTTAAGATTTCATAACTTATTGTAACGCTTTTAAAACAAAAGCAGATTCTAAAACTATTTACGAGTTCATATATGAAAACTCCTGCATGTTCGAATGTGAAACAGAAGAGATTTCCTCAGCTACATACACTGATACATTTCCTTATACACATAAATACACATGTGCGAATATAAATATACACCCATATATACATACATAGCAAGGCAGAGGTCAAGCGAGATTTGTTCATCAAACTAAATTTCAGAATATGGTAAATGTCATTTGGTATTTGCCAGCTCGTAAATAAGAAATATCAAGCATAAGCATATTCAGCTCAAAAACTACAATAGAGCACAACCAAGGGAGAGGCAAATGGACGAAAAGTTAACGGTAGCGGACGAGATAATCAGCAGGGGCACATCAATGCCTACAAAAACAAAAGACAAATGTGGATGGGAATGCAGTTGAAAATGCATTAATGTAGGTGCTGTCACAAGCTGGTCAGCCATTACGAAATTGTAATAATATGACTTTAACTGGATACGGGTAAAAGTCATTGCCGCAGAGAAATGATTGAGTCGTTGACTGTGTAAGTGAGTGAATTATTGAATGGAATGGATCTTTTGTATGGACATAGTCATAAGTGCTCCACAAAGAGGTGAGGGAAACACTTTTAATACATTAGGCAATAAAATATTATACTTTACATAGTACCATTTTCGTACAACTTGTTTATAAATACAATTTTGGTACATGCATGTTCGTATGGATGTATATATGCGGTTTATTTTACACATGAACATTTGTGTTTTCATCACTACTGGTGTGCATATCCACATATTCTTCTTCTTCTTTACTGGCGTAGGCACCGCTTACGCGATTATAGCCGAGTCAACAACAGCACGCTACTCGTTTCTTCTCTTCGCTACGTGGCGCCAATTGGATATTCCAAGCGAAGCCAGGTCCTTCTCCACTTGGTCCTTCCAACGGAGTGGAGGTCTTCCTCTTCCTCTGCTTCCCGCGGCGGGTACTGCGTCGAATACTTTCAGAGCTGGAGTGTTTTCATCCATGACCTAGCCACGCTGGCTTTCTTTAATTCGCTGAATTATGTCAATGTCGTCGTATATCTCGTACAGCTCATCGTTCCATCGAATGCGATATTCGCCGTGGCCAATGCGCAAAGGACCATAAATCTTTCGCAGAACCTTTCTCTCGAAAACTCTAAAGGTCGACTCATCGGTTGTTGTCATCGTCCAAGCCTCTGCACCGTATAGCACGACGGGAATTATGAGCGACTTACAGAGTTTGGTTTTTGTTCGTCGAGGGAGGACTTTACTTTTCAATTGCCTACTCAGTCAGAAGTAGCACCTGTTGGCAAAAGTAATCCTGCGTTGGATTTTCAGGCTGGTTGGTGGTGTTTACGCTGGTTCCAAGATAGACGAAATTATCTACAACTTCAAAGTTATGACTGTCAACAGAGACGTGGGAGCCAAGTCGCGAATGCGACGACTGTTTGTTTGATGACAGGAGATATTTCGTCTTGCCCTCGTTCACTGCCAGACCCATTTGTCATCAAAATGGGGGTCACTTATCCGAGGCTGTCGTTTGTTTTCATTGGGGGTGTTTTTTTACGTGGCGGATCCCAAACCCAGCGCACAACCCTAAGTAGGGAATATTTCGCCTTCTCACTTTAGCTCGCCTTCAAACGGATGCTCTTAGGCTACCCAGAGGATACTTGGTCAAAGACCGGAAGTCGTGAGCTGCTTGAGTCATATGTAAAAGAATCGTTTCTGGCCACTCCCAAGTGAATGGCGATCAGAGAACTTTCCTCACTTGCGTGAACTTCTACACATGACTCCATCCTCCTACCCACATATTAGCAACAATAATTGCTATAACAACGCCGTCGCCACATAAAGTCATCTAACATTCGAATGACGGCAAAATGGTACGTATACGACGTGGAATTGCCACAATTTGTTTGTGTTGAATAGAATGAATATGGTGTTCAGATTTACTGCGACAGCTATAACTGTTGATCACATGTATGTGCAAACTACATAAAAAATTACTTTGTGCTGCACATATGCCATTTTTGTTGGCCTTATTTCGCCATCTCGCTTATTATTGTTTTTGCTGGCAAATGTCGAATCCGACTACAGTTGCACCATTGTCTATGTAGTGGTAGTGTTGTTGGTTGGCTTTTGTTTCAATTTATTTTGTTGTTTTTGCATGCTTATATAATGTTCTACGGCGATCCCGGCCCATCCTGATAATGGATGTATTTATTAAGAGTTGAGAGAACTTTTGAATTCCTTTTCATCATCAAGGGCCCCCGGCCAATAAGACATGGCTAAGGTGTACTCACACATTTCCCGCCATTTAACAAATTTTGGCCATATTTAGACCTTGATCATTTATACATATTCCCGAAAGACCAACCATAGCATAATCTGTAAAATGATATACGCCCAACTCCTTTTTTACACGGTTTCTTTTTACACGGACTTCAAGTTACATGGTTGAAATTTTTTTTTTTTTTTTGTAAAATTTTTTTAATCTAGCACGGTTTCAAAATCACTGTCTTGTAAGTATGTTTTATTTTGCCACACTTAGCACTATTGGGAACTGGGAAATCCACTTATTCGATAACTCTTACCTACACATTTTGTTCGCATGATATTTACAATGCTGAAATGAATATATCCAGCGATGATACCGACTTTAGTCCAGTTCGTCGCAAACAATTGCGCTTGCCATCAAGTAGCGATGAATAATTATGTAACTATGTAAATATTTTTTCCTTATTTCTATTCTAATTTTTCTGTTCTTAGTTTTGGATTAACAGATTTCTTTTGTTTTTAGCTTAATCTACAAATTTTTCACCTATATGAATTATGTATTTTAAGTTTTCAAAAAATTTTACACGGTTTTTCGAAGTAAATATAGCTCTTTATTCTATCTTACACGGTTCTCAGATGACATGAAACGTATGCCCCATTTTACTATAGGAAAGGACTCTTTTTTTACGAGGTTTTTTTTTTTACACGGATTTTTGTGGAACGTTTCACCGTTTAAAAAAATAGTTTGTGTATATATTATGTGTATAGAGATACATCCATTTTGATATTTTTGGTTTTGATTAACGAAATGCTGTTTTAAATAAAGAAAATTGCAATTGTTTCCAGTGAATTGCAAAATATATTCTTTAGTTGAAATATAAACTTTGAAAATAATAATTTTTCTAGTAATTTAAATTAAAATATTTATACCTATTAAATTTCACATTTTTTATGTGATTTTTTTTTATCAAATATACATAGGTTAATTGTAATGAAAGGGAATTTCAAAGAAAGCAATTTTTGCAGAATAAGGTACATCTGCTAAATTAGTTTGCACGCAATGAATATTCGCCTTCACATATGAATGGATTGGAGTATGAAAAGATACTGAGAAAATACATTCTGTAAAAAAATTAAGGTATAAAATAGTGTTTAAATATATGTATATATGTGATTTCTTCTATCTAGCAGCTGTTCACATTATGTAATGTGTTTCTTTAAAGCGAATCAAAAATGTACTAAATAAATAAACATAAATATGTTAAGTAAAACAGGGCGTATGGGTAATATTGAAAACATATTACCTAAGTTGGCTCGAGAGAATTTTATTTCCCTCATAATAAACTCTTCCAGTAAATTATTTAACAAAAATGTTACAATTAATATTAGCAATAACAGCATTTTTAACAATATATTATGATATATTATAACATAACAATATAATATATATACATATATATATTGTTATATGTATTATTATAAATTTTTAATTTGTTATGTATTCTGTAATAAATTTTAATTTTTACTGAGAAGGAACAGATGGAATTTTCAAAACTATGAGAGAAGAATGTCTTACAAATGCACTTAAGAGTCACAAGTTTATAAGCAAAATATGTTATTTTAATATGCATATCTGAGCAAAATCTTATGTTTATATTGATATTGCTGTTTTATGAATCAGAATACTTCTTTTGTGAACACTAGCAAGGTATATGCGTCTTCTATGCTTATTTTATTTAAACATATATACTGATTTTGTATTAATATATGTTTTATGTTTATGTAAAATTCCACAGCGCGTACATATTTTGCCGCTAGTCGTGTTACAAGCCAGCGGGCATAAGGGTATAATGTGTCCGTCGACTCAGTTGAGTTCGTCGAGAGGCACGTCTGTAGCCCTAAAATCTCAATAAATCTTCGCTTTGCAGCAATGTAGTGACTGTTATTTATAACTTTACGGTTTTCGACAGGGATTTATTATGCCATTTCTTAATAAAGTCGAAAGCAACAGAAGACGAGGCAGCAGAAATAGTCACAGTACATACAGCGAATGCAAAAATTCACTGTCACAACCAAAAGTTTGTATTCAGTAGTGAAATAATGTAGCAAGATTATTTGATACCCATATAACTTAGAGCCTAGTGAGCGTTCCACCAAACGACAGATATATTTGTGTAGATGCGCATAAGTAAAGCCCGCCACAGCAATCTGAACCAGAAAAAGCTCAAGTTTAGCTAAAGCAGATGAAATACTGTGGCAATCAAAGTCAGAGTACAGCGAGAGAGAAGAGTAGACGGACCACAGGCATCACAATTGCAAGCTTAAGAATGTAGTAACAATTTACATTAAACACTATTTCCAGCAGTCGGAGCAGAAATTCCTGTTTTTGCAAGATGCGAGTGATGTTCGCCCGCCTGTCTGCCAGCATTAACACCCAATGTTACTCCACTGTCATCTTAAGTATTTTAATTAGAATTCAGACAAAGATTTATGTGAAAAACATTATTACCTCCTCAAATGACTGAAAGTTTCTATGTATGTTGAATACATATCACAAATACCTCGTTATAGTATATAGAAATGCGATAGTAATAGTACTGGGCATAGTCTTACATGGAAGATATGTGATTAAATTTCTAAATTTTCCGATTATTTCGACATTACAAATAATTTTACGATTATAGTAATTTTGTTAATAAAATTAACAGTTAGCAGGGATATATAAAATTATGTGTTTTAAGCAAGAAAACGTGGCAAATCTATCAAAACACGTTGGTGTTTTAGTCGTTAAATATCTGCGTATCATTCAGTGTTTTACAGTTCATCTAATACTTCATCATAATAATATCAACAAAGTTATGTTCAGCAATAACTTACATTGTTTTCATTATAACAAAAACAAATGGTAACTTCAGCTGCATCGAACTATAGTACCCTTTCCATGTTCAATTTTTGTTAGAAAAACATAATTTTGGTTCATCAGTTTGTATGGCATCTATATGCTACCGTAGTCGGAACTGAGCAATCCTTTGGAATGTATTGTTGTAATGTTGACTTGAAGAAGTGTTCAAAAAGGTTTTCCGTACAAGTACTTGAAAATTTGAGCTGATTGTATGGCAGCCAATGTTATATTTTTAGTAGTCTGATATCGGTGGTCCCGAATAAGCAGCTGCTTATATAGAAAAGGAAGTTACAAAATTTATGAACGATATCTCCAAAACTCAGAGATTTATGTGATCCTAAAGAACGCTTTTTCAACCAAAATAAGTATGGAAGCGCCAAGTTGGGATGTAAGTAAGCTTTTTAAACTCTCGCGAGGTAAAGTGATACACGGAATTTTCGTTTATATTTAAATTAAAAGTAAGAAATATTGTATCAATTATTTATAATCATAAGAAAGAAAATCAACTGTTTAGGATATAGAAATTTTATAATATTTTTCTCGAGTTTGATTAATATGTCTTCTTCTTTATTTTTTAATCAATAGATGCGGAATAAAGTCAACCGGAAGTTTGAAAATATTTATATTAAATATTTAGGGGTTCAAGTAAGTATTGACCCGATTTTTCCCTATTTTTATCACAACGACATGCTGTCAGGACAAAATTATTATCTCCAAACTTAACGTAGTTGATGTATATGTCCTATAAAAGCTGTAGTCCAATTTCGATACCTTGAGCAATTTCGATACATTTGTGCCAATTTTGAGATAGCCTTATTTATGTTTGATTGGTATTCTGTAAAACGAAAACTTTAGATAGCATGCGTGGTGGTCTTCCGATTTCGCCCATTTGCACAATTTATCATAGAAGTTATTGGATAACTTCATACATACAATTTGGTTGAAACTAGTGAAGTAGTTCCTGAGATAGATAACTTGCATTCACATAAAAGTAAGTGTTGCCGCGCCCGTTTTCGAAATTTTAATTCGCCTGCTATAAAACCTTTTCTTATCATATTGGTTGCGAAATTTCAGGCTATTCTGCATTTGTAATGTGAGTTATTGATATTTTGGTACTTTCCAACATAACCGTTATACGGGGAGTGGGCGTGGTTATTATATGATTATACCGATTTCCACAGTAAGTTTATTAAATTAGATTTAGCGGTTTGGAAGGTATGTGCAGTAAACCATATATGGGCGGGACTACGATCACTTTTAGCTAGTGCGACTGCTTCTAATAAATTACAGTTATTTAGCTTAATTAAATGTTTAGTTATGGCTCTTTTTGTTTTCTTTTAATGAAGTATTTTAAGCCTATTACGCTCATCTACAATACCAAGTTCCAATTCTATATCTCAATTTTTATTAAAGTTATCGCTTGCATGAACAGATGGACGGACAGGCAGACAATCACCCAGATTTCATCTCATTTCGTCATCTTCATCATTTATCTATGTATATTTAATCCTCTATCTATCTCTGTTAGTTTCAGCTGAACAAAACTATTACACTCTATAGTACAATATATTCCTAAATTTAACCCCTTCACGCATCGGCTATTTGACCATTTGTTTTGATAAGCTTCTTAAAACGTATGTTGAATGATAGTCATTACTCGATTTAAATTTGTTCATACAAACTCCACTTGGTTTTGACACTCTCGTAACTCGTCTCCTTTAAGTTCTAGACGATTTAACTAATTTGGTTCGAGAAAGAAGTATATTTGCTAGTAAGCTTATTTGCGCATTTGGCTAGCTAAAAGTTGCACTCATGTAATTGGTAGTTTTAGTTTTGTTCGTTACTGTTGTTTATTGTAAACACAATTAATGCATGCTTGCAAAACTGCTGCCTGTTGCCAGAAAAATTTGCAGCCGCTAGCTGTGCTTGTATAGTATTACTTCGGTTAGCACCAAGTATTTGATTATTTAATCGTCTCACAAAGTTTAGCTCTAATTTTTAAGTTTTATAGTTATGGCTACTGGCAAGAAGTTCTGGCGGTAACTTCTATACAGTTTGCGGAAAATGAGCAGTAATTACATGGTTAGAGAACTTGAAATAAAAGAAAGTTATGTAATTGGAAATAAATATTTGTTTTTAGGCAAAAGTTTTAAAATAATATGAGAGAGATTAAAAGTTAATATAATAAAATGATGTTATCTTCTCGGAAGCCAAGAGCTGGAATTTTTTTTGTTTTTTAAATAAGACTGTGGACTAGTAGCAGAGAAAAGTTCAAAGGGATAGTAAAGAATTTTAATTACATGCAATAAAATACCACTTTTTAGAAAATAAAATAAAAATAATTACATAAAATAATACAGTACCAGGAGAACAAATACTTAGATTACGTAAAATTCAGTGGTTCAGTCTGAGGAGTCTCTTTATATTGGTTGTCAAAAAAGTCTTGCGGTATTTTTATTGAATGATTTATTGAATTTATTGAAATGTTTTATAACGGTTTGATGACTCATGCCCAGCTCTTGACCGATGCTACGGCTGCTACTATGCCGGTCTCTTTCGACCAATTCAGCAATTTTATCGCAATTTTCGACGACAGGCCTTCCGGAGAGTGGCGCATCTTCGACCACCTCTACACTAGAACGAAAACGTTGAAACCATCGTTGTGCGGTGGAAATGGAAACTGTATCGGGTCCATAAACTGCACAAATTTTATTGGCGGCTTGAGGTACATTTTTGCCTTTATCGTAGTAGTACTGTAAAATATGCCGTATTTTCTCTTTATTTTGCTCCATGTTTGCGACGCTATAACTCACGAATGACTTAAAAGAAACTGCAATCAGTCAAACACGTGTTAGCGTGTGAAATGAGCTTTCCAAAAATGTATAGCATGACCTGATGCGACGAATAAAACTAGAGCTACGCGCTTTCAGCGCCAACTAGCGAAAACAGCGAAAGACTTTTTTGACAACCTAATATAATTTTATCATTCTAACGGCGTTTAGGTTTTCTGCGAAGCACCTCAAAGCTCAGATAACATGAGTAGAGTAGCATCCATAAACATTTGTAGAGCTTAACACTTCTTTGATTAAATGTTTGTCCTTCTCTTAGCCAAGTATCTCTCAAGGGGTTGAACAATAATAAAGTTGACTCAACTGTAAACATTACTCTACCCGAATGACGGTTGATATTTTCCTGCGCTGCAACTTTTTCTCAACATGCGCTTTTGAAAGTAGGGGTTTGATTACAGTACTGCTACGTTTTATGTCAGATTTCTGAAGATATATGTATGTTTAATTCCTTTTTAAACATTTTGTATTTTATATTAAACAGTGGTTCTTCTCAAAGTTGAGATTTCTCCCTCTTCGCGGCATCTAAGTTTTCAATTCCACAATAGTCCATTTGGTGCCTTTCAAAACTTTTCTTATACCAAACACTAATTTTACTTATTTTACACATACCGGCGCAACATACTGAGAAGATCGTCAGCGATCATAATTGAACATGAATTTGGAATAAAATTGAAAGTGGTTTTGCGCGATTTGAAAAACGTTATTTTTTGAACCCACTGCATAGAAAATTTTTGTAAAGCATTTCATTCTAAATATTCCACATAGAAAAATACCACAAATATAATATACGTATGGTATAGCAAAAATGCGCAGTATATTATTAGCTTATCTGCATTGAAGCGCCGCAATATAAAGTCAGCCCTTTGAAAATCCACTTGTGTGTGGCATGAACGAACAGCAAACAGTACAATTCAGTAATTTAGATGACAAAAACATTTTCAATTACGAGCTTGAACGTCAAACGTGAGTATTGGGGTAGCATAAAGCTGTGGGGGAAGAAGTTGTCGGTTGTATGTAGTTAGTATTAAGCAGACTTGCAGCCAAATCCTTGCACTACGTATGCACGTGAGAGTATAAATTAGGGTGATTCAAAAAAAATTTTTTTTTTAATTCGTACTACTAAAAATGGGTTCCTAGACACCTCTAAGAAAGCCTCTCCAAATATGAGCTTTTTATTATAACGGGAAGGCCCTCCTACATACAGTTTTCTATTTTTTCTTATTATCAGATAGAAAAATTTATATCTCGCTTCCAACTACTTGAAAAAGTATCGTTCCGAAGGTTTTGTAGGAAATTGAATGCTCTAAAAAAATGTCGCCATGATTTTTTCGTAAAACCAACCGTTTAAAATATATTAATAGTTAAAGTTTGATTATTTTAGAGAAAATTTTTTATTTCTTATTAATTTTATAACTCAATGATAAAAAATTATTGTGAATGATGAAACTCATAGTTTTGTAGGAAATTTACTGCTCTATAAAAATGGTCTCATATGATTTTTCGATTAAGTTAAGCCTTTACGAGATATTCATCATCAAACATCGATGCATAATAGGGTGGATTAAAAAAAAAAATTTCGTTTGGTACTCTGAAAAATACGTTCCTAGACACCTCTAAGAAAGCCTCTCCAAATATGAGTTTTTTGATTCATAATAATTCCTTTCATTGAGTTATAAAATTCATAAGAAATAAAAATTTGTCCAAAAAATAATCAAATTTTAACTATTAATATCTTTTAAACGGTTGGGTTTACGAAAAAATCATAGGAGACCTTTGTTAGGACATTCACTTTCCTACATAATCTAAGGAACAAGATATTTTTTCAAGTAGTTTGAAGCGAGATATCAATTTTTCTATCTGATAATCAGAAAAAATAGAAATCTGTATGTAGGAGGGCCTTCCCGTTACAATTAAAAACTCATATTTAGAGAGGCTTTCTTAGAAGTGTCTAGGAACCTATTTTTCCGAGTACCAATAGAAAAAAAATAAAATTTTTGAATCACCCTAGTATACATATGTGTATGAGTGCGGCACATGTATTATATGCCACATGTGGCATAAGATTTCGGGAGAAAACGAGCGCAAGATTACCAATGCACCGAAAAAAATAGTCTGCAGCGCGGAAAACTCATAATTTCATATGAAGGTGTATGTGTGTATCTCAACAATGGGTCCGTGTGTGACCTTACAAAGCTAACCTAACTAAATAACTGAAAAAACGTACTCACATTGCAGATAAAAATGCCACGAAATGGAACTAGTAAACGTAATGAAATGAAAATAGTAATAATAAAAGTAACTGAGTTTAAGCCAATTTTTACGGGTGATCCACGGTAATGATGAAAGACAAGGCGCAGCAGCTAAAGCTTTCGCAAACAGGCTAGCAAGGTAGCCAGGTAGACAAGCAGTCAACCACAGAAATGTCGTGTTTAGTGAGCCAATACAACTGTAGCTTAAGCAATGTTTCATAACACCCACACACATGTATAAATGCCTCGTTTTCTGCAAGCCTTTGCGAATGTTTGCGGCATAAAACTTATATTCCGGCACAAACCAAGCGCTGTGAATGTGCGAATGTATCAGGTCTTCATACAATCACAAATCGTTGGCCAAATATAAAATTCAGAAGCAAAGCTTAAATACACGATTTATTGAAGAAAGTTCAGTGAACTGAGCTATTTTAAATTCGCGTATACTATTACCTTACGTATTTCCCATATTCTAAATGTTCCGGTTGAACAATTTTATAATAATAATACAAAACAAAAAATTGTTTCAAAACTCCATCTATTTAATTATGAACAATTTTGTTAACTCGCATTGCTAACTGAATTCTGAAAATAAAATAATTTACAATTTTTAGTTATTCCATTCTTACGATTACTCAAAACAAAAATATTCTGTAATCGGATTTGAGCCAGATTTCAATGGAACCACTCTTATATAAGGATATTGTAATGATGAAATTAGGATATAAGTACATACATACATACACACTTGTATGTACCAAGTATTCACTTTTACTATAAATTAAAATAAATAATAATAATTTTGCGAATAAAGTGAAATGTCAACCAAAACCTATTCTCATGAAAAATGCAAATTTGTCTATAATCCCATTCGTTCCCACTCGGTGCTGTTACATATTAGCAAATAAAAATTACCGTCCCAATGGTCCCAAGCATTTATTAATCGATCTGATATAAATTTCATGACAGCATACAATTGTTTCGAAAATTCCATCCGTGTCTTCTTGGTGTTGTTCAAATTCAGATTCAAAAATAATATTGTTTATAGAATTCCTTAAATAACACAATTATTTCGAAAGATCCAGATGCTCCAACTAAGAGCATTATTGTTAAAAACGTTAAAAAATTAGATGGGATAGCGTTCAAATTAGCAGCCACAAAATATGAGTATTTCAAAAATTCCACACGTACTGCTAAGGAAATTGCATTGGCTTAAACAAAATGTATTTACTGAAATTCTCGACATTAACACGCAGCACGCCCACATCAGCTCTCCGATTTAATATACACATTATTTTCGAGCCTTCTAGCCTCGCCTCAATTCGCAAGCACAACAAAAATATTTACGGTTGCTACGAGTAGGCTGCATAAATATAGCGTGTAGAGAGAACTAAGTTAAGTAGCCCCACAAACATCTTGCGCCTGACTTATTCGTAGTAGGAGTTTAGTACTAAATACTACCTAGAAAGTGTCGTGTGTCTGCTGCATATCGTACTGAGCTCCAGCGCTGCTGCACATAAAATTCGCACTCTCAATCGTCCTTGCGCTTCCTCAACACACACCACATCCTCAACACTTTAACGTTCGGTCCTGCTAACTGGCTTTTGCAGTGTTATCTACTCGTTGCTATATTAACGAAGTGGAAATTATGCGGACGGACGGTTACCAGATTTCATACTCGTTGGCGGGTATGGCAGCCGGTATGCCGGTGCAAGCAATTTGAATGGCTTCTTCGTCTGCGTAACGCTTTCCTTTCATAAACAAATGCATTTTTCCGAAAAGGAAGAAGTCGCACGGTGCCATATAAGGTGAATACGGGGAATGGTTAGTGGTTAAAATTTGACTTTTGGTCAAATAATCGGTCAGAATGATGTCCTTCGAATGTTGGATTCTGAGAAATTTTTGGTCGTCAGTGAATTTGTGCGGAACAAACCGTGCGCACACCTCTTGTAAGCCCAAATGTTCGGTCGTATTGCGATATTTCGATGTTTTGGAGATGTTTAATTCCAGTTATATCAATTTCAATGATGACATCCGCTAATTTTTGATGAATTCACGCACAGATTCGTTGAATTGGTGATCACGGATTTTGATTGACCCACATGTTGATCGTCATTTATGCCCTCACGACCACTTTGAAAACGTTGAAATCACTCGTGCACTCTGCTACGGGATAGGCAATAATCGCCGTAAACTTGTTTCATCAATTGAATCGTTTTAGTAAAAGTTTTACCAATTTTAAAACAAAATTTAATGTTGGCTCTTTGTTCGAAGCTCATTTTCGCACCGATAACGCCAACATACTAACACTTAAAATGCAATACTTCACTTCCAATCAATGAAATGTCATGAAATTTTTACTGTTTGGTTGATTGTTTCACAATTGATAAAGATAGCAGATTCTAACGCACTACTCGAAATAAAGATGGCGCCACCAAGGGACGCTAGATTCATTCAAGTCCTGTTTACTTTGGAACACGCCTGTATGTGTATCCTGTGTCCCTGCTCACCTCGTCTCTTTACTACTCTTATCTACAATTTAAGTTCAATTCCTTAAAATTTTGAAACATTTTTGGTATTGGGTAGAAAGAAAGCCTGCCTGACTTGGCATAACCCGACTCAATTAACTCATATACTAGCTCCTCTTTGATGCTTTTCATCCGCTTTACCTCGTGTTTCTTTTCCATTATAGCCTACCATACTAATATACAGTAAAGTTTAATGTAGTGTAGTGAGTAGAGGCAATGAATTACCCGAGTCGTTGGTACCCAATTGTTACCAACAACAATCCATTCATAGATATAAAGTGCTGTGGCTGCTTTCTTCACTTGCGCCTAAGTTTGGTTTTCATGAAAGCTATCTATTAAAAATGAATTTCAAATAGCTTTCTGTATCACCTATTCTAAGCCTGTTACCATTTACTAATTAGTCGGCATGATAGAATATTTGGGATTTTCCCCTAATCGAAACCGCCACACAATCAGCGGCGTCGATGGAGAGTACACTATGTTTAGATCTCTCTTAACGGAAAAAATGTTATTCTTTTTTTTTCCTAACCGCAACTAATTTGTATTTTCCTTTTTCTTCTTTGCAGCTTTCACATTTATCTCATCGAGTCGCCGATACTAATATATGACAGTGATTGCGGTGAATCGCTGACCATTTACGATTAGATCATCCCTATCCGGCGCGTGTTATCAAAAACTCATGTGATACATTTTCATGGAGAGGGTGCACTTCGTGCGTACTAGTCCTTCTCTGTACATGCAATTCGATTCGGAAACGGGCTCCTATAGTAGCTCTTCACTCTAATCTTGGGCGTATTATGACTTTTTTAATGATACACACTTTAGCGATCCAGTGCCAAATACGCTTTTCTTTGCATTATGTATGCCTGGAAATATCCGCGTGGAAAAATAGAATCACTAAGGAATTCTTTATTCTTCAAACGCACCGATGCTCTAATGTAAACTGCCAATAAAATTTCGTGACTGATCGTCGACTATATGAACGCGCAATAATCGAAATTACATATATCATTCAAGGAATTGCAGTATAATAACAATGCATGCACGCGTTGTCATGAAGAGAGTGTCGACAAGCTGGTTATTTTGGAGGAGAGAAAGAAATTCCAGAACAATCTCAACTGCTGCTGCGACAGCATGCGGCGGGTTGTGCGTGCAATATCCTCAGCGGATCAGATGAACCTGGAAACGATCGTACAGGGTCAACATGCGATTACGTTCAATTTCAAGAATCTTTATATACTATGCGAGGCGTCTTATGAGTTTGCTCACGGTCCGCTATGTGCCCCCATAACATTGGGGCCCTCGCCTGATGGTGAACTGGTGTTTCCGTATAAGGAAACATTGGCGATTGCGGCAGACCCAATGGCCGCCGTGCCTGAGCATCATTATCGTCGCAAAAATTGCTTTTGAGATCTGAAAGTAGCGTCACAACGCGATCTATGGTTGAATATGGAAAAAGGCGCTCTTCAGTGACGTATCGAACCTTGCTTTATAATGTGTCCGGAAAACATTTCTTTAACACGTGATCTGCCATACCCTTCGCTGCAGATCTGGATGCTCTGGGTGCCAATCAAGAACCGCTACCGACACTGATACAATGCACCCTGGTAAAAATTTGTTCCGTTTAATTTGGACCGAACTGTTCCATTTGCCACGCAATCCCGATGGTAGTTTGGCATCTTCATTGCTGCATTCACGCACATCTCGGCGATATCTCAATTAACGCATCACATTGAGTGTAATTTGGAGCAACTCGGTCTGCTACATCGCGCACACGCCTTAGAAGATCTAGCGCTTTGAGTGTTGGATGCAAGGCAAATCGCTAAGCGCACAAGTATAGCAGTTGTGTGCAGCGAGACAGGCACAGGGCGAACAGTATGCTTCCGTAGTAGTGTGGAAAAAATGCTGTCGTGCCAAGGAAGCGAACTACTTTGGAGTTAAAAAATAAAACATATATTTTGTATTTGTATTGTGTGGTAGCATAAGAGGTAACTACACTCGTACATATGTATATGAAATGTTTCATTTGTTCTTCGTTGTTTTTTACACTCAAGCATTATTCCGGCATCAGCTTCATAAATACATTTAAATTGTAATAGACACAAAATGTGAGTAAAAAAATAAGTCGAGGTTAGAATTTTATATTTGCACCCCCATTTTAGTTAGAATTGAAGTGTGTCAACCAGAAGTAAAGAAAAAAAAAATGACATAAGGCCTTTTAGTCCTATGGCAAATGATCCGTAAACATTTTGTGAGTTGTCTTTT
The DNA here is from genome assembly GCA_027475135.1 of Bactrocera correcta. Lineage (NCBI taxonomy): Eukaryota > Metazoa > Arthropoda > Insecta > Diptera > Tephritidae > Bactrocera > Bactrocera correcta. Next base: position 68,450,306 of record CM050323.1, on the reverse strand, counting down.
AAAAGTTAGTACGATTTTAGTCATATCGGTATTATGGTAGAATCTCATCATCGAAGACCCCCAAAAGCTCGAGCAATTTTATAAATTATATCGTGTAGTCGAAAAAGTCTTTGTTTTTTTTTTCAATTGATGTGGTTGCAGCCGTACATTTATCTCCAGGGCCACCAATCACAGTTTCGTCATATCATATAGTTTTGGAAAGGTGAGATTTCAAGCTTTATTTATCCGAAGAAATTAAATTCGAGAAAGTGAAGTGAAATTGAATAAAATAATGAAGAAATTCATTATATTTTGAAATTTTTGTATAAAAAAGCGAATAATGCCTCGCAAGCCACCAATAAAAATTATTGAGACGATGCTGTATCAGTTTGTATTGCACAAGAATGGTTCGCTCGCTTCCGTTCTGGAAATGCCATCACGACATAATGTCTCTAGCGGAAAAATAGCAAAAAGTGGTTGATCAAAGTGGTACAAATTTTTTATTAGTTGAAGTTTTATTAGAAATACGAAAAGATTTTTTCGACAAACCAATACAAAACTTTCAATATTAGATTGCAGACTTCTTTTATGTCTGATGTCTTCATTGGAAACTCCATAGGACCCCTTTAATGCGTCCGCATAAATATCTAAATATTTTACTTAGTTCACATTCATTAAAACGTTTTTTAAGGCGTTGTTTTAAAACTCGCTGTTTATCAGTGGAATCCTTTGGTTCTTCGAATCTATAAATATATGTACATTAGAAGTGGAGGATTTTGTTGTAAAGCAGGTTTAGCACAAATAGAATATTTGCCTATAAATGATTAATAATTAACATCGTTTCCACTTTCAGTTATAGCATTTATCCTTCCATTCAGTATCAATTTGTGCTTTTTGGGCTTATTATTTTCTTTCTCAAAGCCTATCAAGCCGTTGAAACGCCAGAGACATTAAATTTCACCTTCGGGATGGTATGAGAGAATTTTATGAGAGCCGATGTGAAAATGGTACAATGGGCGTGCCAACAACCTAATTTGATGAAATCCCATATCTCGGGACCCAATTAAAGGGATTTCGACGAAATTAGGTATATGACATTATTTTAACATTCCTTTGTCACAGTGTGATAATGGACGAAATCGAACAACGATCACGCCTTCTTCCCGTATGACACATTTTTAAATTACTTTTGATTATTTCACTTTCACAAGTTAAGAAGCAATTAATATAACGAGATAAATTTTTACACGAATACCGTCTTTAGCGTGTGCCTCCTTAAATTTCTCAAAAATTGTCTAAATCGAATAAAAACTATTCAAGCCATGGCCATGACATGGCATGACTTTGCTCCATATGATTGGTTTTCTAGTATGTGGTATTGAGGAAAATAAATAAAATCGAGTCGCTAGGACGCGCAACTCCCTTATATTATATACTATATATAGTATATGTGTACCATACAATGATTTTCGTTTTTCTAACAAACCTTAAAAGGTAAAGAAAAACGACTTTTTTTGCGAATTTATTTCTCAAATCTGAATTGAGTAATTTTATTCGGACCTTTTGTACATTATTGGGCATACTTTTGGCAATCTAATTTTTTCTTGCAGATCTACTGAGGCATAAGCGGGTAACAGAGCTTCTCCCAGGACGTCTTGAGAAAAAACACTTTGCGGTGTTCACCATAAATCGGTTAAAAATTATCCGAAAATAAAAAAAACAAGAAAAATTAGTTGAACTATAATCGAATCTTCCCCCCAACGTTCTCTGATAATTTTTTTTTTTGCATTCAAAAATTTTTAGCTGCCATTTAAAGAGTAAACTGTCATTTTCCCCTAAAACTTCCGCCATTTTGTGGGTGGAAAACTCCCTTAATGAAAAAAAAAAAATATTTAATAAACGTTGGGGGGCGGTATTTTGTATGTTAAAAATGTGTTCAAAGTTGAAAATGAATCGATCAAGTAGTTTTGAAATGACAGTGAACACGGACTTTGAAAAAGTAGTTTTGAGAAAAACACGTCTCTGCTTCATTTCCATCCCGACCGCCCTCAGCGGTTAGAGTTAGAAGACAACTTTGAATTTTTTTTTGCTGCTCCCATGACCCCCCACATTTTTGAACACTGATTCTTATGTACAATTTAACGAGGAATCGAATGGAAAAGCACAAAAAACTGGATTTTTGGAAAAAAAAAAGTTTTTTTTTTGGATTTTGAGCGACAACTTTGCATTTTTTTTTGATTATATTAGAGTCCCATTCTTATGTAAAAGTTAACGAGGAATCGAATGGAAAAATCAATTTTGAAAATAAGTTCGTGGAAAAGCACAAAACACCGGGTTTATGAAAAGAAATGTTTTTTTTGGATTTTGAAAATATTTTTATCAGAAAGCTGTGATTTTTTTACATAGAAAATTTTTTTCACTCAATTTTGAGGTCGTTAAAACATAAAAAATATAGTCGTTTTTTTGTTTGATCTCAATTTAAATTGCGCCCCAAAAAACAATGGAGCAACTTTGAGCACTAAAAAGATAACAGATATTCTTCTTTTGGTCTATGTTATGATATTCTAAAGTTTGGTCAAAATCGGAGAACCACGGGTACAAAACCATGTCGCCAATTGATGGAATGTCCCACATATAAAATTTCTTAGACTCTGATCCTCTGGTTGACGTTTGCACCTTAAATATTTTCCTGGCTTTGATTCTGCAAGTGTACACAATGTTTGGTTCCACAAGAACTTAGCCGTCCTTACTTCTTAATTTTTTTTTTTTATTTAAGCTATTATTTTCAACTCCCCTTTTTATTAATTTTCGAACTTTGATTTTAATGTAAACATTTTGTTTTTATTTGTTTATTACATATTATTTATGTTTTAATTTCTCTCTTCGCTTTCAGCATGCATATTTACCCACCTCTCCACTCGATCGTACTTCAATCCACCCAAGCAGATATACTTTATCTCAGTAAATTCATCGATGCCATAATGTCCTCCCTCACGTCCGATACCGGATACTTTGATGCCGCCAAATGGCGCCTCCGCCTGCGACGCCAGTCCTACATTAACGCCCACAATGCCAACCTCAAGTCGTCGCGCCACTCTAACTACTTCTTGCAAGTTTTGATTATAGAAGTACCCCGCTAAGCCACGCCGTGAACTGTTTGCCCTGGTTACAACTTCATCTTCCGTATCGAACTTTGCCAATGTAATAACTGGGCCGAAGACCTCTTCACGATAAATACGTGCTGTACGATCCACGTCGGTAATGATAGTGGGTGCGTAAAAGAGTTCACCGATTTCCTGCAACCGTTTACCACCGCATATTACCTTGCATGTCTGGAAAGTGCGTCTTTCATGAATGCGACAATTCGCTTTAACTGAGCTGTATTAATTAGTGGACCAATTTCCACACTTTTATCGTGTCCCGGACCAATTTGCTTGCAACTGTTTCAGAAAGTCCTCATACACAGCAGAGTGAACGTAAAAACGGTTTGCTAGGACACAGGTTTTTCCGGCATTACGAAATTTCGATAACATTGCACCCTTCACAGCTTCGGCTATATCAGCTGATTCCAAGACAATTAATGGTGCATTACCGCCAAGCTCTAGCGTTTTAGCAAGCCAGCTGATTCACGAAGCAAAAGTTTGCCAACTTCGGTGGAACCGGTAAAAGAAATACCACATACCAGCGGGCTTTGACAGAAGAGCTCACCGATGGCAGGTGCTCCACTCGTGGTGATCACGTTGAAGACACCAGCTGGTATACAACCCATTTGGGAGAGCTTAGCGAGTGCCAAACAGGTAATTGGTGTAGCATGTTCGATGTTAATAAAAATTGCATTGTTTTTTTTTTTTCAAAACTCACGGCGGAGCTGCGGCTTATACTTACCGGCCGCTAAAGCCGCTGCTGCTTTGCGTAAGACTAAGGCCATTGGAAAGTTCCATGGTGTTATGAGTGCTGTGACACCAAGCGGCTCGCGCAGCACAAGCAGCTGCTCACCGAACTAGCAATGAGTTGACCATCAAGGCGTCGTGCTTCCCCAGCAAACCATTCGACAAACGACTGACCATAAGCTTCCTCGGATAGTGACTCGGTCAATGGTTTTCCACATTCCGCCGTGATAATGTTAGCTAATTCAGCGCAGTGCTGTGAAATCAAGATATGCCAATTCTGCGGAGAAATCAATTAGAAGTTTCAGGATATATATTATACACATAACTTATAATTGTTCGGCCGACAAACCTTCAGCAACTGCGAACGCTCACGTGCTGTAATCAACTTCCATTCGGGCGCGTAAAAAGCTCTTGTGGCGACATCTATCGCTTTTTGCGCTTCGACTGCAGTCAAGTCGGGCACACAGCCGATCACTTGCATATTTGCTGGATTTCGAGCTTCGAATGTGGCACCGTTTATCGCATCTAACCATTCGCCACCAATGTAAGCTTGCTTAAGCCAGAGAGAAGTTGACGACGTGCGAGATTTGTGGTGTAGAGAGCAGCGGATCAATTTACTATTACAAATTCGATACAATGTTGAAAAGAGAATATACATTTTTTTAAATAATATTAGTTTGATTTCTTGTCTTTTATTTCAATATTTTGTTTTGTAATGTGAAGGGTTGCTAACTACGTAACGCACTTGTCAAGACGATTTATTTCGAAAACTGGTTATTTTGTTTTGTACAACTCTCGAAATAAACTGGCAAACCCGACTTAGACGGGATCCAGAGCGCCACTACAAAAATAGCTTTAAATCTTACCCTATAAAAATATGATTTTTCCCACCTTCTTTTGATTTCCTTCAGGAATTGCTCGAAGTGCATGTACAAGCCGGTCAACATTTAATATTGTACAATATTTATTCATTTACTCATCCCATCAAACATGTATTTTAAAAACAGAAGAATTGCAATGTGTAGTAAATAAAATCAATGACCTACAACCCATAAAATATGATCCATCATTAAAAAAAATCGAACCCAATACAATTGATTTAACAACTATCGACCAAAATCATAAATGCCACCATTATTTCGTGGATATCCTTTCAAACGTTTAAAAAACAGAATCCAACATTTAATTGCACCAAAATATACATTTTTTTCTTTTCATCAATTATTATTCACGAACTTATTGAATTTATGAATGCTTTTCCCTATTTGCAAAATTCTTGCATTCCCATTTGTCGCATTGTCACTGGCAGCCAAGATTTAAAATATAAAATATTTACACAGCTTATCAATATTAATCACTGCATGCGACGGAGCAATGAAATTAAGAGATGAGACCAGTTTAAATATTCCAAATAAGTGAAAAAACAATAGCAAAACCAACTAAATAAAACTTTTACGGGAAAAACGGTATGCGTTATGAAATAATTGCGGCAAATATATATTTAACAAAGTTTGGACCACAAAAATAGCAAAGCAAAACTTAAACACACTCAAATAATAAAAACATCAGCTACACCGAGTATAAAGACAAACTATTGTGAGAAGGAAAGAGGTGATATCAGAACAGTAGTGCGAAAGAGTGATGTGCTCTGGAAGGATTGTTTTTCTTACAATGATAAAAATTGGGCATAATCTAAAAAATGGGTTTAATGTTAGTTAATCTTAATATAGCTATAAAGTACATACAATGACTACATCTTTAATAAAAATTAACCAAATCTCAATTTTCTTAAAATTTCACAGTCATTTATTTAGCATTTATGTATTTTATCTAGAATATAAAATAATGACTTTATGTTTACTATTTCTATAGCTGTGTATTGTCTAGAATATGCTCAGCTGATACCCATTTCAGTAGTCACGCCTTTTAACGATGACAATCTATCTGTTTCATTATTTTTAATTTTAAGTCAGGTGCTAATTATTTTGGTAGTACAGATTTCATTAGAAAGCGAACCCACTTCTTATATCAGTCTGTCAATCTAAAGACAATCCCAATATAATCGTTTTCCGCCTATATACAGTTGTGTATTACCAAGTGTACCGGAATGAAATGGGCGCTATTTATAAAAATGAAATACTGATTTTGGATGGGAAAGTAAAAACATGTATTCAAATTATAGACTTGACTTGACTTGATGTTGACCACCTTTCTGGCGATTTGTGAATGCCATGCCAATAGAAATGTTCATCTTTTACAGAAAAGCAATCAGACACCATTCTGCTCGTTTTTCGATCAATGCATCATCAACAAATGATAGTTGCATTTGTTGTCTGTGGCGATTAATGTTAACCGTTTCACGAAGTTTTAGAAGCTCCTCATATACCACGACCTTTTTATCCCACCAAACACACAGCATTGCCTTTTTACCGTATCGATCTGTTTTACAGTGGATGTTAATGGGTAACCTCATGATTTTTTCCCTCTATTGTTCTTAAAAAAAACGACTGACTTTTCCATAACGATGTAAAACTGATTTTCTTTCGTGCCTTCGAAGCAAAATTTCGCAATTGATTCTTCGGTTTTTCATTTGTCTTTCTTCTATTCAGGTGGCACCTATTCTATACATTTTTGGACCTTTGCCATAGCTGAAATTGTTTGTTGTGCAACATTTAACATGTTTGTCATTTGCTTGCAACTCGAAGTATCATCTTCATCAAATCTTGCTTAGAGTTTTTTGTCTTCAAATTTTTTTGGTGAACTTCCGCGTTCATCATTTCTCATGTAAAAATCATTATCTCTGAATCGTTAAACTATCTTTTGCATGTTGCTTTGATGGAGCATGGTCAACATATTTGTCGATGCATTATGTGCCACACAGCTGCATTTTCTTCAAATGGAAACTAAGAGTTAATACTTTCCGCAAATAATCACTTTTCGGTACACAATTTGACATTTTCAAATATGATGTGGTTTATTCATCCCTACCAATACATGTGGACCGGGTTTCCCATTAGGGACGTTATCATTTCTAACTGTCATCAACATTTCATTATGGAAAGACATATGCAAGAACAACGTGTACAAATTAATCATTTTTATTATCAAAATATTCAATCACCAGTCGCAACTTTTTGCATGCTTTTGCCATTTTATGGTCCATTTTATAGGGACCAATTACCCTCGCTATTCGTCAAATTGTTGAAAATTTCGAGCGCATATTTTCTTTACCGAATTATTGCGAGGAAAGTTAAGAAGTTCGATTATATCAAAAATTGTGACATTGCACACTCTCCAAGTAGTTGTGATTTAACACAATTAAACTACCTCTTGAGGGGTTATTTTAAGTCATTGGTGTTTAGCGATCAACCATATTATCCTCTAGCATTAGAAGTCAATACGTTTTTTTTATGACTCACGATTTGATTAGTGAGAAAAGTACTCCGAAATTGGGTTCGTCGAATCCGTTCCTGCAAAAGGAGTCGTGGAGACCAAGGGAATAATGTTATATTCAATCCTTAATTGCTCTTCATATCAAATAAATAAACTTTTGAATTTCATTAACCATTATTGTGTTTTTTTATAAAGAAATCATATCACTCTTATTGGGAAACCCTATATAAAATTGATTTGAAAAAGGTAAGTAGAGACAAAATTTCACAAGGGTACAAAAGACTGTTTGCTTACTCAAAGCATGGTTCAAGGATATTTATAAATACTCAAAGATATCATGAAGTTTTAAATCAGAATTTCATGCACGCATCCCGCACGATACGAGATGTGGAAATGCTTATGTGAGATTCTATCATATTGAGAAAAAACCCATACCTAAAATAAAGATAATAAACACTCATAGGACTAGAAATCACAAGAAAACTGTATTCAAAAAATTGTGTTGGAAAATTTAACACTGGTCCATTGCATACATAATCAATTTCAAGTCACCAAAAATTTTTGAGGGTTAGATCGCTTTTTTTTCTCCTCATTATTCTATAAATACGTCCGAAACTGTCTAAACTAAAATTGAAATAAACTATAAACTATAATTTTAATCAAATTTTACCTATAATCAGCCGACAGTGCAACGCGACGCTGTGCCGGCAATCAACAATTAACAGTTCTTGCTCTATTTGCATTGTTATTGTGCCGTCGATGTTGTTTTTAGCCACTGCGCGTAAAACACAAAATTTGTAGCAGTCGAATGGTGCTTGTTAGATCGCTTGGCCGGTTAGGGTTGTCACAATGTGGCAAAAACAGATAAATACACAAACAATTTTATATCTTTATGTTATACATTTATATGTAATATGTGCTTAGCTGGAAAAAGCTGAAATGAGTTCCCTCTCTTCGGATAGATAGAGAATACGCCGAAAACTATTTGCGAGTTTGGAAGCGGTTGCTTTTGCAGAGGGGAGTTGCAATTGACATAATTTAGCGCAATTGCAACAGCAACACTGCAAACAACAACAAAAACTTATGAATATGCTTTTTAATGCAATCACAAAGTCACTGCAGCATAAAATAACTCAGATTTTTGGTTAGAAATATGAAACATGAAAGAGCAACATCAGCTAAACACTGCTGCCTCCGACGCCCTGCGAGGGCGTGCCACAATAATTTTGCGTTCTCGGAACTCTAACTTTTCCTGGACACGCCTACGGTTATTTATGCGCTTGCCTGCCTGCATCAACCCGTATCACACTGCCATGAGGCTGCCTGCTAGTCTAACACTATGAATATTATCCATAGCATATTTTCAGCGATTTATATTTACTCGTTTACTCCATAAATTGCACTTCACCCCATGTAGACGTCGCACCAATCCCGCGTCCATATTTAGGCAAATTTTATGGGCGTAAGTTATGTATGCACATAATGAGTATGTTTGTGTTTGTATGTTCGGGTAGCTGGCTTTAATGATAGTTTAAGGGGATTGGCCTCGGCGAGTTATGCTTTCGAAACAATAGTTGTTTATGCAGCTACGTTGTCGTACAAAATCATGGGCGCCAAAAAGTAGGTTACGCCGCTGATTACAACGGCTGCTGACTTGTGGAATTTCTTGCTGCAAGCGGTAAAGCCACGATAGAAGCGAATTGTGTTTTGCTGCATATTTGTGTATTTAAATTTAATTACAATAAATAATTATGCGAGGTTTTATTGTTGTTGCTAGAGAGCTGTAATTTTCTTGTATTTTCAACATAATATTTACAGTGGTTAAAGTGACTTATGAATGCATTAATTATATACTTGCATAAATTCAGTGCATATATTCTTACGAAATTAAACTAAATGAATGGAATGGCAAGAAATGGAGAGTTAACAAAATTTGCATTAAAATTTGACATCCTGTTCTTGGCTGATACTCTGGTTACTTTTTTAATATTTCTGACCAAGTTAGTTTGTGTGGGAGAATTTAAACTCTTTGAACCCAAAACCTATATTTGCGGCATACATATGCTAAACCCCCTTTTAGATTTTTTTTTCAATTAAAGCTCTTGAATAAATTTCGATAGGAAAAAAACTAAGTTGCTTTGAGGATATATTTTTTTTTATTAAATTTGAAGGTCTTGTGTATACAAAAAATGATATTTCGATATTAGCCTTGGGCTATTGCATTAATCCATAAATCAGCACAAACCACAAATGCTGTGGTTTTGTAAAAATTTGGACTGAAATAATTTTAATCACTCTATAATGGCATCAGAGTAAAAACGTGTACTAACCTTGACTAACTTGGCAAATAAAAATCTAGAGTTTACCCAAGTCTTTCTTCTTAGCAACTGCGGAATACCAGGTGAAACCTTCTCTGCCTATTTCAAATTAAAAACACATTTTTAATAATAAATGAAAAATTGTGTTTCTGATTTTCAAATTATTTTGAGCTTGAGCAGTTCGAGTTAAACCATTTTGGTAACCCTTGTAAAAGTTAAGATAGCTTAAACTTCAACATCGTTTAAGACTTTGTCTTATTTAAATTTAAATATTTTTAATTAATTCAAGTTCATTAATTCAAGTTTTGTACGTGTACAGACTTCGATTTTACTTTAAGATTCGGCAGATTCAACCTGCAAGTAAACGATTTCATTCACTGCTTCAAGCTCGCGTGCTGTGTTTTGAGTTCGTTAACTATCTTTCGGGACTCCTTTTAGCGAACAGTATTGTTGAACTTGTTAAGCTGCTATGAGACTCTATTTTAGATTTATTGTAAAGGAATCGTATCACCAGTTTTTTGTAACATGCTTCAGTTTTTTAATTCGCAAAAGTTAGCTAAAGCAAAAGCTTATAGGTTACTTACTTGTATGAGCCCCTAGTAAGCGAGATTGCAGTAGCAGGGTGGTAAGTAAAAAATTGTGAAAAGAGCACGTGGCACCGCCCTCTAATAACTATATTGTATGTACATGTCTCCTAAACTATCAAAGCTACAACAACAAAATTGGCTAGGTGCAAATATTAAAAAAACTCCTACCAACAGTTTAAAAATGGACAAAATCAGAAGATAACCCCGGTCACTACTCATATAAAGAAGCTGTTCAAAACTACTAAAATCGCAATAAATCAATAACTTATTACACCACAGGCATTAAATTTTACTATAACATTATTCTTATTTTTAGAAAAATCAGACTACAACCATGCCTACTTCCCGAATAACACAAAGTAAAATTCCACTTAGTTCTCTCACTTCCCAGTGTACAAAGCTAAAAGTAATTAATATAACGGGACAAAATTTTGCTCTAATAATTCCTTTTAAGTATGCCACTATGAGACCAAAAATTGCTCAATTCCAACTAAAACTGGGGTCGAATCGTTTAATTCGTGGGCGGATCGGCAAACCTACGAAAGAAAATTCCGTGATACGTCAATCGTATACGGTGATTGGTACTACGACATACGATAGCGATTCCCACGACAGCCGGTTCTACGTACCGGAATTGACTCTGATTTCATCCGACCAAGAGCTGTTTTCTCGGCGATCTAACCCCGTTTGGATCGGTGAGTGTTAATCTGTGTTTGTCGTCATTGGGACAACGCCTTGCAGCAGGGTTGCTCCGTATCCTCCTGACTCGTGCTGGTATTGAGTCCAACCCGGGCCTGGAGGAATTTTTCTGCTGCGATTGCGCAAAAAAGCTCCATCCAAACTCCACCTCAGTCAAGTACAATACATGCAATGGATGGAGCCATCTTAAGACCTGCCCAGGCCTAAAGACTATCAGGGAGTGGACCCCGAGTCACGTGGCCCCATGTTACCTAGGCAATCCTATGACGCTGGGTCTTGGTTCCTCGCACAGTCTGTTCCGTGTGTCAGACCGTCATACGTTGGAACGTCACATCAGTTAAGTGCAATTCATGCACTGGCTGTTGTCACTTCCCGGCGTGTTCAGTCTGCGGGTGGAGTGAGTCGTACGTTGCCCCATGCTGCAGGTGTCTGCCAGCGCAACACGCAACAGTGGCGTCACCAATCAACACCCCAGTGCGAAAACTACCCCTGCAGCTGGAACAAATTCCACCCACACGTCACTCCTTCACACCTAGGATCAGCCACGGACACCCGCGACAAACCCGGCTACTTCAATTTAATGCAACGGACTCCAGAGCAAGATCGAGGAGATAGTTGCACTCATGAATCGGGAGCGCGTATCGATAGCTGCGGTTCAAGAAACCAAGCTGAACAACCGCTCAGATCTTCTGAGTTGTGCCGGTTTCAACGTTATACGTAAAGATCGCGAGCGAGATAATGGTGGTGGCCTAGCCTTCATATTGCACAACACCGTGCAGTATCGTCTAATCGATGAAGACATCGACTGCAGGAATACTACCCTACAATGTCAAAGTATAGCTTCCGGTCAGGCGATGTCGACCTCGAAATATTTAATGTATACATCCACCCAGTTACATGTTACCCTATTGGATATCACCCGAATATAGAAAACCTGCCGATTTCGTTTCTGCGGACAACCGTAACTTCGTTAACTTTAACAAAGCTAACTGGGTCGACTTCACAGAATTTACTGAGAGCACCTTCAACGTTCTACCCATTCCTACGGATGTATGCGTTGGCGAACGTCAATTCCGCAAAGTGATCGCAGCAGCTACCGTTCGCTTCATCCCAGCTGGATGAGTAGCGGAAATCCGCCCCAAATGCCCAGCCGAAGCAGCCGTTTTAGCTAACGAGCGCAAAACCTTACGCCATACCGATCTCGGGGATCCCCGAATAAGGAATCTCAATTTGGAGATTCGGCGTAGGGTAAACCAGCATAAGCGGACGAAATGGATAGAGCATCTGAAGTTCTGCAACCTCTCCACCGGTGTGAGTAAGCTTTGGGCTACTGTCAAAGCTTTGTCTAACCTGAAGAGACATGACGACCGAGTTGAAGTTAAATTCAATGGTCAGGCCTCTTCGTACCCGAAGAAGTGCGTGAGCTACTTTATCCGGCAGTTTACACTGCACCCTTCGGTAGACAAAGCCAAACGATATGTTACTTTCACCGATGAGGAGGTTCAGAGTGTCATCAACAAATCAAAATCCTCCAAATCCACTGACCCTGATGGAATCAACAAGCTAATGCTAAAGCATCTAGGCTCGACGGGAGTAAGATATCTCACCAAGGTCCTCAACCTATCGCTGACCACTCTTCAAACACCTGGTGTGTGGAAAGTCGGAAGAGTAGTCCCACTACTGAATCCTGAGAAACCCGGCAACAAAGGTGAATCTTATCGACTGATAACTCTCCTCTCCCAGTAGTGAAGACACTTGAGGCCTTTCTACTCCCGACCTTCATTCACCACCTGAGCCTAGCCAGCCACCAGCATAGATTCCGAAAAGCGCACAACACCATCACAGCACTTAGCGTCATTAACGTCCATATAGTTCGCGGCCTCAACCAGAAACCTCCCTGTGCGTTGGACTTGCTAAACGCGTTTGACAAGGTCAACCACACAACTCTACTGCAGGACATTGAGACAACCATGCTTCCTCCAGGACTGAAGAGTTGGACCATGAACTGAACTGGTCGTCAATTATCCGTACTATTTCGAGGTGAATCTTCTAAACTGAGAAGTATTAAACAGGGGGTTCCGCAGGGTGGTGTCCTTTCCCCGTTACTGTTTAACTTCTACATCTCGAAACTCCCGCAGCCACCAAAGGAGATTTCCATAACCTTGTACGTAGATGATTGCCCGATATTGACGTCGGGCAATGGAATCGATGGCATGTGTTCGAATGTAAATAGCTACTTCTCCGACCTTTCTCGTTTCTTCACTGCACGTAACCTCACACATTCCTCCACCAAATCCACAGCGGCCATTTTTACGAACTGGACGAAAGAGTATAGACTTGGACTAAACATTGCAGTCGATGGTGTCAAAATTCCGACTGTCAATGGCTCTAAGATTTTAGGTGTAACCTTTTATAGTCTATGCTCCTTCACTTTCCATACGACCGCGATTATAGCCAAAGTACAGAGCAACAACAAAATCCTCAAGTCGCTAGCCGGCAGCACATGGGGAAAAGACAAAGGAACGTTGTTGGCAACATACAAGGCAATCGGCCGACCGGTCCTAAGCTACCCAGCACCAATATGGTCGCCTAGATGCAATGGTACGCAGATGAGCGAACTTAAAACCTGTCAAAATACTGCCCTCTGGACCACGACGGGGTGCCTCTGGATGTCTCCCATCGAACACCTACATAGTGAGACGCTTATGCTCCTAGTCAAGGAGCATAATGCACTCCTCTCCAAGCAGTTCATGCTGGGATGTTTTTGTAGAAACCATCCTTGCAGCCATCTGCTTGGAGCGGAATCGCCTCCTAGGAGCATCAAGAGGTCATTCCTTGTCTACGTCGACGACGTCGTATAGTACGCCGACCGGACCTCGGACGCAACAGACTTTCAACAGGTACTGACCGCCATTCACAGTGGAGCCATGAACACCTTCACCAACTCTCTCTCCGTGAATGGCGTTCTTGGAGTCAATCCACCACCTATCGCAGACGAAGAGCTCGAGTTACCGCGAGAAACGCGAGTGAACCTAGCGCATTTTCGTTCTTGATATTATAGCAGGTTAAGCTCCTACTTATCCAGAATAGACCCTGACATACCCAACGTATGTCCTGCATGCAACGAGTCTCCGCATGACACTGACCACCTCTTTGCATGCCCTACTAACCCCACCCATCTAAAACCTTTTATCTTTTAGTCCGATCCCGTCGAAACAGCACGTTTCCTGGGCCTCCCGTTAGATGACGTCGACGACAACACTGATAACCCTCACCATCCTAACGGGGACTGATAACCGTTAAAGCAACAACAACAACAGAGTAAATGGGTAGTAATTTGTTTTCAATTCACAATAGTTTTTAAATTTCACAATGCTTTGGATTGTAATTTTAAGTCACAATAGAGGTGGAACTGTCAGTATTGTTACAAATTTTCTATAAACTAGCAAAAGTTAAGTAAATATTAAAATAATGGGGATGGAAAAATAGCGCAGATTTACCTGTAGCTACGAGATCGTAGCAATCCTTTGGCACTTTCGAATACAGCGTAGGTATAAACAAAAAAAAAAAACAAAAAACAAATTATGAAAACTCATTAACAAAATTTTCTTTGTAGATGCATCGTTGGACGAATCGTTCGAATCTTAAAACGGCTTTGCAGAATTTTGGGATATGGCAAGGAAGGAATGCATGGAAGGATATCATTCCAAAAAGTTAATCGGTCGTCACTGTGAACGGACGTATTTTTTCTCTGCTCCGCGTTCTATTGTTTAATCTATATTAATGCCCTGTGTTTGTGGCCATAGAGTTGATCGTGCTCAGCCCAAGATCAGCTGCAATAAATGCAATGAATTCTTCCACTTGTCGTGCGTGAATTTATCACAGGCTGATGTGGATTTTTTGGTGAAATCTAAAAACGCTTTTTATTGTAAAGCGTGCGCTGTAGTTCAGGGAAATTCTATTCGCTCGCCGCCTGCGTCGCCATCTGTGCGCAATGTTCAATAAAACAAGGAAGTAACCGAACCTTTGTTGGAGTGTTAGGGCTTAATTCTCTGGTTTTGAAAGTTAGTTCACTGAGAAGTGAACAATTGAAGGCGCTCACATTATAACTGTTACTGTACATTATTATTGTAATGATCGAAATTCGTTAATCGTTAAGCTTAACGAACTAATGCTGCACCCAGTCAAAAACGCAGAATCGTGGGTCTGTCAGCTGGCACGACCTATCTTATGGGCGCGCAATGTAACTGCACAGTGGAAAACGCTACTCCCTTCTCTCTTTGACGTGGGATGACGTGAGAATCCACGACATTTGGATTTTGCCGCCGGTAACGTGGCAGCTGATTGCTTTCTCACAACGCAGGGTTGCCAATATCGATATACTGCAGTAATTATCAACTTTTATAATTCAATCTGTTCAATATGTTTGAAATTTTCTCAAAATAACTCAAAATCAAAGTCGAATGCTATTATTTATAAGTATATAAACTATTTTTAATAGTTTGTTTTCAGTTTTGATATTTTATATTGTAAAAAATTGTAATTGAAAACATAGATGTGTACAAAACTACATATGCGTATTGAGCGTTTTTCCTACGTTCTCCACTGTGCACACATTTTGTCGATAAGGAAGGAAAAGGAAGGAGTAGCGTTTTTGACTGGGTGCAGCATTAAATCAGAGATCTGCATTGTGTAAAAAAGATTTTCCGATAACGGCAAGTTCTCTGCACCAGCTTCGAATGCTCACTCTGCTCCCTACCGCACTCTCACTGCTGCGACTGCTGTTGGTACAAATACTTCTTCAATCGCTTCTCCGTCTAACGCTGCTGTTTCTGATGATAATGAGAGTGTGAATTATCTCGCTCCCGCTATTCCGAAAACATTCTCTACAGCTTCAACTACTGCTAACTCCATTCTCACTTCTACGACTATTGTGGGTACAAATGCTCAGTCATCTAACGTTGTTTTTCTGCTCTTACTGATAATTGGAGTATGTATTATCTCGCTACCGCTACACCGAAAGCAATCTCTGGCGCTCCGTCTGCTGCTTGCTCCACTCACAGTACATATGCTGATGCTGTTACTAGGAATATCAACACTCATTCGAAAGCCAAAAACAAGCCAACAGTTGCTGCTAAACCAGATCGTCCCTCTGTCGCTGGCAATGCTGCTCAATCAGTTGCCGTTGGTGATTCTGTTAATCTAAACCAGAGGTGGGCACTCACACATATTGTTACATTTGTACACGCATACTATTACTATTTGTGTGTGAAGCAGCGAAAGCACGAATTTGAGCATGTCGTTCGGCACAACAACAGTGTACATTGAGTCTTGCAAGTATATTTGAAATAGCGCAGCGTGGTGTTGCTTGAACAAGTGTTTGCATGCGACTGACATTCAGTCTTCATTGTGCCGAGGGCTACCGATCGTTCGTATTGTATAAATAGCGTAATATTTTGTGCTGCTCGTCGCAGCAGAGGCCCTATGCACGCGTGCATAGGAAAATCAACTTGTGCCCACCTCTGATCTAAACTCTTCTACTTCAATTACTGCTAATGGAAATGTGAAGTTAAAAGTGAGTACCAGGAACAAAAAATCCCTAGCTGCTTCAACTATTGTTGGTGTAAATGCCAATTGTGATCTCGATGTCGTCATACCCAAGAAATGGATTCATTTGTCTGCCTTTAAAAACTCAGTCATGAAGAAGATATTATATATTTTGTCGTTAAACATGCTATCGTTGATAGAGAGCATCTTTTATGTTATAAATTAATTAGGAAAGATACTGATATTAATAATCATAAGAGGATATACTTTAAGTTAGGTGTGTAACCATCTTTTTTAATGCCGTTTTCCCCTCTTCAGTGTGGCCTTCTGGCATTAAGTTGCGTCCCTTAAGTTTTTTTCCAAAGGGAAGGAAAACAGCGCTGCAGATTAGTGGATGCGCCTGTTAGTGGCTATTTAAGAGGGGGTGGTGTTTTCCTAGCAGTTCATCGCAAATATCGTCCTCGTTTAATTATGCTTGATAATGATGATTCTATTCTGGACCAACTATGTATTTGTATCAATGACGCTCTATTCATTGCAGTCTCATACATCTCTCCTAATAGTCCTCTAGAGTTGTATAAGTTGCACGCAAAAAATATTTCCTCATTGGTATTAAATAAGGCGAAAGAGAATAATATTTGTGTACTGGGTGATTTCAATTTAAGAAATATCGTCTGGTCTGGTTGTTCCTATAGTCCTGCTCTTATTCCTTCCAATTTTTCGTCTTCTCAGGAGTTATTTCTCATTGATAGCTTTCTTAGCCTCAATCTGAATAAAGTCAACTCATATTCAAATAGCCTCGATTGTTTTCTTGACTTAGTCTTTATCAGTGATAATTTAAAATTTAGGTTTCTTGATGGATTATCTTCAATTACTCCTACCACCATTCATCATTCTCCGCCAGCGTTTGAGGTGGATACTTATCTTTTCGCTCCTGTTAAACCTATTCATGGGCTTGGTTTTAATTTTGCATTTTGTGATTTTGAACGATTCAACAACCTGCTCTCTGAGATTATATGGGATGATTTACTTTCGGGACTAGATACAGCAAATAGTTTCTCGATTTTTAAGAAATCAATTCAGGAATTTTGTCATTATAATATCCCGCTCAAATATACACAACCACATAAGTTACCTTGGCACACTAAGGACCTCAGGCGGATAAAAAACCTTAGAAATAAATACTACCGAAAATTCTCTTCAACTAAATCTTATGTTTTCTTTGTTCAATATCAGCACTACACAAAACTGTTTAAATCTATAAAAGGTTTATTTATAGTACGGAGTCTACAATTAAGTCGAACGCCAAGTTATTTTGGAACTTTGTAAAATCTAGAAGAGCGTGTTGGGCTATTCCTTCTGCTCTACGCTGGGTGATTAGTCAGCATGCACTCCTGGCGAAATCTCCAACTTGCTTGCTGAATTTTTCAAATCGAATTATGTTCACAATGATCCTGGTATTAGTTCCACTTTTTCGGCTAATAATTTCGCATCCATAAATTTTGGCTCACTGTGTCTTTCACAGGATGATATTGCCAAGCCTATTGGTGATATTAAGTCTTCTTCGAAATTGTATTTGGATGGGCTTCCGCCTGTACCTATAAAAAATTGTACTGCCTTGGTATATCCTCTCATGCTTATCTTTAATAAGCCTCTCTTCTCTGGGAATTTTATTTCTGACTGGAAATTGACATGCATTACCCGTATTCTCAAAGGTGGTAGAAAGGATGTAGTCTCCAATTACAGGCCTATTTCTAAACTTTCTACTATTTCGGAAATTTTTGATGTTCTGTTAAAAATAAATTATTTTTTACAGTAAAATCAATAATTATTGTCAATCAGCATAGGTTTGTTTCGGGACGCTCTACTGTGTCAAACAGCGATTATTGTATGTCTGCTTTCTCCGCTGGATTTCAGGTAGATTGTCTCTACACAGATTTCTCTAAAGCCTTTCATAAAGTTTCACACAATATTCTAATTAAAAAATTATCATCTTTAGGATTTCACTCGGTCTTCTTGCAGTGGATGAAATCATATTTACACCATAGACAAACTCACTAGATGTACTCAAACTTCAATGAGATATTAATACTTTGTATGATTGGTGCCTGAAATCGAAGCTTTTTCTTAATCTAGATAACTGCTCTCAGATATCTTATGGTAGGGGACGTAACATCTTATCTTCATGTTACAATATTTCTAATTACGTCCTAAAAAGTCTTACTGAAATCAATGATCTTGGAGTAATCTTTGACAACAGATTTTCTTTCAGTAATCACATCAACTATATCACTTCTAAATCATTCTCTGTGCTCGGCTTTGTCCGTCGAAATGCTTTAAATTTTTCCGACCCCTACACATTAAAATTACTGTATACATGTTTTGTTCGGTCCATTTTGGAGTACGCAGTGTTCATTTGGATACCATATTGCATTTCGTCAATTAATGGGATCGAGTGTGTTCAAAAGATCTTTTTTAAATTTGCTCTCCGCCCCTTAAAGTTCGTTGACCCAATACATCTCGCTTATTGCTTTTACATCTTAAATTACTGAAAAATTGATGGTCCATTCTCTGCCTTTCATTTGTTTTCAATGTAATTAATGGAGATATTGAATGTCCCTAATTATTAGGGAAAATTAACTTCAATACTCTCCAGTGTTGTCTCGATCAGATTTCTATTTTATTATAACAAGGAAAGTAGTAATTTTGCTGTATATGCTCCTCTCAAGTGTGCTATTTTCGATTTTCGAGAAAGTTCTTCTAGATTTTTCTCACTCTAGGGTATCCTTTATTAATACCCTCAATAAGTTATGACATTCAAAATTACGATTCTGATCACACACAAGAAATAGGCACCGGGGCCAAAAGATAAGAGACGAAATAAAGTATTATTTATTAAATTTAATTTGAAAATGTATGCTTTAACTTGTAAAATATATATATATATATATATTTTAATGTTAACTGAAATACAAAAATTTTGTTCATATATATCATTTTCAATTTTTAATGAAGTATTTCATTCACTGGTTTCTTGTTTTTGTTCTTTATTACTGAAAATTCTAATAAAATATATATAAAATTTAAAAGAGTTTACTCACATTTTCATATACACATTTTCATGAATTTATCTGCAACGATTGGTAGTTTTCGTTCTACTGACATTTCGAACGAACGGGTACATATTTATACTACATTAGATTATATACTACATTATATAATACATTAGAAGAAGAATCAGGTATGTAGAAATCCGAAATACAGATATTTACGTACAAGTGATACGTTTACGGTTGTAACGATTCGATCCCTGTTTAAGCCCTTAGGTACCGATTGTGTGGACCCCAGTGTTCATAGTTGACTTTTCAACGAAAATATGGTTCAATGAGTAATAAATGTTTAGTATACAATTGAAATTCAGAGAGAATTCTTTGCTTCCAATAGTAATTCTTTGTATCAAAAATGGGTTGAAGCGGGTCAATACTTAAATGAGCCCCCATATACCTAATTTAAGTATTTTCGAACTTTAATGTGACTTTTTGCTGGATATATCGACAAATACTTGAGATATCTCAATGAAAACTACAGAACATGTTGTACTCTTAACAGTATATTTTGTCTAATTGGATGCAATTTGGCGAAAAACAATATAACAATTACCAGGATTTTCGTTTTTCTAACCGATCTATCGATCAGTGTATGAGTTATATGGAGTATATGTATGTATATACAAGGTCTGTTGCAAAAGAAACAGGACTTTTTAAATATAACTGTTTCTGGTGGCGCCCCCTATTGGTGGGTATATGAAATAAAAAATTCAGTATTCAGTAAAATTGTTCATGAATTTCTGATTAATTTTGTTCACAAGAAAAAACGTTAACTCGGCTGCACCGAAGCTAATATACCATTCACACGTGCATTTCTCTGAACAATTTTTTCGGGGATAATATTATTACCTTAATCAGTAATCCATGTCAAATTTCGTGAAGATACCACGTCAAATGTGAAAGTTGTCCATACAAGAACTTGATTCCGATCGTTCGGTTTGCATGGCAGCTATACGCTATAGTAAGCTGATCTGAACCCTTTCTTCGGAGATTACATTGTTGCTTTAGAAAATAATCTATACCAAATTTCGTGAATATATCTTGTCAAATGTGAAAGTTTTCCACACAAGAACTTGATTCCGATCATTTAGTATGTATGGCAGCTATATGTTATAGTGGTCCGATATCGGCAGTTCTGACAAATGGGCAGCTTCTTGAAGAGAAAATAACGTTTGCAAAATTTTAAAACGATGTCTTAAAAACTGAGGGACTTGTTCGTATATATACACGGATGGACAGACAGACAGACGGACATGGCTAAATCGACTCAGCTCAACATACTGATCATTTATATACGTACTTTATAGGGTCTCCGACGCTTCCTCCAAACTTAATATACCCTGAGCAGGGTATAAAAAACATTATAACCAATGTCGGAATTTAAAAGAAATCTTTAAAATATTAAAGCCAACCAGTAGTTTTGGCGTATAATATGATGGGGTTAAAAAAATTGCCTTAAACGATAAATAAATTTTTTCGGTGTGATAATTGGTAGGCACTATTGAATTCATTGCAACTTTTTGCGCTTCCCTAAATAATTTGTTATATATAATATTTGTATAAATAATAACTAATATATTAAATATATATTATTTTAATAGATTGAATGTACTGAGTAGTATTATTGGGTAACGATTAAAATAAAGATAAAATAAACTAAGTTTTATTAGGTGCAGTATTACACAAACTGAAGTTCACAAATAATTACTTTCTATTTTTATGATTTTAATAAACTCCTGAAAAAAAGCGATTTGAATTATTGTTCATTACATAATAATTATTGTGCGATATAAAATTTAAGTTTTTTAAATACAACTCTTCATAACTAAGATTTGTTTTATAAGCCTACATTTGCTATGCTGCTAATGGCTTTCTTCTAACATACTTCCTTATTCAACATATTAGACGCATGCAGTACCAAATGAGCAGCAGCCCGGCACACCTACCAAGCTACCTAGCTTTCTAAATAACAGTAAGATTTTTTATATGCAACAATAGCAACAAAACCACATTGTCCACTATTGTGCGGTAATTATTTTAAATGGTTTCTAAACTTACGAGGCCTGATGAGAAAATTACTTCTGATACATACACCCGCGCGGCAACATATACTGATATGTGTACCACACAAACACACATACAAACATTAACAAGGCACCATTTTCAGCCGAGTGGCTTTGCATATCCTTTTAAAACGTTGTGATGTGGGCTTGGCCCCAACTTGCTTCATACCAACACATCGCACATATGCATATTTATAACGCACACATAGCACGCTTATTATATTCACGCACTGTAAATATATATAACATTACATATATATTAAATGCGGAAAAAGCTTAAAAATTGCTATTGCGCACAGGAAGGGTTAACTAAAGCAAGTTGGCGTAAAAAGCTTTAGTTTGTGTTGGCCTGTTGGCGTACACGTTTTGCTTGTTTGCGGCCAACAACAAGCGCAAGCGTAGCGGCAGTTATGCCTACGCTACGCCTCAATTTCCGCCGCTGTTTGGAACTTTTCGAAAAACAATGCAATTTGCGGCGCAGCGTACAGCGCACTCGAAAGAAACCAAAAAAAAAAACTAAAAAAAAAAATTTACGAGAAACAAAAATCCTCCAATTGCATTGTTCAAGTAGTCAAGTGTATGTAAGTAAGCAATAACACAGGAATTGAAAACATGGCAGTTAAAACAAGAGTCAGAAATATAAATGCAAAAACAACGGGAAATAATTTTAAAATGAGCAGAAAACCGCATGGAAAACAAAGTTTCACTTGACCCGGTTTCCGAGTGCGCTACTTCATCATGGCCACTGATCCCCCACACATCACCCGTTGCTGTTACCACTTGTTTGCGTATTGTTGAAAAAACGTCTGAACTATTAACCATTTTGTGTGAAACTGTGTGGCTTTTGTGTGATTCAAACATCGGGCAGCTGAAGGTTTGTGGTAAATTGCGCATGCCGGCAACTTTGCATCTGTAGTGGGGCTAATTAGTTGTTGCATTATGGAGATTCTATTCCAAATAATTTTCTACAATTTCTGTCGATGATGTGATTTTTGAACTACAAATTCGGTTACTGTCGAAAGGCTCCCAACTAATATCACAATCCTTAATCTTCCAAAATGTAATCAATAAAAGTATCATTATTAGTTATAGCTTCTCACATACAAATATATAATATAAATATTTCCTTTTTATCTCTTTTTGTTCCGGCTTTTCATTTGAAAAACGGAAATATTTTTATTTAAGCACTAGCTGAAAATATGTGTTTTGAAATGAAAAGAAAATTAAATTTATCATTTAATTTTTTTTAAATGCAACACAGCCTGATAAACAACATTTTTTGGTTTCTGTTCCCGTGTACAGAAATACAACTCGTGAGCACGTCACGTATATGCGACCGCGAGAAAAACATTTCAAAATTAAAAAACTATGCGAATATCCTTGTGTCGTGTCATCTCAAATGCAATTTTCACTGGAAACAGAATACGTTTGAACTGATATGGCAAATCGATAGAACTCAAAGCAATTCGTAGAATCAAGCTTTATGCCCCTTGTATTCGATAGGTGCGTCACAATCAGTCAGGTTCCATTACACAGTTTCGGCGCATGAAGATTGCGAAACATAATAAGGATAGATCCATCTTTGAGACGCAAATGGTGCGGTGGCATACCAAGCCTCTCCAAAGAATTTAGAAATTCCACTGGATAATTCATTCATTGTCAAGACGAACCATCGATTTATATGAGCGCAAGTCTCCCGGAATTTGACTTTGAATCTTCCAGTTTAAGTCAACAATATCGGTATTTTTGGCAGCTAACATTGCGCGTACACTTAAGGAATCATAGTTACGACAATTTCGTCAATGTCTGAGCATTCGTGATGAGTTCATATTTCGTGAACTGATAAGCAGCAGATGGAATTGATATCGAACCACCGGAAGAATCAACAGAAATTGATCAATTTCCAATTGTTAGCGAAGACGATTCGGCAATGACTAAAATGAAGTTAAACCGCGAACATTTATCAATAGCAAACGAAGGTAGAAACAATCGTCGTTTTTCGGGTGGATTGTGTAAATTCGTCCTAATGAATTAGTTGATAACACACCTGGATGTCGATCTACTGGTTGGCCTTGCTTTCTGCGTAATTATTTCTTCAACGATGCATTCCATGTATAATATCAAGGTATTTCCGAATGTCCCCGCAAACGGATCTCTGACGAAAGTTGAGCAAAAACTGGTAAATGTTAATTTTGTTGCTGGCGGTGTTTCCACTGGCTGTACTGTATTTTCTCGGTTGAAGTACACACCTTGGCCTTCTTCAAATTAACTGTGAGACGCACAGCCGGAAAACCTTCATGAATTGCAGAAGTAAATGTCCTACAAAGCGCTTTATTGCAGTATGTATCAACCGTATCGTTCAAGTCCAATATCCCAAATGTTGCTTCCTATGGTGATGTACTTTCATACGTATTTAATCGATTACACCAAACTACAATTCTAAACACTGATATGAGTTTTGAATATGAATTAGACAATAATGGTGAATATAGTACGATCCATGTGTTGTCAACTGCGATGTTCACTCTTCAAAATTGAATACTGAATGTTCTGCCATTGTCGTCTGGTGAGCGACGCCGATAGAGTGGATGTCCCTCATTTCTAGTTTGTGTTTCTGAAAGAAACATGGATATTGTTTCGTGCATTTATTGTCAGACATACAAACCGAAGTGGGATTGTGGTGTCCGCAAGGTCCATGAACCATATTGGTTTTCATCACTTCGTATAATACTGCACCCTTCTCTGCATAAAGAATTTCCTCGTGACTGAATGATTTCATCAATTTGATCTGGTGTAAACACCATTCAAAGAAAAATGTGTGCGTGCGGCAAACCTCTCGTTTACCACTCAACAGAGTACATCTAACAGCGCCTATATATACTTATCTTCAAGATAAAGTCCATCGAAGCTGTTGCTTGAAAAGTCTTGCTGTGACATCGGGACGATCGCTTGCTGATTGACCGCGATCCATAATACCGCACGTATGTCATCGCATCCTGGGAGTACTCGGTCATGTGCCTTGGGCTGCTAATGTATGTTGATGCCAAAATGTACGCCGACCGATATCAGCGTTACCTCTTCGTGGCATCGTAACAAATTTCAATTAATCACTTCAAGTGCAGCACACATAACATTTTCACTGAATAATTTTCAAAATTTATTGAAGCAAACTACAAATTTGAACGATTCAAATAATTAAAAAACAAAAAAATGAAAAAAAAAATTTATGGAAAAAATTAACTTTTTGGAATTTTCCAATTTTCCGACTTTTCCTCACGAAAAGCATACAGGTTTTTTATTTCTAAACCTTCCCCGATCCACACAGAACATTCTCTGAAAATTTCATCAAGAGTGGTTCAGTCGTTCCCATTGCGTTACTAATAAACCAACATTCATTCGTTTGTATGGAGAAAAGAAAAGTGCTGTTTTCAGGGGGTTTCCGGCAATTATTCGAATTTTTCCTGCCGTAAAAACCATCTTTGAACCTCAACGAACATTTAGTAAAAAGAATTGGTCAGATTGGTCCAGGCGTTGTTGAGTTATGCGCTTACCAACACATTTTGCGATTCATTTATACATATATATAAGACTAGAGGACCCGTCCACGCTTCACTGTGACTGATACATAGATAATACTGCTACTGGATTATAATTATTATTTAATGAAATATACCGTTTCTGTGAAGCAACTTGTGTTAGTTTACAAAAAAATGGATCATAGAGCATTTCGTGTGTTAATAAATCATTGCTTTTTGGAGAAAAATACTGTTGAATTTGGGCTGAGAGAAACCCTCCGATGAAAAGATATTTGCTAAGCTTAAAGAGGCGAAAGCTCTGTGCAAAGTGGGTACCTCGCAAGTTCATAATCCAACAAAAAAGAACGAATAACTGATTCTGAGAAGTGTTTAAGTGCTCGTTAGTCGTAATAAAACCGAATTTTTTCGGTAATACCCTCCCTATCAATAATGCAGGCTACGTAAAAATTTTTCCTAAATTTAAAATTTAAAAAGTAAAGTAAAAAGTAAAATATGTAAATGCAACTATTTAGGGTCGGCTTTAGTATACCATCCCACGATTTCAGGGTTAAAAGTGGTTTGGTTGGATAGGGCTGATGCTCCAGATTAAGAAAATATATAATTGTTGCCGCCGCAAACTTAGAGTTTTCGAGATATTTGCATTTAAAGTTGAAAACTTTGCAAATTTCATCTTGCAATTTCTCGATTTCTAGTAATTATTTATTTTATATTATGCACTTTTTATGCACTTGCACTTCATTACATCGTTTCTACATATTTATTATTTACACATTTGCTTAAAATAAGCATTTTATATTTTATAAAAATTTCATTACATGCACAATAACAAAAGTATTCTGTGTTGACAGCTACTAAGTGTTGCCATAATTACACATTGACCAGACGAATAAAAATTAATAAAAAAAAGTATTATACCCCAAGTACATAAATCATTGCCCCTTTTCTTGATATATCATGATTTTTGACCGGGCAGGCCGCCAACGTCTAAGTTGGGTTATAGGTACCGCAAACGCAATAAAACCACTTTATATCCAATCTTGAAACAAAATTTCAGTTTTCGTTATAAAATGGATAAATTTTGGTTATTATATCTGTCAGCGATTTTCATTTATTTTTGATGATACATTGGTTTGTATTTTAGGTAACTTTATTTATTTCACTGATTGTATGTGATTTTTTCTTAAATTTAGAATATTAGAAGTCATAGACTCGTATAACTTTACCACAAATAATTTAAACTTCAAACAACGTATTTTCATTTAATGTTTTTAGCAAGTGGCAGCTTTTGTTATGACAGCCTAACCGTGCGATTCTGTAACGTGAGACAGTATCAAGTCTCTAAATTTGAGATTTTGAGTTAGAGACAATTTTTGAGACTTGAGACGATTTTGCTATTCTGTAAGTGACAGTCTCAAAATCTATTACATTTCATTATTCAGAGATGTTTTTACTCTTGAATGATAATAAATATGTCGATAACAAATATTAACTTTTCTATAACATAGTCAAAAAACATAATTATCAATAAAAATGAAAAGTATTCTGTGTTGACAGCTACTAAGTGTTGCCATAATTACACATTGACCAGACGAATAAAAATTAATAAAAAAAGTATTATACCCAAGTACATAAATCATTTCCCCTTTTCTTGATATATCATGATTTTTGACCGGGCAGGCCGCCAACGTCTAAGTTGGGTTATAGGTACCGCAAACGCAATAAAACCACTTTATATCCAATCTATGAAACAAAATTTCAGTTTTCGTTATAAAATGGATAAATTTTGGTTATTATATCTGTCAGCGATTTTCATTTATTTTTGATGATACATTGGTTTGTATTTTAGGTAACTTTATTTATTTCACTGATTGTATGTGATTTTTTCTTAAATTTAGAATATTAAAGTCATAGACTCGTATAACTTTACCACAAATAATTTAAACTTCAAACAACGTATTTTCATTTAATGTTTTTAGCAAGTGGCAGCTTTTGGTTATGACAGCCTAAATCCATGAAAATTTGCTATTGAAATTGATAAAACACCGCCAGCTGCTAGAAATGTAGTGCCATCTACTGTAACATACCGCACTTACTCAATACCGCTCTTAGCGCCATCAACTGGTGGATAGCTCTTTGCTAATAATAAACAAATAATTTGCAATAAATAAATAATGCGACTATAAGGAGAGTTATAAACTATCCTCTCTTTCAAGTTGGACCAAACTGCACACAGTGTTAAAAATTTCATTAAAATCGGTTCAGAAGTTTAGGAGTCCATCGAAATCAAACAACGTGACACGTGATTTTTATATATTAAGACTAGCTGACCCCGCAGGCGTTGTTCTGCGTGAAATTAAGTGTTTGAAATGAAAAAAAGTTGGATTTATATTGTTTTGAAAATCATTTATTTTCGATTTTTTTTTAAATTTTTTCAGTGTAACGTAGCTTGACTAACAACATTTTTTGGTTTTCCAATTCGTGAACACGCCACGTATAGCATGCCAGACTTCGTACTGCGTAATTAAATAACAGTAAAAAAGATTTGTAATGTGACATTTTTTTGTTCCTACATATTTTATAGTCGGGGCAAAAAATTCTCTTGAACAGAAACATCACCGTGGTGATAGGGCGTTGTGAATAAGAAATATAATTAAATAAAATATATGTATAGAAGCATTGAAAATAAATAATCGCTTTATTGTTAATCATGTGAATCATAATTATTAACAAACATTAGTTATATTTTCATTGTAGTGTTTTGTGATATACGATGTTCTTTGTTTGATTACCTGGTGCATAGACAAACAAATCTAATGGTTTTCCAACACGGAAACAGGCAACATACAATTGACTATATGAGAAACATGGATTTTCCAGATTAATACCACAAATACTTAACGATTGCCCTTGGGACTTGTTTATGGTCATTGCAAAAGCAAGCCGAACTGGAAACTGTAGTCGTTTAAAGTCAAATGGCACATCAGTCGGAATCATTGGGATGCGCGGTATGAGAACGTCTTCTCCTTTATACTTTCCTTTCAGGATAGTTGCTTCTATCACATTGTTTAGTAATTTTTTTATCGCTAGCCGTGTGCCGTTGTAAAGACGTGGTTGGTTGATATTTCGCAACATTGTAACTACCGATCCAACCTTTAATTGAAGTTTGTGAGGTGGCAAACCTGGCAAATCCAGCGATTGTAAAAATTCTGGTGGATAGTTCACTACATCATTTTGGTTAGTAGCCGAATCAATTGATTTATATATCATCGATTCGCCTGTAATTTGTTCTCGAATTTTTATATTTAATTCATTTACATCTATGTTTCTTGCAGCCAATATAGCTCGTTCGCTCAACCAATCATGATTTCTGTAATTTTGAGAAACATTTGGAAACACCTTCCGAATAAGTTCATCTTTTGATCGAGTTAACTGACAAAAACTTTGAGGAAAGTTAATGCAGCCAGTCAACATATCTATAGGAAATTTTCCATTACCAATGTCAATGAGTTGTTTAGAGAATATGTTTCCAGATTGGTCATTTTGCAACTCGACGCGCATATTCTTGCTTAAATGAAGTACTTTGACATGTTTCCACAAATTGGAGGACTTTAGACATGCATTGAGTTCATCAGCTGGTGTTGATCGTGGAATCACTGGAAATGTTTAACGATCTCCTGCTAATAAAATCATTGCACCACCAAATTGGTTATGATTGCTCCGTAGGTCTTTTAACGTTCTGTCTAAAGCCTCCTTTTTATGTGCCATCGTGCATTCATCCCAAATAATTAATTTACATTGCTGCAAAACCTTTGCCATAGCAGAGTTCTTCGAAATGTTACAGGTCGGAGTTTCATTGTTTTGCATATTTTATAGCAATTTTAATGCTGAATGGGCCGTTCGATCACCTTCAAGCAAAGTTGCTGCGATTCCCGATGATGCGAGTGCAATTTTATTTTGCGATCGAATTGCTGCTAAAATTAATGAAATCAAAAATGTTTTTCCTGTACCACCAGGTGCATCTAAGAAGTAAATCCCTCCAATTTCATCGTTTGTTACTTTCATAAGAGTATCAAATACGGACTTCTGTTGTTCATTCAACAGTAGAAGATTTTCTTGAATTATTTGTTTCAAAGTGTTGAGATCATACTGATACTCTCGATTCAACTCTTGGTTAAAAGCATCATGCATTGGACGATAGGTTCCGGTCAGGCCTAATTGAGTTAATCGTTTGTTTGACATCATCAAACACATGTCCTCAATTGAAATCAATGCTTCGTTGTAAATTTCTTCACTGATTTGTATATTTGCATTCTCCATTCTATTTCGCATTTGATACAAAATATCATCACACATATAATTTTTGTGCTTGATCCACAAATCAATTGGGTTTGATGGGAAGCATGTAGATATGATTATAAAAAACAATGTTTGTATTTGGTGAGCGTGTGATGATATTACAGCATCATTGAGAGTGTGATCCCAATGAGCGTCATTTTCCAGCAATTTCAAACGATGACAGGCTTCTCTGTAAGATCTACACAATTCACCATCAACAGTTCGTAAATGTTGGAAGGACGTTGGACCACGTACATTGACTAATAGCAGTCGAAAAAAAAAACACTCATCATTACTTGGATGTACTGAATAAATTCGACCAATGGCATCGGTGGAATACACATCTGGGTATCCTGGAACATGTTTTCCTTGTTTTCGTCGTATAAATTTTCTTGACGATTGATTTGGCATTTCAGAATATAGCACTGTGCGTGCAAAATCATCGTTTTGGCATGTCTCAAAAAAACTGGTTAGTATGGTAGATGGTGGCTGAGCAGCTCTTTGTACTGCGTTCTATGCTGTAAAATACACTCTTTGTCCATTTTCTAAATGCACAGCTAAGTGAACAACAGACGGGTGTCTCTCATGAATAGGAAAAGAAAAAATTCGTCATACTGTTTCATTACTACTAACATAGCGGCCCATTTGGTATTGGGTATCTTCATCATTGGAATTCTCTGCACCAATTCCAATCACAGCCATATCGCTCCCTTTGGGCACATATTTACAAATGTATATTTAATCGATTTCACAGAATGGCAAGATTCAACGTTGATGTGTGCTTTGAAGGTCTTTGATAAAATGGGTGAATATGGAACAATCCAACGATTATCTATTTCAATATCTTGTTGATTTAATTTGACAATTGTTGATCTTCCACTATCTGCAGTTGATCGTCGACAATACAGTGGGTAACCGTCATTACCATTAATTGTTTCCGCTTTTAATGTTCGTGGATATCGTTTTGAACATTTGCCATCCATCATACATGGTGCATTTTGATTAAGACTTTCACAGGGACCATGTATCATATTTTTGATAACTACCTCATGTAATCCAGGATCTATTTGTACGTTAGCGATTTCAGCTGATATCACTGCTTCAACTTCATTTGGCCTTATTTTTTCAACCAACCAAATCAAAATGTGTGCATGTGGCAATCCTCGTTTCTACCACTCTACAGAATACATCCAGCAGCGTGTCTTACCAAACACACATTGTTTTACGATGAAATCCATTAAAGATTTCAATTTTTGTTTAAAGACTCTGGCTGTAATATCATGACGATCAATGGGTGATTGCCCAGGGAATAACTCCTGCTTGATTTCTATCCAGTGCGGATTGCATGTAAATATGATGAACAAATCTGCTGTACCATAATGACGAACATACGACATGGCATCTTGAGCATATTCGTGCATATGTCGAGGGCTTCCGATGTATGTTGCTGGAAGAATAAACATCCGACCAACATTCTGTGCATTTCCATCAGAATTAATCGCAACTCGAAGGTGAATATACTCTTCAGATCGGAGTTTGGACTGATTAAACCTGATGAATGTTAATCTCTCCGTTTCAATTTTAACATACATGTAGTTTTTGGGTTTATTAAGTTCATTAATATATGTCATATTACACGTTTCACAATTTTTGAATTCACTTAACGTATTATTTATAACTGTTACTTTAAGTTTTTGGTTTATTAATTTCATTGATATAATGTTTTACACATTTTCATAACTTATGATCTCATTTAACTTATTCTAATTAATTCAGTTTAAATTTCAATTGTCAGGCAGCGGCTGTCTGCCCCTCTAAACTACTTCAGTCCTACTGTATCGAGAATGATTCTTGCTACTTTATTCGACCACACAGTTCGAATATTGTTCGAATTAAGCAGCTGTTCGTAAGTTTTGGTCAGAGGTGCATTTAAAAGGCGCGTCCGCTACCTGTGGACCTTTGACCCACAGGTTCCACTCCCACATATATATCAACAATATATTTGTGATATAATCGCCGACATTTCAATATGTGATTGTCTTCATTTTCCCGAATCATTAGCCGGTATGAATAATAGTTCATTGAACTGACGTTTTTGTTGGTTTCAGAGCCTTTTTTGGTGTAATAGTATTGACATATAAAATTAAAATACATAATATAGTGACTGAGATATTATCGCCATTGCTAAACTAATATTTTAATTACCTGTAATGGGATTTATCATTTTTATTGAGAAATCATAGCCATCTTCACCTTGCCAAAATACATATAATGGGATATTGCAGTGCATCATATGAGCGGGGT
The DNA here is from genome assembly GCA_027475135.1 of Bactrocera correcta. Lineage (NCBI taxonomy): Eukaryota > Metazoa > Arthropoda > Insecta > Diptera > Tephritidae > Bactrocera > Bactrocera correcta. Next base: position 68,418,548 of record CM050323.1, on the reverse strand, counting down.
GTTTCCTTTATACGTTGTAATTGCTCATTCCGACGATGTAAAACAATATCACGGGATTCCAAGTTTTCTCCAACTACAACGATAGCAACTTCATCAATAGTTGGTGCATTAAAACGTCTAGCATGTTGACCCGAAGGTGTTTTATTACAATTACAATTTTGTGATTATCCGATGGCATCAGATCCAGGGCAGTTTTAAATAATATAATCAATTGATTGTGTTCATGAAATAAATTTGTAATTGTTCTTCAATAGACCTCTTTAATAAATTGTTATGTGCACAACGCAGATTAATTTCTTGTGCTGAATTACCCATAAAATAAATTTGCAGGAATTTGTGGTTGCTATCTGACACTGGTAAGAGTGAACATGCTCTGTGATATATTTGGCCTTGTACCTTTAAATTAAAAAAAATAAAATAATATCTGTCTCCTAATTAGTTGTAACTAATATCTTTCATCAAATAATTATATTTGGCTTCAAAATAATTAAAGTGTCGCTAAAACTGAATCACCAAATAATACAATATGATGACTAAGTGATGATTATGATCAGTTACACAACGAACGCAAACGATCCTTACCATCCTAACAGGGATTAGATAAACCGTTAAAACAACAACATCAGTTTCACATCTTAAATTAGGTGACAGAACATATTGTTGGATAAAATAATTATAATTAACTGCTATAATACTTACCTTGAAAGTTGGCATAAAATTTTCCCGAACTACATTAGTTGATCCAAATGAAGTCATTTGAAAGCAACTGTTATATTGCTGTATATTTGTTAAAAAGTGTATAGAATCTGTTCCTAATCCTTAAACCAATGAGTACAATGGCTCTTGTGGTGGTTCCAACGGTATCAATTTCAATTTACCATTTGCGCAACACAATCCATTCATTCATTTTTATATTTTAATGCTTTACAATGTGAGCAAACCGAGTTCATCGAACCAATAACAACACATTGGTAGTCACTGTAGTCAATTGACACATCGTAACTGAAAGCAGCTCGATTTGGTTTTGAATGTCGTGCTCGCTCTTCACGCGCTTGTGGTATCCGAATCCTTTCACGTTCATTTCGATCGTCACGTCCTTGTGCAGCATCATAAGATTAGTAATTAGCTTGGTTTGCAGCATTTCGGGTTCTTCTACCTAAATTGCTTCGTCTAATAGGAGGCATATCTATAATGCAATAATTAGTTATCATAGGTAACTAAACACTGCACAAAACAGGATATAGGTACGATTTGTTTGGTGTATCACTGGACAAAAAAAAACTCAGTAGAGTAGGTGACCGAAAATCCAAGAAAAAAAACGCTGACATTGATAGTTTGTTGTTATTTCAACTTTCTTTAATTTGATATGACTTGGAGTCAATTCCTCCAAGCCGAACGTTTTATGGATGTAAAACAGGGATATAATAAAACACTTTTTATAACGCTGTTTGTGTTTGTCTCATGTAATGACGTGAAAACTGATTCATTTTAAAGTAAGTCAAAAGAAATAGTATCGCGAGTTTATTATTTGCACAACAGTGAGTACTCTTAATTTAATATGAACTTTATATAATAGCAAAAACCTCAAACTGATTCTACGTTTTAGTTAGATAACGGAAAAAAGGGCTGTTTTTAGGAAGTTTCCGGCAATTATTCGAATTTTTCTTGCAGTAAAAACCATCCTTGAGCCTCAACGAACATTTAAAAAAAAGAATTGGCAAAATTGATCCAGACGTTTTTGAGTTATGCGCTTACCAACACATTTTGCGATTCATTTTTATACATATACTAGCTGACCCCGCAGCCGTTGCCCTGCGTGAATTTATGTGTTTTGAAATGAAAAGGAAGTTAAATTTATATTGTGTTGAAAATCGTTTATTTGCGATTTTTCTAAATTTTTTTAAATGTAGCGCAGCTTGATAAACAAATTTTTTTTTTCTGTTCTGGTGCATCAATATACGGAGAAGATGGGTTTCCAACTCGTGAACACGCCATGTATATCTGCTCGTGTGAAAAACTTGGCTTTTCTAGATTTATGCCACACTTCTATCTATCTATCTATCCTTTTGTCTTGTTGATTGCCATCACAAATGCAATTTTCTCTGGAAACGGAATATGTTTGAAATGAAATTACTGTTCCCTTCGGTACTGCGCCACAATTATTGGGGTTCTTTACACAGTTTCGGTGAATAAATGAAGATTGTGAAACATACTAATGACATATCTAACTTTGAGTTGCAAATTATGCTGCGGTATACCAAGCCTATCCAAAGAGTTTAAAAAATTTCACTGGATAATTCACGGCTTTGTCTTCATTGTCAAGACTATTGATCGATTTGTACTCGTATGAGCGCAAACCCTTCTGAATTTGACTTTGAATCTTCCAGTTTAAGTCATTAACATCGGTATTTTTGGCAACTAAAATTGCGCGGGCTCTCAAGCAATCGCAGTTATGACAATTTGCCATTGTTGGGATAAACGTGATGAGTTCTTCTTTCGTTGAAGTGAATTGACAATAGGCACGAAAAATTTATATCAAACCAATTGAAGTATCAATCGGAATTTGCCCATTTCCACTCATTAGCGAATACAATGTAAAATGTCATAGACAATATCAGTTTTTCCCTTCCCTTAATTGACGCGAAATTGAAGGATGATATATCGAAATGATCTGCGCGAAAAGTATGCGAACTTTAGTGGCATGCGGAGTAGCTATCGCATTGTCCATCATTTGATTCCAGTTATTATCATGTTCCAGTAATTGTACTTGCTAGCTTGCAAACACTCTACCATTCACAGTACGCAA